>CM059790.1:44925792-44933292 GCA_030435695.1 Brachymystax lenok tsinlingensis | reverse complement strand
GCTTGGTGAGAAGGTGACAACAGTTGGTGCGATTATTCGCAAATGGAAGAAACACAAAAGAACTGTCAGTCTCCCTTGGCCTGGGGCTCCGTGCAAGATCTCACCTCGTGGAGTTGCAATGATCATGAGAACGGTGAGGAATCAGCCCAGAACTACACGGGAGGATCTTGTCAATGATCTCAAGGCAGCTGGGACCATAGTCACCAAGAAAACAATTGGTAACACACTACTCCGTGAAGGACGGAAATCCTGCAGCACCCGCAAGGTCCCCCTGCTCAAGAAAGCACATATACATGCCCGTCTGAAGTTTGCCAATGAACATCTGAATGATTCAGAGGACATCTGGGTGAAAGTGTTGTGGTCAGATGAGACCAAAATGGAGCTCTTTGGCATCAACTCAACTCACCGTGTTTGGAGGAGGAGGAATGCTGCCTATGACCCCAAGAACACCATCCCCACCATCAAACACGGAGGTGGAAACTTTCTGCTAAGGGGACAGGACAACTTCACCGCATCAAATGGACGATGGACGGGGCCATGTACCGTCAAGTCTTGGGTGAGAACCTCCTTCCCTCATTGAAAATGGGTCGTGGATGGGTATTCTAGCATGACAATGACCCAAAACACACGGCCAAGGCAACAAAGGAGTGGCTCAAGAAGAAGCACATTAAGGTCCTGGAGTGGCCTAGCCAGTCTCCAGACCTTAATCCCATAGAAAATCTGTGGAGGGAGCTGAAGGTTCGAGTTGCCAAACATCAGCCTCGAAAACTTAATGACTTGGAGAAGATCTGCATAGAGGAGTGGGACAAAATCCCTCCTGAGATGTGTGCTAACCTGGTGGCCAACTACAAGAAACGTCTGACCTCTGTGATTGCCAACAAGGGTTTTGTCACCAAGTACTAAGTCATGTTTTGCAGAGGGGTCAAATACTTATTTCCCTCATTAAAATGCAATTCCATTCACAACATTTTTCACATGCGTTTTTCTGGATTTTTTTGTTGTTATTCTGTCTCTCACTGTTCAAATAAACCTACCATTAAAATTATAGACTGATCACTTCTTTGTCAGTGGGCAAACGTACAAAATCAGCAGGGGATCAAATACTTTTTTCCCTCACAGTACCTCATCCCCATATTGTTATTTTTATTTTTGCTCCTTTGCACCCCAGTATCTCTACTTGCACATTCATCTTCTGCACATCTATCACTCCAGTATTTAATTGCAACATTTGTATTACTTCGCCACTACGGCCTATTTATTGCCTTACCTCCTTCCTTACTTACCTCCCATCTTCCCCGCCCCATGCCTACCCCTCTCCCATCTTCCCTGCCTCATGCCTACCCCTCTCCTATCTTCCCCGCCCCATGCCTACCCCTCTCCCATCTTCCCCGCCCCATGCCTACCCCTCTCCCATCTTTCCCGCCTCATGCCTAACCCTCTCCCATCTTCCCACCCCATGCCTAACCCTCTCCCATCTTCCCACCCCATGCCTAACCCTCTCCCATCTTCCCACCCCATGCCTACCCTCTCCCATCTTCCCACCCCATGCCTAACCCTCTCCCATCTTCCCACCCCATGCCTAACCCTCTCCCATCTTCCCACCCCATGCCTAACCCTCTCCCCATCTTCCCACCCCATGCCTACCCCTCTCCCATCTTCCCACCCCATGCCTAACCCTCTCCCATCTTCCCACCCCATGCCTAACCCTCTCCCATCTTCCCACCCCATGCCTAACCCTCTCCCATCTTCCCACCCCATGCCTAACCCTCTCCCATCTTCCCACCCCATGCCTACCCCTCTCCCATCTTCCCGCCCCATGCCTAATCCTCTCCCATCTTCCCACCCCATGCCTACCCCTCTCCACCTCTCCCATCTTCCCCGCCCATATGACTATCCCTCTCCCCCTCGTCCCCACACTCTCTGACAACCTGCCGACATCTCAGATGAGATGCATTCTTCCCTCAGAGACACCAAGTCTAAGACAGATTGGGACTGGGAGAGAAGGAGGGAGGGAGGGAGGAACAGGAAAATCCTTTCTTTATAGTTTGTGTAGCTCCTGTCTTCTCCTTGACCCAAAATGTCTAGCTCTAACTTTATACCAAACCAAGTGGGGGGCTGCTGTTGGGCAGGACTCTGGCTTGTGGCTATAAACTATATAGTGCATTCAGTAAGTATTCAGACCACTTGAATTTTTACACATTTTATTAAGTTTCAACCTTCTTCTAAAATTGATTTAATCCTTTTTTTTTACCTCATCAATATACACACAATACCCAATAACGGCAAATCAAAAACAGTTTTTTATAAACTTTTGCAAATTTATAAATAAAATAAAATAACAAAATATCACATTTACATGAGTATTCAGACCCGTTACTCAGTACTTTGTTGAAGCACCTTTGGCAGCGATTACAGCCTTGAGTCTTCTTGGGTATGATGCTAAAAGCTTGGCACACCTGTATTTGGGGAGTTTTCCCCATTCTTCTCTGCAGATCCTCTCAAGCTCTGTCAGGTTGAATGGGGAGCGTCTTTCAACCACAGCTATTTAAAGGACTCTGCAGAGACGTTCGGTCGGGTTCAAGTCCGGGCTCTGGCCGGGCCACTCAAGGACATTCACAGACTTGTCCCCACGCCACTCCTGCGTTGTCTTGGCTGTGTGCTCAGGGTCATTGTCCTGTTGGAAGGTGAACCTTCGCCCCAGTCTGAGGTCCTGACCGCTCTGGAGAAGGTTTTTTTCAAGGATCTCTCTGTACTTTGCTCCGTTCATCTTTCCCTCGATCCTGACTAGTCTCCCAGTCCCTGCTGCTGAAAAACATCCCCACAGCATGATGCCGCCACCACCATGCTTCACAGTAGGGATGGTGCAAGCATTCTTCCAGACGTGACCCTTGGCATTCAGGCCAAATAGTTCAATCTTAGTTTTGTCAGACCAGAGATTCTTGTTTCTCCCTTGGGTGCCTTTTTTCAAACTCCGAGCGATCTGTCATGTGCCTTTTACTGAGGAGTGGCGTCCGTCTAGCCACTCTACCATAAAGGCCTGATTGGTGGAGTGCTGCAGAGATGGTTGTCCTTCTGGAATGTTCTCCCATCTCTACAGAGGAACTCTGGAGCTCTGTCAGATTGACCATCGGGTTCTTGGTCACCTCCCTGACCAAGACCCTTCTCCCACGATTGTTCAGTTTGGCCTGGCGGCCAGCTCTGAGGAAGAGACTTGGTGGTTCCAAACTTCTTCCATTTAAGAATGATGGAGGCCACTGTGTTCTTGGGGACCTTCAATGCTGCTTAAATGTTTTGGTATTTGACACAGTCCTGTCTCTGAGCTCTACGGACAATTCCTTCTACCTCATGGCTTGGTTTTTGCTCTGACATGCACTGTCAACTGTGGGACCTTATTCAGACAGGTGTGCCTTTCCAAATCATGTCCAATCAATTGACTTTATCACAGGTGGACTCCAATCCAGTTGAAGAAACATCTCAAGGATGATCAATGGAAACAGGGTGCACCTGAGCTCAATTTCGAGTCTCATAGCAAAAGGTCTGAATACTTATGTAAATAAGGTATCGCTGTTTTTTTTTAATTTTTAATACATTTTCAAAAAATTCTAAAAAACCTGTTTTCACTTTGCCATTATGAGGTATTGTGTGTTGATTGATGTATTATTTAATACATTTTAGAATAATATCGTAACTAAATTATTTTTTGGGGAAAAAGTCAAGGGGTCTGAATACATTCCGAAAGGCACTGTATCTTCATCATCATCAGACACACACAGTGGCTTCAGAAAGTATTCTCACCCTTACTTTTCCCTCATTTTGTTGTGTCACGGGCTGAATTTAAAATGAATTAAATTGATATTTTTTGACACTCTTCTTCACACATTAACCCATAATGTCAAAGCTGAATTGTTTTTAGAAAATGTTTACAAATTAATAAAAAAAAATGAAAAGCTGAGTCTTGAGTCAATAAGTATTGAACCCCTTTTGTTATGGCAAGCCTAAATAAGTTAATAACAAGTCACATAATAAGTTGTATGGACTCACTCTGTGTTCAATAATAGTGTTTAACATGATTTTTGAATGACTACCTCATCTCTGTACCCCACACATACAATTATCTGTAAGGTCCCTCATTTGAGCTGTGAATTTCAACCACAAATTCAACCACAAAGACCAGGGAGATTTTCCAACGCCTCGCAAAGAAGGGCACCTATTGGTAGATGGGTATAAATAAAAATAGCAGACATCGAATATCCTTTTGAGCATGGTGAACTTATTAATTACACTTTGAATGGTGCATCAATACACCCAGTCACTACAAAGATACAAGTGTCCTTCCTAACTCAGTTGCCGGAGGGGAAGGAAACCACTCAGGGATTTCACCATGAGGCCAATGGTGATTTTAAAACTGTTACAGAGTTTAATGGCTGTGATAGGAGAAAACTGAGGATGGATCAACAACATTGTAGTTACTCCACAATATTCCAAAACATGCATCCTTTTTGCAACAAGGCACTAAAGTAATACTGCAGATAATGTGACAAAGAAATTTACTTTTTGTCCTGAATACAAAGTGTTATGTTTGTGGCAAATCCAATCCAACACGTTACTGAGTACCACTCTCCATATTTGCAAGCATAGTGGTGGCTGCATCGTGTTATGGGTATGCTTATGATCTTTAAGGACTGGGGAGTTTTTTTCAGTATAAAAAATAAACAGAATAGAGCTAAGCACAGGCAAAATCCTAGAGGAAAACCTGGTTTAGTCACCTAAAACACAAGGCCAAATCTACACTGGAGTTGCTTACCAAGAAGACAGTGAATGTTCCTGAGTAGCCGAGTTACAGTTTTGACTTAAAGATACTTACAAATCTATGGCAAGACCTGGAAATGGTTGTCTATAAATGATCGACAACCAATTTGAGAGAGCTTGAAGATTTTTTTAAAGAATAATGAGCAAATGTTGCACAATCCTGAAATGGAAAGCCCCTACAGAGTTACCCAGAAAGACTGACAGCCATGATTGCAGCCAAAGGGGTGTGGATACCTATGTAAATGAAATAACTCAGTGTTTCATTTTTAATAACTTAGTAAAAACGTTGCTTTGTTATTATGGACTACTGGGTTAGATTCAATCTTCCAGTATATAGATGAGCTAGATTCAGTCCTCCAGGTATATAGTGGGGCTAGATTCAGTCCTCCAGGTATATAGTGGGGCTAGGTTCAGTCCTACAGGTATATAGTGGGGCTAGATTCAGTCCTCCAGGTATATAGTGGGGCTAGGTTCAGTCCTACAGGTATATAGTGGGGCTAGATTCAGTCCTCCAGTATATTGTGGGGCTAGATTCAGTCCTCCAGTATATAGTGGGGCTAGATTCAGTCCTACAGGTATATAGTGGGGCTAGATTCAGTCCTTCAGAGTATAGTGGGGCTAGATTCATTCCTTCACTAGAGTGGGGATAGATTCAGTCCTCCAGTACATAGTGGGGCTAGATTCAGTCCTCCAGGTATATAGTGGGACTAGATTCAGTCCTCCAGGTATATAGCGGGGCTAGATTCAGTCCTTCAGTATATAGTGGGACTAGATTCAGTCCTCCAGTATAGAGTGGGACTAGATTCAGTCCTCCAGTACATAGTGGAGCTAGATTCAGTCCTTTAGTATATAGTGGGGCTAGATTCAGTCCTACCGTATAGAGTGGGGCTAGATTCAGTCCTTCAGTATAGATTGGGGCTAGATTCAGTCCTACCGTATAGAGTGGGACTAGATTCAGTCCTTCAGTATATAGTGGGGCTAGATTCAGTCCTCCAGTATATAGTGGGGCTAGATTCAGTCCTCCGGTATATAGTGGGGCTATATTCAGTCCTCCAGGTATATAGTGGGGCTAGATTCAGTCCTCCAGTATATAGTGGGGCTAGATTCAGTCCTCCAGTATATAGTGGGGCTAGATTCAGTCCTCCAGTATATAGTGGGGCTAGATTCAGTCCTCCAGTATATAGTGGGGCTAGATTCAGTCCTCCAGTATATAGTGGGGCTAGATTTAGTCCTCCAGTATATAGTGGGGCTAGATTCAGTCCTCCAGTATATAGCGGGGCAACAGGAGTGATCCAAGTGAAATATGTTCCCATTACTGCAAGGGGTGTTGGGGCTCATAAAGTGAGTGTCCCTACAAGACACCAGCGCAGGCTAATGGATCCTGGCTAATGGATCCTGGCTAATGGATCCTGGCTAATGGATTCTGGCTAATAGATCCTGGCTAATTTGCTTTGACTGATGAATATCCACTGCAGTCGCTCACGAGGGGTTGAATAATTATGACATTAATCACAAGAAACACAGACTCATTAAGGATTAGCAGAAGAAGGTTCATTAAAGCGATATTGTTGTTCTGAAGGAAGGCAGCATGTAGCAGCCACACGGGGTAATCACAATCAAGTCTGTCCCAACATGTCTAGGTGGTAGCTCTGTTTGTGTCTGTCCCAACAGGACTAGGTGGGAACTGTGTTTGTGTCTGTCCCAACATGGCTAGGTGGGAGCTGTGTTTGTGTCTGTCCCAATAGGACTAGGTGGGAACTGTGTTTGTGTCTGTCCCAACATGGCTAGGTGGTAGTAGTGTTTGTGTCTGTCCCAACATGGCTAGGTGGTAGCTGTGTTTATGTCTGTCCCAACAGAACTAGGTGTGAGTTGTGTTTGTGTCTGTCCTAACAGGACTAGGTGGGAGCTGTGTTTGTGTCTGTCCCAACAGGACTAGGTTGGAGCTGTGTTTATGTCTGTCCTAACAGGACTAGGTTGGAGCTGTGTTTGTGTCTGTCCTAACAGGACTAGGTTGGAGCTGTGTTTGTGTCTGTCCCAACAGGACTAGGTTGGAGCTGTGTTTATGTCTGTCCTAACAGGACTAGGTGGGAGCTGTGTTTGTGTCTGTCCTAACAGGACTAGGTTGGAGCTGTGTTTGTGTCTGTCCTAACAGGACTAGGTTGGAGCTGTGTTTATGTCTGTCCTAACAGGACTAGGTTGGAGCTGTGTTTATGTCTGTCCTAACAGGACTAGGTTGGAGCTGTGTTTGTGTCTGTCCTAACAGGACTAGGTGTGAGCTGTGTGTGTCTTTGGCAAACAAAATGTATGATGGATCCGCACTCAAAGAGATGTTGCATAAAGCTTACTTATTTTTTTAGAAATGTCTAATTGTTTTTAGTGCATCAGGATAACATTCACATGATGTTTTGGCTCAACAGCCTTCTTCAGTTTGTGTTTCAAGTTTTATTTCTCACATGCACATTAGGTGTGACTTACCATATCTATATTCGTCACTAGATATGGTAAGCAGTTGTGTGGTTGCTGTCAGAAGTTGTGCGGTTGTGGTATGTAATTGTGTGGTTGCTGTCAGAAGTTGTGCGGTTGTGGTATGTAATTGTGTGGTTGTGGTCAGAAGTTGTGTGGTTGTGGTATGTAATTGTGTGGTTTCTGTCAGAAGTTGTGCGGTTGTGGTATGTAATTGTGTGGTTGTGG
>CM059790.1:44853292-44920792 GCA_030435695.1 Brachymystax lenok tsinlingensis | reverse complement strand
AGTAACCGGTGATGCTGTATTGTTACAAGTGATTCTGTATTGTAACAGGGGATGGTGTATTGTAACAGGTGATGCTGTATTGTATGTGGTAACAGGTGATTCTGTATTGTACGTGGTAACAGGTGATTCTGTATTGTACGTGGTAACAGGTGATTCTGTATTGTACATGGTAACAGGTGATTCTGTATTGTACGTGGTAATAGGTGATTCTGTATTGTACGTGGTAACAGGTGATTCTGTATTGTACGTGGTAACAGGTGATTCTGTATTGTACGTGGTAACAGGTGATTCTGTATTGTACATGGTAACAGGTGATTCTGTATTGTACGTGGTAACAGGTGATTCTGTATTGTACGTGGTAACAGGTGATTCTGTATTGTACGTGGTAACAGGTGATTCTGTATTGTATGCGTGGTAACAGGTGATTCTGTATTGTACGTGGTAACAGGTGATTCTGTATTATGCGTGGTAACAGGTGATTCTGTATTGTATGTGGTAACAGGTGATTCTGTATTGTACGTGGTAACAGGTGATTCTGTATTGTACGTGGTAACAGGTGATTCTGTATTGTACGTGGTAACAGGTGATTCTGTATTGTACGTGGTAACAGGTGATTCTGTATTGTACGTGGTAACAGGTGATTCTGTATTGTACGTGGTAACAGGTGATTCTGTATTGTACGTGGTAACAGGTGATTCTGTATTGTATGTGGTAACAGGTGATTCTGTATTGTACGTGGTAAAAGGTGAATCTGTACTGCATAGTGTATTCTGCAAGTATTCAGACCCCTTGACTTTTTTCACATTTTGTTACGGTTCAGCCTTATTCTAAAATATATATTTTTTTTTAATTCCGACATCACAATACCCCGTAACAACATCACAATACCCCATAACGACATCACAATACCCCGTAACGACATCACAATACCCCGTAACGACATCACAATACCCCGTAACGACATCACAATACCCCATAACGACATCACAATACCCCATAACGACATCACAATACCCCTTAACGACATCACAATACCCCATAACGACATCACAATACCCCATAACGACATCACAATACCCCATAACGACATCACAATACCCCATAATGACATCACAATACCCCATAACGACATCACAATACCCCATAATGACATCACAATACCCCATAACGACATCACAATACCCCATAACTACATCACAATACCCCATAATGACATCACAATACCCCATAATGACATCACAATACCCCATAATGACAAAGCACAAACAGGTTTTTAGTGTTGCTAATTTATTAACAATAAAAACTGAAATGTCACATTTACATGAGAATTCTGACCCTTTACTCAGTACTTTGTTGAAGCACCTTTGTCAGTCTTGAGTCTTCTTGGATATGACGCTACAAGCTTGGCACACCTGTATTTGGGGAGTTTCTCCCATTCTTCTCTGCAGATCCTCTCAAGCTCTGTCAGGTTGGATGGGGAGCGTCGCTGCACAGCTATTTTCAGGTCTCTACAGAAATGTTAGATCGGGTTCAAGTCCGGGCTCTGGCTGGGCCACTCAAGGACATTCAGAGACTTGTCCCGAAGGCACTCCTGCGTTGTCTTGGTTGCGTGCTTAGGGTTGTTATCCTGTTGGAAGGTGAACCTTCGCCCCAGTCTGAGGTCCCGAGCGCACTGGAGGAGGCAAAATCTAAACGGGCTGTCATGTGCCTTTTACGGATGAGTGGCTTCCGTCTGGTCACTCTACCATAAAGACCTGATTGGTGGAGTGCTGCAGAGATGGTTGTCCTTCTGGAAGATTCTCCCATCTCCACAGAGGAACTCTGGAGCTCTGTCAGAGTGACCATCGGGTTCTTGGTCACTTCCCTGACCAAGGCCCTTCTCCCACGATTGTTCAGTTTGGCCGGGCCAGCTATAGGAAGAGTCTTTTGGCGGCCAGCTATAGGAAGAGTCTTGGTGGTTCCAAACTTCTTCCATTTAAGGTATTTCTGTTGTTTATTTGTAATACATTTGCAAAAAAAAAAAAAAAAAAACTGTTTTCGCTTCGTCATTATGGGGTATTGTGTGTATTATTATTCATTTAATCCATTTTAGAAAAAAGCTGTAATGTAACAAAATGTGGAAGAAATCAAGGGGTCTGAATACTTTCTGAATGTACTGTATGTGGTTGGGTTGTGACGGGTAGGCGGTCAGTCAGCCCAGCGAACACAATCTTTCTCATTCCCTCCAAAAGACAGCACAAACACACCTCCCCTCTAAATATGCCAGGAGAATGCACTCACACACACACAAACACACACACACACACACACCAGGAGAATGCACTCACACACACACAAACACACACACACACACACACCAGGAGAATGCACTCACACACACACAAACACACACACACACACACCAGGAGAATGCACTCACACACACAAACACACACACACCAGGAGAATGCACTCACACACACAAACACACACACCAGGAGAATGCACTCACACACACAAACACACACACACACCAGGAGAATACACTCACACACACAAACACACCTCCCCTCTAAATATGCCAGGAGAATGCACTCACACACACACAAACACACACACACACACACCAGGAGAATGCACTCACACACACAAACACACACACCAGGAGAATGCACTCACACACACAAACACACACACACCAGGAGAATACACTCACACACACAAACACACACACCAGGAGAATGCACTCACACACACAAACACACACACCAGGAGAATGCACTCACACACACAAACACACACACCAGGAGAATGCACTCACACACACAAACACACCAGGAGAATACACTCACACACACAAACACACACACCAGGAGAATACACTCACACACACAAACACACACACCAGGAGAATGCACTCACACACACAAACACACACACCAGGAGAATACACTCACACACACAAACACAGACACACACACACACAAAGCCTGTTCCGTTGCTTGGTGCTCGCTCCGTCAGGATGTTTCTTTGGTTCCTGGATGTTGAACTAACAGCCCAACAGACTCAACCATGAACACGGGCTCCACTCTGACACGGACGACGACACAAAACACAACCACTTCAAAGATCTAACGATGTATGAATGAATACTTTAGCTTAGCTCCAACTCAAGAAAAAAAAATGCTTCTCTGCACTATAGTGGCATAGGCTGCGTCACAAACGGCACCCTATTCACTTTTATAGTGCACTAGTTTTGACCAGGGCCATGATCAAAAGTAATGCATTATATAGGGAACAGGCTGCCACTTGAGACTAAGTCATAATAATGTAATATAATGAAGTGCGAGTTTCTTTTAGCAGCTCTGTCTCATATCGCTTCACCCATCAACCATCACGCTAAATATGTCTGCTTCCAAAATGGCACACTGGTCCATATATAGTGCACAAAAGAGGCCCTGGTCAAAAGTAGTCCACTACATAGTGAATAGGGTATTTTGGCAACACTTTATCTCTTCCTTCCCCCACGGGGCTGCAAACTTCATTATAGAAGAGTTCTTCTTGTGTATAGCAACCCACCGGGGGGTATCCATACTGCCAGACAAGTCTCTTTCTCTGTCTCTCTCTCTGTCTCTCTCTGTCTCTCTCGCCTCTGTTTAAACATTTAAATAGTGTTGCTTCTTATTGTTGTCCCTCTTTCATCCAGTATGCTTGAAATAATAATGCTGTGGCTGATGGGAAACTGCTACAGGACAGAGGAGGGGTCTCAGAGGAGACAGAGAGGGAGAGAGATAGAGAGGCGAAAGAAGGAGGAGAGGGGAGAGAGAAAGAGAGATGGAGAGAGAGAGAGAGGGGAGTGAGAAAGGGAGAGAAAGAGAAAGATTGAATTGAGAGAGAGAGAGAGAGAGAGAGAGAGAGAGAGAGAGAGAGAGAGAGAGAGAGAGAGAGAGAGAGAGAGAGAGAGAGAGAGAGAGAGAGAGAGAGAGAGAGAGAGAGAGAGAGAGAGAGAGAGAGAGAGAGAGAACAATTTCAGAGGGGGGAGGAATTCCCCCACCCCCATCCAACCCCCACCCCTTCACTAAGCCAATCTTACTGCAAAAGAGACTGAAGACGAAAAAAGAAAGAAGAACAAATGTTTTCTTGCAGTTATGAAACGCTCATTAAAAAGCAGAGCTATAGAACAAACAAAGCTGTTCCTATGAGGCCCCACTCTTCCATTCAAACTAATTTCATAATTTCATCCCTGTTTTAATAAACTAATAATTCCTTGGTGGAAAAGGCATTCTTTCAGACTTTTCTGGTCGTTTTGTTCTAGTGAGTGAGAGGTGGTATTATGAGAATGGCAAGAGAATGGGACTCAAACCTCTAGAGGTGGAATGGCATTGCCTGTCTGTACTGATGGGAAATCAGCCTGATGTTGTACCAATCTTCTTGGATCCTGGACAATTAAATGATTTAAGTGTAATAACATTGAGTCTTTACACATCTGATGTCTAGTTAATGAAGCCAGGGGCATCCAGTCTAATAGATTGCGTCTTGTAAAGATGTAAAGGCGAAGCTCAAGTTGAATGTCAAAGAACTTTTCTGTTCATAACTTGAAGTTTCATGAAAGCATTCCTTTTACACTGAGTGTACAAAACATTAGGATATGTTTTTTGCAAAAAACATCTTAAAAACTTTTTTCGTTTTGTCATTATGGGGTATTGTGTCTAGATTGATGAGAATTATATATATTTTTTAATCCATTTTAGAACAAGGCTGTAACGTAACAAAATGTGGAATAAGTCAAGAGGTGTAAAGACTATCCGAATACGCTTTATATATACAGTACCAGTCAAAGGTTTGGATACACCTACTCATTCAAGGGTTTTTCTTTATTTTTACTATTTTCTACACTGTTGAATAATAGTGAAGACATTGAACTATGAAATAACACATTGAATCATGTAATAACCTCAAAGAAATGTAACAAATATATTTTATATATATTTTATATCGTTCAAAGTAGCCACCCTTTGCCTTGATGACAGTTTTGCACACTCTTGGCATTCTCTCAACCAGCTTCACCCTGAATGCTTTTCCAACAGTCTTGAAGGAGTTCCCACATATGCTGAGCACTTGTTGGCTGCTTTTCCTTCACTATGCGGTCCAACTCATTCCAAAACATCTCAATTGGGTTGACGTCGGGTGATTGTGGAGGCCAGATCATCTGATGCAGCACTCCATCACTCTCCTTCTTGGTCAAATAGCCCTTACACCACCTGGAGGTGTGTTGGGTCATTGTCCTGTTGAAGAACAAATAGTCCCACTGAGCGCAAACTCGATGGGGGATATACGCTGCACCGGCAGGATAGAATAGCACACTCCGGTAAGACGAGGGCGGGTGGTCTGTGCATATTTGTAAACAACAGCTGGTGCACGAAATCTAAGGAAGTCTCTAGATTTTAGTAGAGTATATTGTGATAAATTGCAGGCCACACTACTTGCCTAGAGAGTTTTCAGCTATACTTTTCGTGGCTGTTTATTTACCACCACAGACAGATGCAGGCACTAAGACCGCACTCAGTCAGCTGTATAAGGAAATAAGCAAACAGGAAACCACTCACCCAGAGGTGGTGCTCCTAGTGGCTGGAGACTTTAATGCAGGGAAACTTAAATCAGTTCTACCAAATCTCCATCAGCATGTTAAATGTGCAACCAGAGGAAAATAAATTCTAGATCACCTGTACTCCACACACAGAGATGCAAACAAAGCTTTCCCTCGCCCTCCATTTGGTAAATCCGACCACAACTCTATCCTCCTGATTCCTGCTTACAAGCTCAAATTTAAGCAGGAAGCACCAGTGACTCGGTCTATAAAAAAGTGGTCAGATGAAGCAGACGCTAAACTACAGGACTGTTTTGCTATCACAGACTGGAACATGTTCCGGGATTCCTCTGATGGCATTGAGGATTACACCACATCAGTCACTGGCTTTATCAATAAGTGCATCGAGGACGTCGTCCCCACAGTGACTGTACGTACTTACCCCAACCAGAAGCCATGGATTACAGGCAACATTTGCACTGAGCTAAAGGGTAGAGCTGCCGCTTTCAAGGTGCGGGACTCTGACCCGGAAGCTTACAAGAAATGCTATGCCCTGCGACGAACCATCAAACAGGCAAAGCGTCAATACAGGGCTAAGATTGAATCATACTACACCGGCTCTGACGCTCGTCTTATGTGGCAGGGCTTGCAAACTATTACAGACTACAAAGGGAAGCACAGCCGAGTGACACGAGCCTACCAGACAAGCTGAATCACTTCTATGCTCGCTTCGAGGCAAGCAACACTGAGGCATGCATGAGAGCATCAGCTGTTCCAGACGACTGTGTGATCACGCTCTCCGTAGCCGACGTGAGTAAGACCTTTAAACAAGTCAACATACACAAGGCTGCAGGGCCAGACGGATTACCAGGACGTGTGCTCCGGGCATGTGCTGACCAACTGGCAGGTGTCTTCACTGACATTTTCAACATGTCCCTGATTGAGTCTGTAATACTAACATGCTTCAAGCAGACCACCATAGTCCCTGTGTCCAAGAACACTAAGGTAACCTGCCTAAATGACTACAGACCCGTAGCACTCAGGTATGTAGCCATGAAGTGCTTTGAAAGGTTGGTAATGGCTCACATCAACAACATTATCTCAGAAACCCTAGACCCCCCTCCAATTTGCATACCGCCCAAACAGAGCAACAGATGATGCAATCTCTATTGCACTCCACACTGCCCTTTCCCACCTGGACAAAAAGAACACTTATGTGAGAATGCTGTTTATTGACTACAGCTCAGCGTTCAACACCATAGTACCCTCAAAGCTCATCACTAAGCTAAGGATCCTGGGACTAAACACCTCCCTCTGCAACTGGATCCTGGACTTCCTGACGGGCCGCCCCGTGAGGGTAGGTAGCAACACATCTGCCACGCTGATCCTCAACACTGTAGCTCCCCAGGGGTGCGTGCTCAGTCCCTTCTTGTACTCCCTGTTCACCCACGACTGCATGGCCAGGCACGACTCCAACACCATCATTAAAGTTTGCCGATGACACAACAGTGGTAGGCCTGATCACCGACAACGACGAGACAGCCTATAGGGAGGAGGTCAGAGACCTGGCCGTGTGGTGCCAGGACAACAACCTCTCCCTCAACGTAACCAAAACTAAGGAGATGATTGTGGACTACAGGAAAAGGAGGACCGAGCACGCCCCCATTCTCATCGACGGGGCTGCAGTGGAGCAGGTTGAGAGCTTCAAGTTCCTTGGTGTCCACATCAACAACAAGCTAGAATGGTCCAAACACACCAAAACAGTCGTGAAGAGAGCACAACAAAGCCTATTCCACCTCAGGAGACTAAAACATTTGCCATGGGTCCTGAGATCCTCAAAAGGTTCTACAGCTGCAACATTGAGAGCATCCTGACTGGTTGCATCACTGCCTGGTACGGCAATTGCTCCGCCTCTGACCGCAAGGCACTACAGAGGGTAGTGCGTACGGCCCAGTACATCACTGGGGCAAAGCTGCCTGCCATCCAGGACCTCTACACCAGGCGGTGCCAGAGGAAGGCCCTAAAAATTGTCAAAGACCCCAGCCACCCCAGTCATAGACTGTTCTCTCTACTACCTCATGGCAAGCGGTACCGGAGTGCCAAGTCTAGGACAAAAAGGCTTCTCAACAGTTTTTACCCCCAAGCCATAAGACTCCTGAACAGGTAATCAAATGGCTATCTGGACTTTTTGCATTGTGCCCCCCGCTGCTGCTACTTTCTGTTTATCATATATGCATAGTCACTTTAACTATACTCTCATGTACATACTACCTCAATTGGACCGACCAACCAGTGCTCCCGCACATGGGCTTTCTATCTGCATTGTGTCCCACCACCCGCCAACCCCTTTTTTACGCTACTGCTACTCTCTGTTCATCATATATGCATAGTCACTTTAACCATAACTACATGTACATATGCTACCTCAATCAGCCTGAAAACCGGTGTCTGTATGTAGCCTCACTACTTTTACAGCCTCGCTACTGTATATAGCCTCGCTACTGTATACGCTGCTGTTTTTATTTCTTTACCTACCTATTGTTCACCTGATACCTTTTTTATTATTTTTTTTGCACTGTTGGTTAGAGCCTGTAAGTAAGCATTTCACTGTAAGGTCTACACCTGTTGTATTCGGCGCACGTGACAAATAAACTTTGATTTGATTTGATGGCGTATCGCTGCAGAATGCTGTGGTAGCCATGCTGGTTAAGTGTGCCTTGAATTCTAAGTAAATCACTGACAGTGTCACCAGCAAAGCATCCCCACACCATCACACCTCCTCCACGCTTCACGATGGGAACCACACATGCGGAGATCATCCATTCACCTACTCTGCATCATACAGAGACACGGCGGTTGGAACCAAAAATCTCTCATTTTGTCTCATCAGACCAAAGGAAAGATTTCCACCGGTCTAATGTCCATTGCTCGTGTTTCTTGGTCCAAGCAAATCTCTTCTTCTTATTGGTGTTCTTTAGTAGTGGTTCATTTGTAGCAATTCAACCATGAAGGCCTGATTCACGCAGTCTCCTCTGAACTGTTGATGTTGAGATGTGTCTGTTACTTGAACTCTGTGAAGCATTTATTTGGGCTGCAATTTCTGTGGCTGGTAATCCTAATGAACGTATCCTCTGCATCAGAGGTAACTCTGGGTCTTCCTTTCCTGTGGCGGTTCTCATGAGAGCCAGTATCATCATAACGCTTAATGGTTTTTGCCACTGCACTTGAAGAAACTTTCAAAGTTCTTGAAATGGTTCCGGATTGACTGACCTTCATGTCTTGAAGCAATGATGGACTGTCGTTTCTCTTTGCTTATTTTAGCTGTTTTTGCCATAATATGGACTTGGTCTTTTACCAAATAGAACTATCTTCTGTATACCACCCCTACATTACCTTGTCACAACACAATTTAAATGGATTCCAGGTGACTACCTCATTAAGCCGGTTGAGAGAATACCAAGCGTGTGCAAAGCTGTCATCAAGGCAAAGGGTGGCTGTTTGAAGAATCTCAAATATAAAATGTTCTCTGTTTACTGAGTCCTCCAGATCAGAGGCAGTAGGGATGACCAGGGATTTTCTCTTTAAGTGCGTGAATTAGACAATTTTCCTGTCCTGCTAAGCATTCAAAATGTAACGAGTACTTTTGGGTGTCAGAGAAAATGTATGGAGTAAAAAGTACATTCTTTTCTTCAGCAATGTAGTGAAGTAAAAGTAAAAGTGGTCAAAAATATAAATACTAAAGTAAAGTACAGATACCCCCCAAAAACTACTTAAGTAGTACTTTAAAGTACTTTACACTACTGCTTAGAGCTGGCCGCCCTGCCCAACTGAGAAATCAGTGGAGAAGGGCCTTGGTCAGGAAGGTGACCAAGAACCTGATGGTCACTCTGACAGAGCTCCAGAGTTCCTCTGTGGAGATGGGCGAACCTTCCAGAAGGACAACCATCTCTGTAGCACTCCACCAATCAGGCCTTTATGGTAGAGTGGCCAGACGGAAGCCACTCCTCAGTAAAAGGCACATGACAGCCCGCTTGGAGTTTGCCAAAAGGCACCTAACGGACTCTCAGACCATGAGAAACAAGATTCTCTGGTCTGATGAAACCAAGATTGAACTCTATGGCCTGAATGCCAAGCGTCACGTCTGGAGGAAACCTGGCACCATCCCTACGGTGAAGCACGGTGGTGGCAGCATCATGCTGTGGAGGTGTTTTTCAGCGGCAGGGACTGGGAGACTAGTCAGGATCGAGGGAAAGATGAACGGAGTAAAATACAGAGAGATCCTTGATGAAACCTGTTCCAGAGCGCTCACAACCTCAGACTCGGGCGAAGGTTCACCTTCCAACAGGACAAAGTGCCTAAGCACACAGCCAAGACAACACAGGAGTGGCCTGAGACAACTGAGACATGGTTTGTGTATGTGTGTCATTCAGAGGGTGAATGGGAAACAAAAGATTTAAGTGCCATAGAACGGGGTATGTTAGTAGGTGCCAGGCACACCGGTTGGTGTCAAGAACTGCAACGCTGCTGGGTTTTTCACGCTCAACAGTTTCCCGTGTGTAATAAAGAATGGTCCACCACTTAAAGAACATTCAGCCAACTTGACACAACTGTGTGAAGAATTGGAGTCAACATGGGGCAGCATCCTTGTGGAACACTTTCGGCATCTTGTAGTCCATTCCCTGATGAATTGCGGCTGTTCTGAGGGCAAAAGGGGGTGCAACTCAATAGTAGGAAGGTGTTTCTAATGCTTTGTGTTTGTAACAGGACACTGCAGGTACACCAATGTGCTATAAATATATAATAATGAAATGACACTCTGTTTTATACCATAAAACACATATGTTACTAGAAAAAGAAAAGCCACATGGCAATATCAGTATTAATAACAACAGAAACATCATTTTATAGTATTTTGTAAATTGTAAGGAGTGCAGTTACTTTCATTGACAGATGATGGCGCTGTTCTCCCTGTTACAAAAGTGTACAAAACATAAGCTATGGGTAGAATTAAACTTGTTTCATGACATACTAAGAGAAAGGCACAATCTGTAATTTTAACATCCCGAGTCTTTACACGTTTTGTTTTGTAAAGATAAAGGGATAGGGCTGGGGTTTTAGGTAGGTCTAACCATTCTCGAGTGGTTAGTCCTACTGCCAGTCCATGAAATCGACACAAAACTAATAAGGCATTGAAGTTATATTCTTTAAGAATTCAATTAAGGTGTTACTGGTGTGATTCCTGTACTACACGTGTATAAGAGCAACTTATTTTAAAGTATAACCAAGCAGACAAGAATGTTGTGCGTAATGTTTTGCGTAAGGATCCCGAAATTTGTTGGTAATTTGTGCGTAATGACTTTGCGTAGTGAGATGTTGCTGTTCGTTTGGACTATTTTTTGTTGGGGGTTGTTAATTAAAACACAATGTCTCATACACAAGGACCTACTGCGAAAGTCTTTCCGGGCTCCATTAGGGACAGTAGTACCGTAACCGTTGTCGGTGGAAAGATGAGTTTCTCTCCTTCGACCCGCGGCGTAGCCTTACAAAACGAACTATATCTCATTCAGCTGCATTTTTCTTCCTTTACTTGGTGTCCAAGTCAACTACGTTCTTCTGATTGGGTGGATTTGTTATTCCGCTTGAATGGACCGCGTGTAGATTGGCTGCAGAGAGGCTTACGTCATCCAACTAGAGGAGGTTTACTTGGGATTTTCGTTCTGTCACTGTCAAATGTAGAGCAGGCGACCATTGGGGACAAGGTAGCGTTGAACAGAAGAGAGAGAGAGAGAGAGAGATAGAGAGAGGACAGTAGTCGCGTATTGTCGCAACCTTTTTTTGTGCGTGCATCATTATAAACTTAGCGCCAGCCAGGTCTTCTGTATTAATTATTGCATGCGTAGAGCAGATCACCCAGCGTTGGACTGGCATCTGATTACGAAAGAAACGGGACGGCACCAGTGGAAATACTATCTGAAAACTCCATTAGCCTTGCTTCGTTCGTTTTACAATTGCCAGCAGTCACAGTCACAGCAGCCTATTTCCGAGGACGCGAATCGCGATCACAGGGACCGCTGGAGAAGTCTCACGTTTGTCGTTTGATTCATAGACTGGTCACTGTAATTTACGCAATAGCCTAGTTTTCTGGACTCCTTGTACACATTTTTTGGGGTCCAAAGTAGTCCATGCAAGCCTAGTTGCTATACATTTTTTTTTAAAGAAACCTACGTGACAGACAGATTCAATCATTACTCTCAAAAGGGACAAACGAGGTGGGTGTTTTATTATTGTTATTATGGGTCTGAATGTGTCGCATCATGGCACTTTAATGTGATTTATTACAATGCCTGTTATACGTACCAATAATGAAGGTGTAGGTCCAGATGGGTGTGAAAGGTACCACTAAAATGAGAATACTATACTTTTATTGGGCGCCTTCGCGTATGATTTTATATCATGTTAATATTGTGTTAATTAACCTAACCTCTTTAACGTACTGTCAATATTTTATTGTAATTCGTAAACATAGAGAGGCTGTGTTCAAATAAGGGAATTCGTAAAAGTAACCCATGCATGTTCTTTACGTTCTATTTTTCCACGTTTTAATTGTCTCGACACGGGCACAGGCAATAAATGTAACGCCTTATTTTCAGTGTTCTGCTGTAGTGTACTCCATTTACTTTTTACTTTCCATTAAAACGCAGCCATCAGATTGCCAGAACGGGAATGGGGGCTGTTTAGCCTTGGGCTGCAGCCGGTCTGGGTTGCCTGATCTGTTTTGTATTTCTCCCCGACTCCATCTCACTGCCTTCTAAATTGCCTGTCCGTGTAATTACTTGAGTTAGCCCATTTAAGTTAAAAGCTTTACCCCCTCAAATGTCTTCTCTTCCCCAACCCGGAATGAAACTTGACATGGCCCATCTTATTTATCCAGGGAGTCACTTTCGGGCCAGCTTTTTGATTCATCTCCTTTTAGATTTAATCAGCACTAAGGTATAGCTTGTCCCTAAGAGCCTCTGCTAATGGGGTTAGTGAATGCTTTTCTCAGTGCAGCGTTTTCTCCCCCTTCCCTTCTCCTCTAATTACCTTTCAACAAAGATTTGTCTCAGCTAGCCATGAAGTCTGCCTGCATGCTGAAAAATGGGGAAAGGATTAGAATTAAAAATATATTAGTTTCAGATCAGTTTGAACAAAAGAAAGTGTTGCATTGTGTAAATAGATGATCACAAACAGGATAGTAGGACAGTAATAGTCTATGTAATACGTTAATCCATAGTAGCCTGTGATATCAGTAGATGGATTCTCTCTGTAAAAGGCAACACATGCTAGGCATTGATAGGGTCCGTCCCCTGCAGACAGTTAGGCAAACCCTTATACAACTTATATGGTTTTTTCAATTAATAGCACTCCTGTGTTCACCCAGGTCTTCCCTCCGTTATAACAAGCCAAGGCAGACCACCTTTTTTTTTCCGCCATAGAAAAGGGAACATTGACAGGTGTGAAGACCAGCGTGGTATAGAGTAATGTGCTGTTCCCAAAGCCATTAAGAGCCTAACAAAAGGCAGGCCTCCTGCAGCTCTGCTCTAATTGTTCTACTGGCTCTTGGTGTTATCAGTGAACACACAACTCTTCACATCACACCGCAACCACAGAATGATTGAGGAAACAGAATTTAGATGAGAGGAGAGAGAGAGAGTGTGTGTGTGTGTGTGTGTGTGGGGGAGGTAGAGACAAGAGAGAGTCAGAAAGATCAAGTGCAGATTAGTACAGTAAATTACTCGTAGCCCCTCCTCTATAACCCTAGAACAGGTTTAACCACTGATCCATGGAGGGAAGAGTTATTGTTGTTATTGTTGTTTATAAATACAATTATTACAGTCTGCAGTCTTTTACAGCTTTTGCAAACACTTCATCTCACTATAACAGGCTAATAACTTATGGATGCCACATTGGACAATGACAGTTTGTTTGGAAAACCACTGTAGGTATAGGTCTATAGGGTCTGTCAGTTGTGTGTACTACAGACGACCTACAGACGGACACTCAACATAAAGCTTTTACAGACTACAGACAACATTACCGATGGCTGTCGCACCCCCAGACTAGAGCTTCCCCACAAACAACCGACAGACACTACAGACACTGTCTATCGCAGACTAAAGCTTTCTGAGCCTGCCTGGTTGCCTCGTTTGGCGAGGATGAGGTGTGGTTTACATGTGGCTGATCACGTGACCTGAGAAAACAGGGTAATTTAACACTACTTTAATTACCTTGTTACAACACTGGCCTCTCTGTTGACCAGGAATTCAAAATGTAGGCTAATTGAAAATTCAGTTTGTTCAACTCCACATGTATTTTGTAGCTTGGCTGCCAAAATGCTGCTTTTTTGAACCAAAATGTAAGTAGTGACTGCGTTGTAAATTGGCCATTATAACACTTTTGCTAGAAGTATATTTAAAATAAATGTAAGTCCTATCTCAATGATCAGCATCATTTTGGTTGAAATGTAAAATGATTGACTCAGCTCCATGTTCGTGTGAGAAGAATACTTGTAGTTTCATTAAGAGCTGCCATAAACCGCTATGTTTCAATATGAGCTGCCATAAACCGCAATGTTTCAATATGAGCTGCCATAAACCGCAATGTTTCAATATGAGCTGCCATAAACCGCAATGTTTCAATATGAGCTGCCATAAACCGCTATGTTTCAATATGAACCTAGTTAAATAAATGATTATTTAAAAAAAAAATTGGCTGCCATAAACCGCAATGTTTCAATATGAGCTGCCATAATCCGCAATGTTTCAAAATGAGCTGCCATAAAACACAATGTTTCAGTATGAGCTGCCATAAAACACAATGTTTCAGTATGAGCTGCCATAAAACACAATGTTTCAGTATGAGCTGCCATAAAACACAATGTTTCAGTATGAGCTGCCATAAAACCACAATGTTTCAGTATGAGCTGCCATAAACCGCAATGTTTCAAAATGAGCTGCCTCAATAAGAGTTTCCATAAACCGCAATGTGCACTGTATCAGACAACGATACTTTAGTTAACGATCCCTGAAAACACCGTCTGAAACCTCTGAGTGCCTGTCTTACAGGTTGTAGAAAAGTGAATTCCTGCGCACAGCAATATGTGACCTGTAACCTCTGCATGTTTATCGTTTTGTTGTTTCGGGTCAGCAACCTTTTTCTTCTCTTAATATGTTCCAGGTGTCACCACCTGTCAGTCACCACCTGTCAGTCACCACCTGTCAGTCACCACCTGTCAGTCACCACCTGTCAGTCACCATCTGTCAGTCACCACCTGTCAGTCACCACCTGTCAGTCACCATCTGTCAGTCACCACCTGTCAGTCACCACCTGTCAGTCACCATCTGTCAGTCACCACCAGTCTCATAACCACTTTCTTAATCTCTTGTGTTTTTTTCTTCATAACCAAGAACAATGCTTCAAAATAAATACTAAACAGGAATCCTTATCGCTTCAGTATTTCTCTAACCAGTGACCAATTTCTGATATCAACATGTTTGTCTCTCTTTGTTATTTCTTCACCAGGGACCATGGTGAATCCTGGAGGTAGCAGCCAGCCCCCTCCGGTGGGAGCAGGGTCCCTGTCCTGGAAGAGGTGTGCGGGCTGCGGGGGGAAGATCGCTGACCGCTTCCTTCTCTATACCATGGACAGCTACTGGCACAGCCGATGCCTTAAGTGCTCCTGCTGCCAGGCCCAGCTGGGGGAGATAGGCACCTCCTGCTACACCAAGAGTGGCATGATTCTCTGCAGAAACGACTACATCAGGTGAGACTGGCGGGTCAGGGTCGGCGGGGCCCACGCTGTGTGTGCGTTTGTGTGTTAACATCGGTTGAGGGCTGGGGCGCAGGCGGCTGTGTGTCTGTGTGTTTTTGTTGTTTTGCGTGTGTGAATTGTGCAGATCACCCTTCGGCGAGGGTGCATACAGGTAACACGTGTGGGTGTTTGTGTGTGTGTGTGTTTCTGTCTGTTTGCGTGTGTGTATTGTGAGGTACAGATCTGCCCTCAAGCAAGTGTACAGATACCGTAACATAGTGTATATTATTTTCTATTCTGGAATGACAACTTGTATCGATGGATCTCTGTCCCACGTTAATTTCCTGACAAAAGAAGGATGTTACTGTCACGAAAAATAAAGGGGACGCCCTGGTTAAAATTGGACGCCCTGGTTTAAAGGGAACGCCTTGGTTTAAAACTTCACCGGCTCCAGCAGAAAAACTGACTGTTTTGGAGAGCCTGGCGTGCCCAAAGTAAAATGCCTCCCATTTAGGCCCAGAAAATGGGATATGCATATATTTAGTACCATTGGATAGGAAACACTCTGAATTTTCCAAAACTGTTAACCATTTGTCTGTGCGTCAATCACAACGCATTTGGCAGGCAAAACCCTGAGGAATCTCTGTCCTGAAAAAAGTCATTTTGACACATTGCTCATTTTTGAGCCCCTCCTATCCAAAATGACCATATATAGGCATGTGAACTCAGTGCACGTCGCTTCCTTATGATGTCATCAACCACGAGACGGTGTTTTACTCCATCTTGGGGAATTTCGCCATTGATAAACAGCTTGAACGAGAGACCACGTTATGAAAACTCTTCAGAGTGCGTGCATGAGAAAGCGCTGTGCCTTATTTATCGCTTTTAGCGTTCAGTTTATATTCCGGCTGATTTATAATAGTACATATACGTAAAAGGGTTCCTAAGGATACATTTAAAACTATGTTTGATTGTTTTTGGACAAGTTTATAGGTAACATTTGAACGAGTTGGCGCTGCGCTTTCAAAAGAGTAATGGAGGCTGTCGTTTTGCATGAACCAAATGGAGGATTTATGGATAAAAGACGTTACTTTTTCTAACAAAAGAACCATGGATTGTCTTCGTTGGACACTTAGGAAGACCTCAGCAGAAGTTCTTCAACAGGTAATTACTTTGTTTTCGCTGTGAAATGTGTTGTGTGTGCCATGATTGCTAATCGATACATGGCTATTGGAAAATATGTGAGGTGCTACCCTCAAACAAATGAATGTGCTGCTTTCGCCGTAAAGCCTTTTTGAAATCTGACAACGCTGTGATATTGCCAAGAAACAGAGCTTTTGATGAGTATGGAACACTTGTATATAGCTGGATGTTTAATAATTCAATTTTCGGATTTTAAATCTGGCGCTACAGGTTTTAGCTGGTAGTGTCGGGATGATCCCGCTAGCGACCCACTGGTATTTGAGTCGTTAAAGGGAACGCCTTGGTTTAAAGGGAACGCCTTGGTTTAAATGGGACGCCCTGGTTTCTGGGACAATAGAAAAAAATGGAGAGCAGCCTGTTGCTAGTTAGAAAAAGTTTAACTTATTTATTATTCTATCAAGATTTAGAATGTATTAAGTCATGGATATGAAGTGAAGGAGTAGTAGAAATACGTTACAGGCTATATAACGATGTATGGAAGCATGGAATGTATTTTCCATTCAGAATATTTAGAACATGTGTCTCAAATTCACCCAACATCGGGCCTTGTTAAAAGTCTCTCCTCGTTGGAATTCTCTCCGTACTATTCTTAAAAAAGAGGTCACACTGACTACTGGCATGTTGACAGAGAACAAGACGAAAAAAAAAACACAGTATTTTTCTAATAGAACATCTGCACGGCTGTTTGTTCATCGTGCCATTTTTCATCGAGCAGCGAAAGGTGGGAGCCTGGCTAAGGGCTGTGTTCCCCAGTGTTTGTGTTTTCTTTACGAGATGCTAGGAGAGACTATACAGGACAGGCACAGGTGACCTTTTAACACTGGGGGAATTTAAAAGGGTTTCTCATCCTGTTTGGCAAGTTTGTGTATCAGAAAGAGATAATTTAATTAACAAAGAGGGTCTTTTTAAATATTTATATAAAGTGTGTGGGACACTTAACCAGCTAGCGCTTGATGACGGCAGGCGGTCTCATTCTGCTAATGCGGAATCGCCTGATTTGACAGCCTGATCGTTCAACAATTTGACCTTGCGAAGACGAGCCAAACCACTCAGTGGGTAGAGACACAGTGTAATGATCAGGAGAACACTTTTCATAATAGACCACAATATAATAACAAGAGTTGATTAAGTAGATTTCTCTCAGCAATACTTTTAGCTTCAGACTGTGTCACACCACTTAACAAAAAAAAAAATATATATATATTACAGACTATTGCCAAACAGTAAACATAGTTTGTTATTTATTTTTATTTTTATAAATATTTATTGTAATAAGAGGTATTTTCTGATATTGTTTGTCTTACAGAAATGGAAAGTTAAATGTGCAAGTACTTTGTTTTGCTGTGATCATACATGCCTATAATCTGAATGCTCTAAATATACTGTACTGCTAGTAATTGAGTTAATACTCAGTAACATGCTGCTGCTATGTATCAACACAGGCAGGTAGATACAAACACTATACACACTACACACCATACTATACACTGTACTATAGTACACTGTACTATACACTGTAGTGTAATACACCATAGTATAATACCCTGTACAATAATACACCATACTATAATACACTGTACTATACACCGTACTATAAAACACCATACTATAATACACTGTACTATAATAAACTGTACTATACACCGTACAATAATACACTATACACCATACTATAATACACCATCCTATAGACCATACTATACACCGTACTATAATACACCATACTCTACACCATACTACAATAGACCGTACTATACACCATACTACAATACACCATACTATAGACCATACTATACACTGTACTGTACACTGTACTATAATACACATACTATAGACCATACTATACACTGTACTGTACACCGTACTATAATACACATACTATAGACCATACTATACACTGCACTATAGTACACCATACTATATTACACTGTACAATAATACATCATACTGTAATACACTGTACTATAATGCACCATTCTATAATACACTGTACTAAACACCGTACTGTTATACACTGTACTATACACTGTACTGTAATACACCATACTATAATACACTGTACTATAATACACAGTGTACTATAATACACCATACTATAATAGACCGTACTATTATACACTGTACTATACACTGTACTGTAATACACCATACTATAATACACAGTGTACTATAATACACCATACTATAATAGACCATACTATAATAAACCATACAATAATAAACCGTACTATTATACACTGTACTATACACTGTACTATAATACACTGTACTTTACACTATACTATTATACACTTACTATACTCCGTACTATAGACCATACTATACACCATACTATAATACACTGTACTATAATACACCATGCTGTAATACACTGTACTATGCACTACTATAATACACCATACTATGATACCCCATACTATAATACGCTGTACTATACACCATACAATAATAAACATACTATACAATGTACTACAATACACCATACTATAATACACCATACTATAATACACCATACTGTACTATAATACACTGTACTATACACCATACTATAATAAACTACTATACACTGTACTATAATACACTGTACTGTACACTATATTATAATACACCGTACTATACTACACTGTAATAAACATATACTATAATACACTCTACTGTACACTGTACTATAATACACTGTACTATACACCATACTATAATAGATAATACTATACACGGTACTATAATACACAGTACTATAATACACTATACTATAATACATGGTACTATAATACACCAAACTATAATACGCTGTAATATACACCGTACTATAGTACATCATACTATACACCATATTATAATACACTGTACTAAACACCGTACTATAATACACCATACTATACACCATACTATAATGCCCATACTATAATACACCATAATATATACAATATTAGAATACACCGTACTATACACCGCACTATACACTGTTCTATACACCATACTATAATACACCATACTATGCATGGTACTATACACCATAATATAATACACCAGACTATACACCATACAATAATACACTGTACTATACACCGTACTATAATACACCATACTATACACCATACTATAATATTCCGTACTATAGTACACCATATTATAATACACCGTACTATAATACATCGTACTGTAATACACCATACTTTAATACACTGTACTATACTCCTTACTACAATACACCACACTATAATGCACCATACTAGAATACACTGTACTATAATACACCACACTATAATGCACCATACGATAATACGCCATACTATAAAACACTGTACTCTACACCTTACTATAATACACCATGCTATACACTGTACTATATTACACCGTGTTATAATACACCATTCTATAATACACATACTATAATACACCATACTATAATACACTATACTATACACCATGCTATAATACACTGTGCTATAAACCATACTAAAGTACACTGTCCTATACATCACATAATTATACACCATATTAAACACACCATACTATACATCATACTATAATACACTGTACTGTACACCGTGCTAAACACCATTCTATACACCATTCTATAATACATCGTACCACATACCGTACTATACACTGTACTATAATACACATAATATACACCATAATATACACCGTACTATACACCGTACTATACACTGTACTATATACTGTTCTATAATACACCGTACTATAATGCACCTCACTATAGACTATACTATATTACACCCTACTATAATATACCATACTATACACCATACTATGCACTGTACTATAATACACAATACTGAATACCGTACTATACACCATACTATACACCATACTAGAATCCTCCAAACTTTAATACACCATACTGTACACCACACTGTACACCTTACTATACACTGTAATATACACCATACTATAATACACTTTACTATACACCATACTATACACCATAATATAATACACCATACTATAATACATATGTACTATAAAACAACCTATTATACACCATACTATAATACACCATACTATACACAGTATTATACATCGTAATATACACCATACTTTAATACACCACACTATGCACCGTACTATAATACACTGTACTATAATACACCACACTGTAATACACTGTACTATAATACACCATACTATATTACACTGTACTATACATCATACTATAATACACCATACTGTAATACACTGTACTATAATACACCAAACTATAATACACCGTACTATAATACGCCATACTGTAATAAACTGTACTATAATACACCATCCTATAATACACTGTACTATACACCATGCTATAATACACCATAGTATAATACACCATATTATAATACATAGTAGACAAAATACTATAATAACCATACTACTGTATACACCGTACTATAACACACCGTAATATACTACACTGTACTATACACCATTCTATAGTATACCATACTATAATACACTGTACTATAATACACCATACTATACACAGTACTATAAACCATACTATAATACACTATACTATAATACACCATATTATAATACACTGTACTATAATACACTGTACTATATATACTACACCATAATATACACCAGTGGTTCCCAACCAAGGGTTCTAGGACCCTTGGGGGTACTTGGTCTATCCACAGGGGGTACTTGAGTAGGCTCAAGAGTCCATTGGCATACTGATAAAATGCACATGAGGGGTACTTCAGGGTTACTCTGGGCCAAACAATAATACACTGTACTATAATACACCGTACTATAATACACTACTATTATACACCATTCTATAATACACTGTACTATAATACACCGTACTATATTACACTACTATTATACACCATGCTATAATACACCGTACTATAATACACTACTATTATACACAATTCCATAATACACTGTACTATAATACACCGTACTATATTACACTACTATTATACACCATTCTATAATACACCGTACTATAATACACTACTATTATACACAATTCCATAATACACTGTACTATAATACACCGTACTATAATACACTACTATTATACACCATTCTATAATACACTGTACTATAATACACAGTACTATAATACACTACTATTATACACCATTCTATAATACACTGTACTATAATACACTGTACTATAATCCACCATACTATAATCCACCGTACTATAACACACCATACTATACACCATAATATAATACACTGTGCTATAATAAATATACTGTAATACACTTCTATATTTCACAATTCTATAATACACTGTACTATAATACACTACTATAATACACCATTCTAAAGTACACCATACTACAATACACTGTACTATATTACACTACTATAATACACCATACTATAATACACTGTACTATACACCATACTATAAAACACCATACTGTAGTACACCGAACTGTAATACACCATTCTACAATACACCATACTATACACCATAATTTATTACACCATACTATAATACACCGTACTATAATACACTACTGTAATATGCCATTATATAATACACTGTACTATAATACACTACTATAATACACCATACTATAATACACCGTACTATAATACACCGTACTTTAATACACCTTTCTATACACTGTATGCAGACCTCTAGGCATGATGAGGGCCTGTGTCTCTCCTCTCCCCACCCAGCTCCTCATCAACAAGGATCAAGTCAATGGGGCACTCCATTCATAATGGCACTACAACATCATTCAAATAGAGAGGAAGGGATGGATGGAAAATAGGACCTTGCCACTTGTAATGTGATGAGAGCTAGGTGGTAGAGGGGAGAGGAGCTGAAACACAGGCTGCTTCCCAAACAGCACTCTATTCGCTTTATAGTGCACTACCACTACTTTTGACCAGAGCACTATAAAGGGAATAGGGTGCCATTGGGACAGAGTCCCTGCCTCTCTCTGCACTAGACTAGCCTGTGATTTGAGGAGAGATAAGGAAAGGAAAGCAGGTTAGAAAAAACATCTGACAGTAAGTCCACACAATTAAAGTCTTTAATTAGAGTCCCCCTTCATTTAGCTTTAGTCCTGATCGGTTTTATCTAATGAGATCTGCTCTCAGTCTCCTCTCCTCTCCTCTCCTCTCCTCTCCTCTCCTCTCCTCTCCTCTCCTCTCCCTCCTCTCTGCTCCCTCTTCTCCCTCCTCCCCTCTCCCTCCTCTGCTTTCCCTCCTCTCTACTCCCTCCTCTCCCTCCTCCCCTCTCTATTCCCTCCTCCCCCTCCTCTCTACTCCCTCCTCTCTACTCCCTCCTCTCCTTCCTCTCTACTCCCTCCTCTCCCTTCTCCCTCCTCTCTACTTCCAATGACGTGTCCACACATTTAACAAACAAAACATTTAATTAACCAAATTGGCTTTTGCGAGAGAGAGATGGAGATAGAGAGAGGGGTAGAATGAGAGAGAGAGAGAGAGAAAAGGGGGGATTATTGTGAAGGCCAGTTTTTTCCGGGTTTCAGTTTTTCTGGGCCTCATCTTGTAATGGATTATTAAATTGCTCTTGCCGTATAAATAATGGAGTTATATCTCTTACTTTTATTAATAAAGCTGATGTGAAAACCGCTCCACATTGATCGTGACGCATGAGTGAAAATGCATCACATTACTTCTAATGGGAGACGTGCCCGACCTGAGATGATACCCATCCACCATCAATCACACAGGAAGACACACCACAAACACTGTGTATAGGGCCAAACGCTGTCACTCTGTAGGGCTGTCAGGGTGCATTGCAAATTGCTACCTATCCCCTTTATAGTGCACTACTTATGACCAGGGCCCATGACACCCTATTCCCCTCAAACTCAACTCTGGACCTCCAAGACAGTTCCACTGCATTTTTTCCCCATTGTTCCCCTCTAATCAGGGACCGATGCAGATCTGGGATACCAGGTGGGTGCAATTAATTATCAGGTAGAACAGAAATGGTTCCGGAACTCGTAGGGTAAGAGTTGAATACCCATGCCCTTATTCTCTATGTAGTACACTACATTTGACCAGGGCCCATAGCCCTCTTTCGCTCTCCCATAGGGCTCTGGTCAAAAGTAGTGCTGTATAAAGGGAATAAGGTACCGTTAGGGTACCCGTGTGTCTCTGTCCGTGTAAAAGATCCTACCAATACATCTTTCACCAGCTTTACTTACTGTCGTGTTTAAATCCGAGGTGCTATTATTTGTGTGGGCTGGTTTGAGTGAAGAGAGAGAAATAATGAATGTATCTAGCGTAGCAATGATGTGTCGGCTGGATTTGGACGTAAAATTAACACTGTCCCTTTAATTGAATAGAGACAAGGTAATTAAATGGCACTTTTCTAGTAGAATGTGCTGCTAGGTAAATGTAATAGTTGGTTATTTAATATCACTTTGAAGTCTGCAGCACTATGGCAGCAACAGGAACATGTGAAGTATTAGGCAAAGGGAAAGAACCGGGATTTCAGAAATTAATTAAATCGCATGCAATTTAGGCAAAACGTTTATCTTGATTTGTCATAACAGAATTAATTCAAGGCCTTCAATTCACCAGGGGCCAGATCTGTTACTCTAAATTAACCAAGTGTAATTGGCTGATCCCCCCAACCCCCGTCACCACCTCCCTCCTCTCCTCTCCTCTCCCCCTCCCTCTCCTCCTCTCTCCCTCTCTTCTCAACACCTCCCCCCCCTCCCAACCTCTCTCACTCTAATACAGCTCTTGTCATTATGTAAAGCCCTGTTTAAGTATCAATATGGCCTTAGTGCTTTTAAGGTGCTTTGGCTGCCGATGTAGAGAGGCATTTTTTAATGGACTATGACGCAGAAATCATTGTTGTGTGGTTATTTCACTGCTGCTTCAAAAAGCCTCAGCGAGCGGCGGGAACGAGGCTATGCATTTTGCCAGACAAACTAACGCCACAACAAGATGCGATGCTATATTTCAAATCCAGTAGTCACTGCCTCCTATAGACAGACAGTAGACAGCACCAAATTCTCTTTTAATGAAAGACATACGGTATCTTGTAGTGTCTCTTATTCAGATCCCCCGCGTGGGAGGGGAACAGGGAGGGAAACACAAATAAATCACCACATAGCCCCCCATGTTTGGTTGACAAAACCATCCTCCAATGTCGTGTGATTGATTGTTCAGGCAAAGTGCTTGAAAAACAACAAAGGAACCCATTGAAAACCTCTGATCCTCTGATTTGGAGGGAAATTAACTGAAAACCAGTCATGTCGCTAGAGTCCCCAGACCTTAATTATACTGACCTGGGGCTTCCTCGTCCCCTCATCTCCCCCCTGTCCTCTCCCGTCATCCCCTCATCTCCCCCCTGTCCTCTCCCGTCATCCCCTCATCTCCCCCCTGTCCTCTCCGTCATCCCCTCATCTCCCCCTGTCCTCTCCCGTCATCCCCTCATCTCCCCTGTCCTCTCCGTCATCCCATCATCTCCCCCCTGTCCTCTCCCGTCATCCCCTCATCTCCCCCCTGTCCTCTCCCGTCATCCCCTCATCTCCCCCCTGTCCTCTCCCGTCATCCCCTCATCTCCCCCCTGTCCTCTCCTCTACAACCTCCACCCCAACACAGCAGCTCAATGGAAAACAGAGACCAAGTCCAGACTGATAACAACTTCAGCCCTTTAAATCAAATACTATCAGTGATTGACCTGCTTTGTATAGAGGCCCAGCGATGGGGAGATGAAATCAACTGGAAGAAGGGATGGAGGGCAGAAAAGTCTTTATTTTCTTTGTTTAAACCGCCCATAAAAAGACACGAACACTGGCTAAATGTTGTCATACTGGGAAATATATATATATGAGAAGAGCTGTGCTGCGGTATACAATGGTTTGTCTATGCGTTCAGGGTCAGAGTGAATGAGAGGTGGTAGTGTCAAACAAAATGTTAACACACAGTATTTGCACATAGCTGGAGAAACAAACAGAACAAAGTGTAATTTTCATGACTGATGCATTCCTGTTTCTATCTCACCGAGTGTTTGTGCCATCACTGCACTTTTCTTAATACCCAATCAAATAAGACCCACTTTCTATAACTTGGGTGTTTTATGTGTTTATGTGCATGTTTTGACAACAGCAGTTCCTGTTGGTGAAATGTCTCCCTATAGACTATTAAGAACAAAGGATTGGAAGATTTACGGTATGCACATTTTTTTGTCATTGTGTTGTCTATACACAAACCTAATTACTTAACGTCTGGAATTCAACAGCGCTGATAATATAAGAGATAACAAAGACATCCCTCTCGTCTTCCTACACGCACACACACACACACACACACACACACACACACACACACACACACACACACACACACACACACACACACACACACACACACACACACACACACACACACACACACACACACACACACACACACACACACTATGTCTACCACAGCTAAGGCCCTGAAATGGCAGCAGTGTTGTCACAACAGTCGTCCAGCTAATTCGTTTTTTGAAAATTGAGTTTTTGATTGAGCCCGTTTCAATCGATGCCAAGACAAAATGTGTTTCTTCAGCTTCCTATTGAAAGCCATTTTTAGTGGTTCCCTTTCCAATGAAGTCTCTGTCACTCTATGTCAATACATTTAACAGCAACAGTCAGTCAGAGAAAGGACAGCTGAACCAGGTTTGTGACCAGGCTACATCTCCTATAGTACTTGGTGTCACTTGTCCGCTATTTAATTAAAAAAAATTGTGGGTAAAATAGGTACAGACTCCTACAAGAATATTTCTCAGAATATTCCTAATGAATAACATCATTCATCTCATTTAATTTTAGAATAATTTTAGGAGTTCAAGAAGAAACGATTTACAAATATATTCCTCATCTGTGATTTAGGCTGAACATCTTAATCTTCAGATCCCTCTCTCTATCCTTCTCCCTCCCTCCCTCCCTCCCTCCCTCCCTCCCTCCCTCCCTCCCTCCCTCCCTCCCTCCCTCCCTCCCTGCCTGCCTGCCTGCCTGCCTGCCTGCCTGCCTGCCTGCCTCCCTCCTCCCTCCCTCCCTCCCTCCCTCCCTCCCTCCCTCTTTCCCCCTCTCTCCCCTCCACTCCCCTCCCTCTCTCGCTCCTGAGCATGTCAGATGCTGTGGTCTTATTTGATTGCATAAGTGCAGTGATAGAGCAAACACCCGGTGAGATATGATGACAAATGGGGCCAGATCCCAGTAAATTACTTTCTGCTCAAATCGAAATTTCATTCAGTTTGTTGCTCGGCGGGATGAAGTAATCTAAATTGTGGACTCAGAAGGCAGATAGAAGGGAAGTTGGAGCAAGCATTTCATTATCAAGAGAGGGAGAGAGAGATGAGAAGAGAGAGAGAGGAGGAGCGAGAGAGAGAGAGAGAGAGAGGAGGAGAGAGAGAGAGAGAGAGAGAGAGAGAGAGAGAGAGAAGGAGCAAGAGAGAGAGAGAGAGGGAGAGAGAGAGAGACAGACAGAGAGAGAGAGGAGGAGCGAGAGAGAGAGAGAGAGAGAAAAGGAGCAAGAGTGAGATAGAGGGAGAGAGAGAGAGAGAGACAGATAGAGAGAGGGAGAGATAGAGAGCGAGAGAAAGAGTGGCGAGGTTAGGGACGAAAGAGACGAGCAGAAGCAAATCTAAAGTGTTGACACCATGATTGAAAAGGTTAACCCATGTACATTATATATCAGCCCCAGTAGCTGCAGGTTTCTAATGGAAACCCGGCTACTGACAGAGCATTCTAAGTCCTAATGGCAAAAGCACTATGTCTCCGCCTAGATGTACAATCAAATCCTCTTAGTACCTGATTGCTTATGTTCCTAGTTATTATCAGGAAGCAAGAAAAATGCCCTGCGAAAGGTAATACATAGTTACAGTCGCTAGAAGCTTTTGGAGAGCAGGCGGGCAGAGTAGCAGGAGGTTTTATTTGGTTTCCTAGTATTGCAATGTTTTTTTTATTACATAAATATACATTTTGTTGGGTGTGTGTGTCCGTCATTGCCTTTGCCATGAGGCTTGAAGTCGTTTAAATCCTGTCATAGTGGGAATAAATATCACATAGGAAAACATATCAGAAATCTGAATACATTTTTGCAGCATGGTACTCTGTTAATATCTATATCAGATTACAGCCAAACATTATTATTGCATGAATTTACAGGTGAATGTACAGGTGAATTTACAGGTGAATTTACAGGTGAATGTACAGGTGAATTTACAGGTGCATTTATACAGGTGAATGTACAGGTGCATTTACAGGTGAATGTACAGGTGAATTTACAGGTGCATTTACAGGTGAATGTACAGGTGAATTTACAGGTGCATTTACAGGTGAATGTACAGGTGCATTTACAGGTGAATGTACATGGGAATTTACAGGTGAATGTACATGGGAATTTACAGGTGAATGTACAGGTGAATTTACAGGTGCATTTACAGGTGAATGTACAGGGGAATTTACAGGTGAATGTACAGGGGAATTTACAGGTGAATTTACAGGTGAATGTACAGGTGAATGTAAAGATGAATTTACATGTGAATGTACAGGTGAATGTACAGGTGAATTTACAGGTGAATGTACAGGTGAATGTAAAGGTGAATTTACAGGTGAATGTACAGGTGAATGTAAAGGTGAATTTACATGTGAATGTACAGGTGAATGTAAAGGTGAATTTACAGGTGAATGTACAGGTGAATGTAAAGGTGAATTTACATGTGAATGTACAGGTGAATTTACAGGTGAACGTGATATTAATGGTTGTATTTGTACTGTATGTCTTCTCTCCTCCTCTAGGTTATTTGGGAACAGTGGGGCATGCAGTGCTTGCGGCCAGTCCATTCCAGCCAGTGAACTGGTCATGAGGGCACAAGGCAATGTGTACCATCTCAAGGTGAACCCTCTCTCTGACCTCTAACCCCTGACCTTCTTTAACACCTAACCTGGGTCATGTTCTTTAGGACTTGCAGAACATGTTAAACCGTTATGCAACAGGGAAAACAAAAAACGGGATAATATCGTATTGGAGAAATCCACATGGTGTCTTTGACGTGTAATGAACCCTGACCTCAGATAAAACCCGATATAAATCCCACAGCAGTAAAATGTACCCACTTTCAGCATCAGTGGTGTAAACCTGTAAAACCTACTTCTAGTCACGTGGTAATAGGTAACTTTAGGGCTTATTTCTAAGTGAATCATTAGGGTAAGCCTACTAGGTCACGTGGTAATAGGTAACTTTAGGGCTTATTTCTAAGTGAATCATTAGGGTAAGCCTACTAGGTCACGTGGTAATAGGTAACTTTAGGGCTTATTTCTAAGTGAATCATTAGGGTAAGCCTACTAGGTCACGTGGTAATAGGTAACTTTAGGGCTTATTTCTAAGTTATTCATTAGGCTTACCCTACTACGTCACATGGTACGTTGTTTTAGCACATGGCCAACGTTTTGGTTAGTTAAAACACCCTTTATGAATTAATCATCATACCATGAGTTATTTATAGATATAAAGTGGAATGAGCTTTACTATAATTACTTTTCCCTTGTACATTAGGTTAAATTGTGTGTTTGTGTGTGTGTGTGTGTGTGTGTGTGTGTGTGTGTGTGTGTGTGTGTGTGTGTGTGTGTGTGAACGTGTGTGAACGTGTGTGTGAACGTGTGTGTGAACGTGTCTGTGTGTGTTAGCATGTGCTTAGTTGCTAATGTTTTTATGCATTGGTGTGTGCATGTGCAGGCTTGACCGTATTGCTTGATGGGTCGTAGAGAGAGAGAGAGTGTATTCATGTTCTCTCTCTACCCCCCACAGTGTATTCATGTTCTCTCTCTCTACCCCCCACAGTGTATTCATGTTCTCTCTCTCTCCCCCCACAGTGTATTCATGTTCTCTCTCTCTCTCTCTCTCTCTCTCTCTCTCTCTCTCTCTCTCTCTCTCTCTCTCTCTCTCTCCCCCACAGTGTATTCATGTTCTCTCTCTCTCCCCCCACAGTGTATTCATGTTCTCTCTCTCTCTCTCTCTCTCTCTCTCTCTCTCTCTCTCTCTCTCTCTCTCTCTCTCTCTCTCTCTCCCCCACAGTGTATTCATGTTCTCTCTCTCTCTCTCTCTCTCTCTCTCTCTCTCTCTCTCTCTCTCTCTCTCTCTCTCTCCCCCACAGTGTATTCATGTTCTCTCTCTCTCTCTCTCTCTCTACCCCCACAGTGTATTCATGTTCTCTCTCTCTCTCTCTCTCTCTCTCTCTCTCTCTCTCTCTCTCTCTCTCTCTCTCTCTCTCTCTCTCTCTCTCTCTCTCTCTCTCTCTCTCTCTCTCCCCCCACAGTGTATTCATGTTCTCTCTCTCCCACAGTGTATTCATGTTCTCTCTCTCCCCACAGTGTATTCATGTTCTCTCTCTCCCCACAGTGTATTCATGTTCTCTCTCTCTCTCTCTACCCCCACAGTGTATTCATGTTCTCTCTCTCTCTACCCCCACAGTGTATTCATGTTCTCTCTCTCCCCCCACAGTGTATTCATGTTCTCTCTCTCCCCCCACAGTGTATTCATGTTCTCTCTCTACCCCCACAGTGTATTCATGTTCTCTCTCTACCCCCACAGTGTATTCATGTTCTCTCTCTACCCCCACAGTGTATTCATGTTCTCTCTCTCCGTTCCCCCCCGCAGTGTTTCACGTGTTCTACCTGCCGGAACCGGCTGGTCCCAGGGGACAGGTTCCACTACATCAATGGCAGTCTGTTCTGTGAACACGACAGACCCACAGCACTCATCAATGGGCATTTGAGTACACTGCAGACAAACCCACTACTGCCCGACCAGAAGGTATGTAAGCGTAAGAAACACACACTGTCGTCACTCTTTAACACCCCTACCAACCTAACCTAGTCCTTTGTCTGCTGATTACGGCGATGTGTATACAGTTAGGTATCAGGATAGTCTTTTTTTTGACAATATTGCTATATTATGTTTGAGCTAGTCCTGCGCCTCCAATGCTATTTGTCCTTCAAATTAAATCGAATGAAATTTAAAAACTTTATTTGTCACATGCGTCGAATACAAGTGTAGACATTACTGTGATATGCTTGCTTACTTACAAGCCCTTAATCAACAATGCAGTTCAAGAAGAGTTTTTACCCCAAAAAATTAATAATAATATTTACCAAATAAACTAAAGTCAAAAATAATAAAAAGTAACACAATAACATACCAATAACGAGGCTATATACAGGGGGTACCGGGTCAGTGTGCGGGAGTACATGTTAGTTGAGGTAATTTGTACATGTAGGTAGGGGTGAAGTGACTGAGCGTGTTGTCCATCTTCCAACATGTTTTCAGCACTTTCATTTCCATGACTGATCAAGACTAGTTTTCTCTCGTCTCTCTGCAGCAGACATGCTCCAACATGTTTGGAACATCGAATCACCTTAAAATCAGAGTATCTAATCGAAATACATATAGAATCGTGAGAATCGCAATACATACCGTATCAGCACCTAAGTATGATATAGTATGGTGAGGTCCCTCAGTATGGTGGTAATATGGTATGGTGAGGTCCCTCAGTATGGTGGTAATATGGTATGGTGAGGTCCCTCAGTATGGTGGTAATATGGTATGGTGAGGTCCCTCAGTATGGTGATAATATGGTATGGTGAGGTCCCTCAGTATGGTGGTAATATGGTATGGTGAGGTCCCTCAGTATGGTGATAATATGGTATGGTGAGGTCCCTCAGTATAGTGGTGATATGGTATGGTGAGGTCCCTCAGTATGGTGGTGATATGGTATGGTGAGGTCCCTCAGTATGGTGATAATGTGGTATGGTGAGGTCCCTCAGTATGGTGGTGATATGGTATGGTGAGGTCCCTCAGTATGGTGGTGATATGGTATGGTGAGGTCCCTCAGTATGGCGGTAATTCAGTATGGTGAGGTCCCTCAGTATGGTGATAATGTGGTATGGTGAGGTCCCTCGGTATGGTGGTGATATGGTATGGTGAGGTCCCTCAGTATGGTGGTAATATGGTATGGTGAGGTCCCTCAGTATGGCGGTAATTCAGTATGGTGAGGTCCCTCAGTATGGTGGTAATATGGTATGGTGAGGTCCCCGGTAATTCGCAGCCCTAGCTAATAAATGACTGTGTTTGTAGCTTGAGGGCTGGAGGTTGTTGGCCAGTTGTTCTCAAACTGGGGTGGCCACCTGTCACTCCTGAAGCCTGAAGGAAAAGAGTGCAACATTTTGACCCAAAGTTCTTTGTCAGGCTTGAAACCTACCTAACATAACCCTCTGTCCGTCCGCTTATCAATGACAACTAGATTGAACACTGGTTGTAGCTTGTAGATTTCTTAATCTTTGTTTTGTGTGACTGAAACAAAATAAAACTCAGCACCTTTATTTCGCAAGAAAGAATTTTTTTTCTCCAAATGAAATAACAACAGCATTTTGAATCAGGGAGTTTGTTGTTAAAACCGCGGCTCTTCTAGTTACTTACTGTATCCACACAGGCTACCTGTAGCTAACAGGTCTCGGGCCAGACGAGAAAAAGTGTCATTCAATCGGGAGCGAATTTGTTACAGTGACTATCGTCCCCCTTCAGAGAATATCACATTCTATAGGGGTGTGGCTACAGGCAGCTGTAAAAACCTCATAATATCTCACAAACCTTTTTCATACTTGTGATTATGTATTGACGACATTGATTAATTTACTCTTTTACCTAAAGCAGCGCTGCAATAGATATTACATCTTATTGACCAAAGATGAATTTTAATTTAGCGACGGGTAGATTTTTCCATCATTCGTTAGTTGAAGTACATTTTTTTTGCTTTTCCATCATGATGAGTGGCAGCAGGGCCTGCGTCGATTTATTACGTCCAGTACCAGGTCTGAGATGTGACGGCACGGCCCGCGAGGTTCATCACAGATCTCATGCTGTTTGTTAATGAGGGAAAAAAGCCTTATTGTCATAAGTGATAAAGGTTAATAACAAAGTTATAGAGCATTACGCAATAGCACAAATCTGATGAGGGGAAAAAGTTTGTGTAACGTTCTTGTATGAATAATCGCTCTATAACACACAACATACCATAGGTGCAAGTAGCATTATAAATGAACTTCTAATGCGTTATGAACAGGCTAGGCATAGAGGTGCTACCAAAGTTCCAGCTATTTATTCCGCTATTCTGGGCTTGTCCTGGTTCAGGGTTTTATCTCCCCTCCAGCTGAAGCCATGTCAGCCAGACCACTCATTTACTCTACTACGCTACAAACAGAATAACATTAGTTTAACGTTATATAACGACGTTAGTATAACATTCGTTTATTCCCCTCTTTCTGTCTGTCGTGCCAGTAGGTGATCGTGTATCGTTGGGTCATAACACAGCGTCGTTAGTGCTTCATCTGGCTGTATCAGAGGACATTTGGTGTGTGTGTGTGTGTGTGTGTGTGTGTGTGTGTGGGTGTGGGTCGGTGAGTGGGTCGGTGGCTGTGTGCCCGTTGTGTGAGTTGACTGCGTGCGTCCCTTTTGTTCGTAACTTGCGCGAGTGCCCGTGTGGGTGTGTGTGCTTTGCGGATTTGTGTGTGTTCAGTAAAGGGGAGGAGCTGTGCATCCGAGAACATCTGAGTCTTACTGAAAGAGAGGAGTGATATTGTTGGGAGTGGGAGCATACATTTCACCTTGAGTGGAGCTGCGAGGGAGCGAGAGAACTCCATTAAGCCCTCCTCCTCTCCTCCGCTCCCTCCCTCCGCTCCCTCCCTCCCTCCCTCCCTCCATCACCAGGCCTTTTAGGGCCTCGTCACTTTTTTTCTTCTTTTTACAAATCAGCACTAAGAGCAGCTCACATTCAAATTGAAAGCCTTTGCATTATCTGGCTTAAATTTAAATGTCTGTTTAAGCCTCACGCTCACCCTCTCTCCACCACCACGTCTCTCTCACCACGCAGGCTGCAGTAAATATGAGGACTCATTGTTTATTGATGCTCTGACATCAATTGCAGTGAAACCAGCTGAATTATTAATGCTTAAATGCAATCTGAATATTGGCTCCGGTGCTTTAATTATAGGAGCGAGAGAGAGAATTATTAAACACACACACAAGCGCGCGCGCGTACGTGCGCCTAACATGATTTTGCTGAGGAGGCATTTTATTGGATGTATATTATTTGTATTATTTTCCCGTATTGGGATGGATCCGGGATGCATTCAGGAGTATATTATGTTCCTGTATATTGGGATGGATCCGGGATGCATTCAGGAGTATATTATGTTCCTGTATATTGGGTTGGATCCGGGATTCATTCAGGAGTATAGCAAGGTCCCCTAATTGTGTGTGGCCTTCCTCCTCCTCTTCCTCCTTCTCAGTTTTAAAGAACAGCACTTTAGTAAACACAGAGTGGTTGTAACTCTTCCAGCAGTCTCAACAGCACAAAACATTGTGTGATTTCACGGTGACATAATTGGTGTTGTCTGTGTCGGTGGCTGCGGCAACACGGCAGTGTCGGCGACGGCAGCGCAGGACATTTGATGCTCATTTATTAAGTAGCTTCCCGGCTTCACCCTAATCTCTTTGTTCAGGACAGACAAATAACCTTTCTTTCTCATCCAGTGCCTGAACTCTGGGGAACCAGACCGTCCCAGTCAGCTAAAGCACTCTAATTAGCCCCAAAGTGGGGTTTTGCAATTACTAATAGACTAAAGTCTTCTCAGTGGTTGCAGCGAATAGAAGAACAGGGGATGTAAATTGCCCCCTAGAATCTTAAAAACAAAAAGAGAAATATGGAGGAAAAAAAGTTCTGACTGTTCTGACAGCAAAACAGAATAGAATGGTTCCTCAGACACATTCTAATTGTCTTTGTTCCTCTGTATTTTTCTCCTTCACAAAGAACATAGTCAATACACTTGGGATTGTGTTTGTTAGAGCATTGTTAGAATTATAAGAAAAAATACTCACTTTATAAATGTGCTTTAAAGTTAATGCAGAGGAAATAGGGCAGCAGATGGCTCACAAAGCCTCACTGATCAATAAATGAAGTGCAGGCTTTAAAGGAGCTGGCAAAATTGAGTAGAATCTTCACAAGACAGACACAGGAAATGTAGACGCCATTTTGAAACATTGCTTCTGTATGACTGAGAAGGAGGAGGCTAAGGGAATGGCAAATAAGAATGGCACCATAGCAGATTGGCAAACATACAGTGAATTGAGAAGTCACGTAACTAAGCTAAACAAAAAGAAGAAGAAACTATACTATGGAACAATGCTAAATTATATAAAGAATGATAGTAAAAAAGCTCTGGAGTAATTTAAATTAAATTCTAGGTAGAAAAGCTAACTCAGCTCCATCCTTCATTGAGGCTGATGGCTTGTTCATAACAAAACCCTTTGATATTGCCAACCACTTTAATAACTTTTTTATAGACATGATTAGCAAACTTAGGAATGACATGCAAACAATTGATATCATTGATATCATTGATCATAACATATTGCTGAAAATATATCATCCTCTGCCTTATCATGGATAGACAGTTACATATCCAATAGAACACAGAGGTTTTTCTTTGATGGAAGCCTCTCTAAGGCAAATTTGGTTGAGTGTGGTGTACCGCAGGGCAGCCGGCTTGGACCATTATTGTTTTCTGTGTTTACTAATGACCTTCCACTGACCTTGAATCAAACCTGTGTGTCCATGTATGCTGATAACTCAACAGTATACACGTCGGCTGAAACAGTAAAATAAGTAGCTGACACCCTTAACATAGAGCTCCAGTCAGTATTAGAATGGGTAACTAGCAATAGGCTGGAGCTAAATATCTCAAAACAAAAAGCATATGTCTTGGGACAAATCACTCGCTCAACCCTAATATGGATCTATTATTGAATAATGTGTCTATTGAGTAACTTGAGGAGACTAAACTGCTGGGTGTCCTCTTTGATAGCAAGCTATCATGGTCAAAACATATAGACTTAATGGATACTAAAGTGGGTAGTGGTCTTTCCATCTTAAGGTGTTTCACGATATCCCCGTTCAACCAGACAGCCCATAGTTTTGTCGCACCTGGACTACTGTCCAGTTGGGTGGTTAGGTGCAGCAAAGAAGGACAAAGGCAAATTGCAGTTTGTCCAAAACAGAGCAGTGCGTATTTGCACTTAGTTTTATACAGAGGACGAATGTCAATGACATGCATGTCAATCTCTCCTGGCTCAAAGAGATTGACTGCATCACTATTGGTCTTTGTGTGAGGTATTGATGTGTTGATGATACCGAACTGTCTGTTCAAGTAGTTGACACACAGTTCGGACACTCGTCGGTACAACACAAGGAAAGTAGGATGGAACACAAGACATGCAAACAGAGGTCTCTTCACAGTCCCCAGGTCCAGAACAGAGGCTGGGAAACACAGTTATAATAGAGCCATGACTACATGGAACTCTCTGCCGCCCCAGGTAACTCAAGCTAGCAATGAAAACAGATTAAAAAAAAAAACTGATAAAAGAATACCTTACGGTATGACGGGGAATGTGAAGAGACACACAGACAGTTGTTTGCATTTTGGATTATATTTTGTATTGAATTATGTAGTGATATGTGATACTTGATTGGGATACGACTGTGACATGTGGTTGTCTCGCCTGGCTATCTTAAGATGAATGCACTAGCTGTGGGTCGCTCTGAATGGGAACGTCTGCTGAATGACTCAATTATAATGTAAATGTAGTGCTATGTATATTTATCTATATTATGTATTGTATTTGTTGTGTTTTGTTTCCTGTTTGGACCCCAGGAAACGTAGCCTTGGCGACAGCTAATTGGGGATCCTAATAAATACTAAATACAAAATATCAGTAAGACCGGGGGAAGTGAAGATTGTTAATTATTGTTGTTGTCGTGTATCTTTTTGTCGATTGAATTTCCAGTTAAAGTTATTACGCCCTTTTTCAACATTGCTCAACATTTTGCAACTTCTAACTTTTCTCCTCTTTGTCCCTGTCTCTCAGGTGTGTTAGGAGGGAGGTGTGCAAGAAGCAGGATGCGTGCCTTCATTTTAACCCTAGCTTATTGTCACCCACTACTTTCTGGATCTCTGTCCCATCCCTCCTGCCCTGCCCCCAGTCCCCCTCCTGCTCTCCAGGCACCCAGACTCTTACCTGAGCCCCCAGGCAGCCTCCTCAATCTACCAAGACCCCCGCTTCTCTCCGTACAACACCCACCCTCGTCCCCACCCTAACTCCCTTTTACGGGTGGACATACCCCCGCTTATGATGCGCCTGAGATGTGATTCTGAGGACTCCATGATTCTGACACTGGACTAAAAGGAGACTTGATCAGAACTGGAGGGACACTGAGAAAGAAAGGAAGAGGAACCGATTTGAGGATGGACAGAACGAGACAAAGAAAGAGAGAAAAATACAAATGAAGCTAATCAAGTTGCGGTTGTTTTTCAAATCTGCACACAGTTGTACATTTGTTTTTGTTTTTAGTATCGGGGAAAGAAACGACTGTCTCCTTTAAATGTATCCCTCTATTCTTTTTCCATCCTACTTTCCTTCCAACCTGATATTCCCTCGTTCTTTATTTGAAGTGTTGTGAAGAGACTGTGTTTCTATTTTGGTGGTATATAAAACAAGACTAGGTTAAAAAGTATCCGTGGCTTTTTTGTGGAAACGTAATACCATTATGATGAGCATTCTCTTGGTGTATTTGTAAAACTACCATGTATGTATGCATGTAAATGTTTTTTTTTTGTCCTGACGTGGCTCACAGTACATTTTGCTCCTGACAAAGCCTAAAGGACCATACAGACCATAACAAATGTGGGCCGTGTGCAGCAGGTGTCTGTCCTCTGACCACAAACCGACGATTCTACGTGTTGAATCAGCACCGCTCAGCGACACCTATCAGATGATCTACTGCACACGGCCAATGCTGATGTTGGTCTTTCCTGTCCTTAACCTCCTCTACTCCTCTCCTCGCCTGAACCTGAAACCTAAAACCCATGGCTTAACAAAAAGAAAGATGTTCAAAGTCACTAATGTAGAGATTTTCACCAACCCTATAAATTCATGAATGAAAGAAAAAATCTATTTGTGATATTTTCAGAGACATTTGCTCCAGTATGGTGTATTTGATTAATAAAAATAATTAAGATACAGAAAAGCTTCCTCAATTTACTGCTGTCAGTTCTACACTTTATTTTACCCAACAGATTCCATAATTTATTCAATTTTACACTTGGCAGTCTGCCAGTGATTAAAATGAAGGAAGTTGGCTTGAACTTGGGTAGGCTAAATATAATACACTTTATTAGTTCTGTGTTTAAACTACATTTACTATAAGTCTTGAGGGATTTCAGTTCTTATTTGAACTGTAATTTATCGTATGGTCATCCTGGGTAGTTTTTCATTACATTTCCGTAGCTAATTTATTTCCAACACTCCAGTTTTTAGTCCAAATGGAACGGGATAATAACTGCATTTACTCTCATTCATCCAGACACTCCTCTCTTTCATGATAGGCCTTCATTATGAAACTACTCACATTATCAATGTAGTGAAAGCAGATTTCTGCATAGCCGTTATCAGTTCTGATGAGGAGGAGCATTTAACTCAACTGAAAATGGATTATCATCTTTTTTCTCTCTATTCCTGATAAAAATATTTTTTTCCATTTATCAAGCCTGATGCTCTGTTAGGTCATCAACCCTAATTCACTGTTAGGTCATCGACCCTAATGCTCTGTTAGGTCAACAACCCTAATGCGCTGTTAGGTCATCAACCCTAATGCTCTGTTAGGTCATCAACCCTAATGTGCTGTTAGGTCATCAACCCTAATTCACTGTTAGGTAATCAACCCTAATACCCTGTTAGGTCATCAACCATAATTCTCTGTTAGGTCATCAACCCTAATGCTCTTTTAGGTCATCAAACCGAATGCTCGGTTACGTCATCAACCCTAATTCTCTGTTAGGTCTACAACCCTACATTTCTGTTAGGTAATATCCTGGTAGGTCATCAATCCTAATGTTATGTTAGGTCATCAACCCTAAATTTCTGTTAGGTCATCAACCCTAATACCCTGTTAGGTCATCAACCCTAATGCTCTGTTAGGTCATCAACCTTAATGCTCTGTTAGGTCATCAACCCTAATTCCCTGTTAGGTCATCAACCTTAATGCTCTGTTAGGTCATCAACCCTAATTCTCTGTAGGTCATCAACCCTAATTCTCTGTTAGGTCATCAACCTTAATGCTCTGTTAGGTCATCAACCTTAATTCCCCGTTAGGTCATCAACCCTAATTCCCTGTTAGGTCATCAACCCGAATGCTCTGTTAGGTCATCAAGCATAATGCTCTGTTAGGTCATCCAACCTAATGCTCTGTTAGGTCATCAACCCGAATGCTCTGTTAGGTCATCAAGCCTAATGCTCTGTTAGGTCATCCAACCTAATGCTCTGTTAGGTCATCAACCCTAATGCTCTCTTAGGTCATCAACCCGAATGCTCTGTTAGGTCATCAAGCCTAATGCTCTGTTAGGTCATCCAACCTAATGCTCTGTTAGGTCATCAACCCTAATGCTCTGTTAGGTCATCAACCCGAATGCTCTGTTAGGTCATCAAGCCTAATGCTCTGTTAGGTCATCCAACCTAATGCTCTGTTAGGTCATCAACCCTAATGCTCTCTTAGGTCATCAACCCTAATGCTCTGTTAGGTCATCAACCTTGGTAGAAGTGGTGGAACATATACCTTGAAGATTCAATTACTGCCGAGAGAGAGAAGGTAGAGAGCGAGAGAAGACAGACAGAGAGGGTAGAGAGAGAGAGATAGGTGTCTCCATAGCGGACACAAATTGAAAGGGCTATTTGTAGAACATATGTGTTTGAAGTGGTTGTAGACCTATTAGGTGTGAGGAAGGAAGGACGCTGGTAATGGCTATTTTGCTGCCATGCTTATCCACAATGGCTAAGTGATTCCCAAATGACACCCTGTTCATATATAGTGCACTACTTTTGACCAGGGCCCCTAGGGCTTTGGTAAAATGTGTATCCTTTCAGCACACTTTTTCGGGGCATGGACTCTACAAGGTGTCGAAAGTGTTCCACAGGGATGCTGGCCCATGTTGACTCCAATTTTTCCCAAAGTTGTGTCAAGTTGGCTGGATGTCCTTTGGGTGGTGGACCATTCTTGATACTCACGGGAAACTGTTGAGTGTGAAAAACCCAGCAGCGTTGCAGTTCTTGACACAAACCGGTGCGCCTGGCACCTACCTACTTGATATCGTACCCCGTTCAAAGCCACTTAAATCTTTTGTCTTGCCCATTCACCCTCTGAATGGCACACATACACAATCCATGTCTCAATTCTCTCAAAGCTTAAAAATTGTCTCAACGCTTTAACCTGTCCCCTCCCCTTTTTTATCTACACTGATTAGTGGATTTAACAAGTGACATCAATAAGGGATCATTAGCTTTTACCTGGATTCACCTGGTCAGTCTATGTCATTGAAGGATCTTAATGTTTTGTATACTCAGTGTATATACTACTCACACACCTTGTTGGTATTGCGAGTTTGAAATATTTACCTGAATTCCATACCACCCCACAAAAGTTGTCACTGCTGAAACATAGTGAAAAAAATTGTGAACCACACACAGTAGTGATCATTCTGACAGACCGTCTATTGCAGATTCATTTTGATGACGTTGTACTTGCAGACCTAATTAACAACATAGTAAAAAAAACATTATTTTTTTTCACCCTGATGTTCAAAACTTTTACATTTCATGCAGAGAAATATAATCTCTATTGTTCTCTGTAAAATGTTAAACGTTGAATTACTTATGCATCTAATTAATTATGTTGTTAGATGTTTAAATTAACACTTTACCTAGCTTTATTTTGGCAAAATAACAGGCGTTCCGGTGTCAAGTGTCAATCATAGATCAAATCAAAATCAAATCAAATTTTATTGGTCACATACACATGGTTAGCAGATGTTAATGCGAGTGTAGCGAAATGCTTGTGCTTCTAGTTCCGACCATGCAGTAGTATCTAACAAGTAATCTAACAAATTCACAACAACTACCTTATACACACAAGAGTAAAGGAATGAATACGAGTATGTACATATAAATATATGGATGAGCGATGGCTGACCGGCATAGGCAAGATGCAGTAGATGGTATGGAGTACAGTATATACACATATATATGAGATGAGTAATGTAGGATATGTAAACATTATATAAATGGCATTGTTTAAAGTGGCTAGTGATACATTATTTCATCCAATTATAATTATTAAAGTGGCTAGAGATTTGGGTCGATGACCGAACGGCATAGGCAAGATACAGTAGATGGTTTAGAGTACAGTGTATACATTTGATATGAGTATGTCGGATACGTAAACATTATATACAAAATTGTTTAAAGTGGCTAGTGATACATTTGTTACATCCAATTCCTATGTATAAAGTGGCTAGAGATTTAAGTCAGTATGTTGGCAGCAGCCACTCAATGTTAGTGATGGCTGTTTAACAGTCTGATGGCCTTGAGGTAGAAGCTGTTTTTCAGTCTCTCGGTCCCAGCTTTGATGCACCTGTACTGACCTCGCCTTCTGGATGATAGCGGGGTGAACAGGCAGTGGCTCGGGTGGTTGTTGTCCTTGTCCTAGAGAACTCTAGATGGATATAACTCTATGTAGTATAAACAACTAGAGTAAAGTACAGTAGAGTACATTACAGTAGAGTACAGTAGAACACAGTATAGTAGAGTACAGAACAGTAGAGTACAGTAGAGTAGAGTACATTATAGTAGAACACAGTACAATAGAACACAGTACAGTAGAGTAAAGTAGAGCAGGGTACAGTAGAGTAGAGTACAATGCAGTAGATTACAGTACAGTAGAGTACATTACAGTAGAGTACAGTACAGTAGAGTACAGTATAGTACATTACAGTAGAGTACAGTAGAACACAGTATAGTACAGTACAGTATAGACATCTATGTTTTGGCCAAATATATGTCAAATAGAGGGGTCTTGAAGGATTATAGAAATGTATTTTAAAATAAACAAAACTACGAATTAGATCAGCAGCTTTCAATCTAATAACAGGACAACTCAAGATGTTCTGTTTAAATAGTTCTAAAAAAATCATGAATTGATTTATTTTCTAACATGAAGTTTAGGAGTCAGGGTTTGGGACAGCCTCCCCAGTATACATAGGTATATAAACAATGCCTTTGTACTATTCATTAAACAACATGTTTGTTATTGCCTTGGATTGAATTAGAACATATCACGATTTAAATAAATGTACTAAGTTTGGAGATGTATCTATTTTTTTATTATTCTTAAATTTTTTGTGGGGGTGGGAAATGTCTCGCTGTTCCGCTCTCTCAATGTTGCAAAAATCTAAATGAAGTCTGAAAGACACAAAAAATGAGAGAGAGAAGGAACTCACTTATGGCACACAGAACGATCTACCTCTTACAGCCAAACGCTACGACAAGCTTTCCTTGCCTTCTCTTGTCATCATTAAGACTGGATGAAATATGCTGTCTGAACAGGTGTAGCAATGTTTTTTCCGTCTCACTGAAAAGCATCAGGAATCTAAATCATCCCTTGTTTCAAGCTCTCGCAGACAAATGTATTTAACAGAAAGCCTGGACATTCAATTGTAATAAAACATTAAAAAGAACGCCAGTCTTGACCCGAGCCGGGAGTTGTTGGAGATTTGTTGGACGTCCAGACAGAAATTAACACAACTCTTTTTAAGTATGGTGTGAATGGAGTCTCGCATATACTGGCTGAGCAGACTGACCAGTTGTGCACTGGCCATGTGAACCTAGACGGAAAGGGCATGAACTGGTTACGGCTCCCCAATAAAACTGTCCGGTTATTCCTGTTTACTCCAAATCAAACTATTGTATGTGCACAAGGGTGATTCAGTGGCACGTTATCAACCACTCTTAAACTGCTGTAATTATCTTCTCAATGTTTTTATTGTTGTTTTAAATGATAGTTTAATGCATTTCAAATAAATAATTTTCTCCAGTCGTAATAACAATCAAATGATGGTACGAGACAGACAGTAAGCCCGTCTGCGTTGGTATGTAGGCTATCCCTGTGTGGAGGTCTACTGTACTGTAATATTCTGACCTAATGAATCACTGTTCACAAAAGGTCATTCATCTAAACACATTTAACAATGACCGTGTGTTAAATTTCAACCCTCTCTCCAATGTCAGGTTTTTCAGAGTCATTCATGTGCACGTAATCTATACGCCGGGACAGAGCTCTGATGTACCAGGGAGAAGCCTAATGCATCTCACCCACAACAATAGAATACACTTAAATGGCATGTCTTATCGCTGGGAAATTTGCTCAAACTTGAGCTCTTCTCTCTGCTGCCAATGGGGACACTGATAATGGAGACACACTGGTACACTGTAGAACTGTACGTGAGTGGTTTATAGACAAAGACAATTTCTCTATCTGTTATATTGTGACGTCATAATTTAGCAGAGGTCTTTTAATTGATACAAAGCTTTATTGGTGCCAACAAGGTAAAATAAGTGAATCTGTGTCATTTGAGCGAGATAAAACTTTGTAAATTAACTAAAAAAAAGTATTTTGTGTTTTACATATGTGGACAGTGGTGGAAAAAGTATTCAATTGTCGTACTTGAGTAAAAGTAAATATACCTTAATAGAAAACGACTCAAGTAAAAGTGAAAGTCACCCAGTAAATACTACTTGAGTAAAAGTCCAAAAGTATTTGGTTTAAAATATTCTTAAGTATCAAAACTAAATGGAATTGGAATTGCTCAAATGTACTTAAGTATCAAAAGTAAAAGCAAACGCATTTCAAGTTCCTTATATTAAGCAAACTAGACCGCACCATATGGCACACTCCAACACTCAGACATAATTTACAAACGAAGCATTTGTGTTCAGTGAGTCCGCCAGATCAGAGGCAGTAGGGATGACCAGGGATGTTCTCTTGATAAGTATGTGAATTAGACCATTTTCCTGTCAAAACGTAACAAGTACTTTTGGGTGTCAAGGAAAATGTACGGAGTAAAAAGTGCATTCCATTTCTTTAGGAATGTAGTGAAGTAAAAGTAAAAGTTGTCAATTTAAAAAAAAAAAGTAAAGTAAACTACAGATACATCCCCAAAAAATGACTTAAGTAGTACTTTTAAATATTTTTACTTAAGTACTTGTATGTACTTGTATGTGACTTACACAAATAACGACAGAGGTTGGAATAAAGGAAAGCATCTTGTTGGGTCTAATTTGACACGTAGGTGACATTACGGTGATTCAAGGGAAAGGGATAAAACGAAGGTGTGTTGAAAGATCTAACCAGAGTGATGGTGTAGGTTAGTTTGTCTTCATTGTCTTCACTGCATGTTTACACCTGCCCGCTTGTAATATTTGCTCAAGTCACAGCTTGTTTGACATTTCAGAAGGTGCCTCTGTTATTACAGTTCTTTAGAGTGTTAATGACATATATTGAGTACAAAAGATACTGTACTTTTAACTGTGTAAAATAACATTGTAAGTAAACTGATAGATCTAGAAGTGAATTCAACAAAGAGCATCAGATCGAGAGACCATAGGATGGAGCAATCCTTATGAAGCCGTTTCCGCCTGAAATGATGATCTTTTCCCCAGTCGCTCCCCAGGCTCCACTACTCCCCAACATCACATGCATTTACCATTACGGCTAGTACAGAGTACCATTACCACAAGTACAGAGCAAATAAACCGTGCGCTGCCATTAATACGCTGAAAGCCAGCTGGCTAGAATGGTCTATGGTACGTTAACTGAGCCTACTGAAGTAAAAAAAAAAAAAATAGGCCTCTGGAAAGTATTACTTCCTCCACTTACTTTAGGCACCGCTGCCCGTAATATATCCATCTATTATTTACACAACAATCAATAATTCAACTGGTTGACTTTTCTTCCACCTCCTTAAACCGCGTTTAACACATAAGTCTGTCTGCAGACCACACCACACCAGACCACACCACACAACACCAGACCACACCAGACCACACTACACCAGACCACACCACAACAGACCACACCAGACCACACCACAACAGACCACACCAGACCACAACAGACCACACCACACCACACCAGACCACACCAGACCACAACAGACCACACCACACCACAACAGACCACACCACAACAGACCACACCAGAGGACACCACACCAGACCACACCACACCAGAGGACACCACACCACACCAAACCACAACACAACACACCAGACCACACAGACCACACCAGACCACACCACACCAGACCACACCAAACAAGACCACATCAGACCACACCACACCAGACCACACCAGACCATCAACAGATCCCACCAGACCACACCAGACCAGACCAGACCACTCCAGACCGCAACACAACAGACCACACCACAAAAACCAGACGACACCAGACCATCAACAGACCCCACCAGACCACACCAGACCACACCATACCACACCATCAACAGACCAGACCACACCAGACCAAACCACACCAGACCACACCAGACCAGACCACACCAAACCACAACAGACCACACCAGACCAGACCACACCAGGCCATCAACAGACCCCACCAGACCACACCAGACCATCAACAGACCACACCAGACCATCAACAGACCACACCACACCAGACCACACCAGACCACACCAGACCAGACCACACCAAACCACAACAGACCACACCAGACCAGACCACACCAGACCACACCAGAACAGACCACACCAGACAACACCACACCAGACCAGACCAAATCAAATTTTATTTGTCACATACACATGGTTAGCAGATGTTAATGCGAGTGTAGCGAAATGCTTGTGCTTCTAGTTCCGACCATGCAGTAGTATCTAACAAGTAATCTAACAATTTCACAACAACTACCTTATACACACAGTGTAAAGGAATGAATACGAGTATGTACATAGAAATATATGGATGAGCGATGGCTGACCGGCATAGGCAAGATGCAGTAGATGGTACATATATATGTATGTATATATGTAAACATTATATAAATTATATAAATGGCATTGTTTATATAATGGCTAGTGGTACATTTATTACATCCACTTTTAATTATTAAAGTGGCTAGAGATTTGAGTCGATGGCCGAACGGCATAGGCAAGATTCAGTAGATGGTATAGAGTACAGTGTATACATTTGATATGAGTAATGTCGGATATGTAAACAATATATACAAAATTGTTTAAAGTGGCTAGTGACACATTTGTTACATCCAATTTTCTATTATTTAAAGTGGCTAGAGATTTAAGTCAGTATGTTGGCAGCAGCCACTCAATGTTGGTGGCTGTTTAACAGTCTGATGGACTTGAGATAGAAGCTGTTTTTCAGTCTCTCGGCCCCAGCTTTGATGCACCTGTACTGACCTCGCCTTCTGGATGATAGCGGGGTGAACAGGCAGTGGCTCGGGTGGTTGTTGTCCTTGACGATTTAGTTTCTGTCTGTAGGCTGGGAGCAACAAAATTGAGTCATGGTCAGACTTGCTGAAAGGAGGGTGGAGAATGGCCTTGAATGCATCACAGAAGTTGGAATAACAATGATCCAGGGTTTTACCAGCCCGGGTCGCACATCCGACATGCTGATAAAATTTAGGGAGCCTTGTTTTCAGATTAACCAAACCAAACCAGACCACACCCAGATGGCGCTGACAGAGATTGTCGCTTCGCTTCGAGTTCTTAGGAAAATTGACAGTATTTCGTTTTTTAAAATATTTTATTGTTTACATTGTTTCCCCAGGAAATCTTAAGTCTTATTACATACAGCCGGAAAGAACTACTGGATATAAGAGCAACGTCACACCAACATTACAACCAGGAATAGTACTTTCCTGAAGCGGAACCTAAGTTCGGACCACCACCCAGGACAAGGGATCTAATTCCAGTAGTCGACCCAAAACAACGGCGCCGCAGAAGGGGCAGAAGGGGCAGAAGAAGCGGCCACCTGGTCAGGCTCCGTAGACGTGCCCATCGCGCACCGCTCCCGAGTTTACTACTAGCCAATGTCCAGTCTCTTGACAACAAGGTAGACGAAATTCGAGCTTGCCTTCCAGAGAGACATCAGAGATTGTAACATTCTCTGTTTCACGGAAACATGGCTCTCTCGCAATATGTTGTCAGAATTGGTTCAGCCACCGGGCTTCTCCATGCATCGCGCCGACACCTCTCTTGGAAGAGGAAGGGCGGGGGTGTATGCTTCATGATTAACGACTAATGGGGTAATCATAACAACAAACAGGAGCTCAAGTCCTTCTACTCACCGACCTAGAATTCCTTACAAACAAATTCCGGCCAAATTACCTACCAAGATAATTCTTGTCAGTTATAGTCACAGCTGTTTACAATCTCCCTTCAAGCATACGCCAAGACGGCCATCAAGGAACTTCACTGGACTATATGCTAACTGGAAACTATATATCCTGAGGCTGCATTTATTGTAGCTGGGATTTTAACAAAGCAAATTTAACTTCTTAGGGAGCGGCAGCAGAGGTGACGGTTTTGGAGAGTCTGGCGTGCCCAAAGTAAAATGCCTGCCACTCAGGGCCAGAAAATAGGATATGCACATAATTAGTACTATTGGATAGGAAACACTCTGAAGTTTCTAAAAGTGTTAAAATAATGTATGTGAGTATAACAGAACTGATATAGCAGGCAAAAACACGAGAAATTTCTGTCTGGAATCTTTTTGTTGTTGTGACCTTTGCTCTGTTTGATACTCTCCCTATTGATTTTAATGGAAACCAGCTCCTAGACTGCAGTACCAATGGCTTCCACTAGATGTCAACAGTCTTTATACAGAGTTTGGAAGCTGTAGGCCTGAGCAGAACGGATAGGAACAGGAAATAGTCGAGGTAGCTCAGGTGTCAACAAGATTTTACGGGCGCGAGACCGTATGCGCGCCCCACTGTATTTTCATTTCATAACGTTTAGGTTACCATCTGAGTTAAATATTATTGCTAATATTCATAAAAGGATAGGTAAGGATGCATTATAAATGATCTATGATTTGTTTAGGAAAAGTTGATAGGGATATTTGAACGCGTTCTCTTCACGGTTCAATGGGCGATTCGACGTTGGATTTTCTGATCAAAACACGCCAACCAAACTGAGATTTAGGGATATAATAAATGACTTTTTCTAACAAAATAACCATTGGATGTCTTCATTGGACACTTGGGAAGCCCTCAGCAGAAGTTATTCGAAAGGTAAGAGATTTATTTTAGCTGTGATATGGGTTTTGTGTGACCCGCGCTGGATATGAATTTATGCTAATGTGGACAATATGTGGGGTGCTATCCTCAAACAATCAAATGTTGTGCTTTCGCCATAAAGCCTTTTTGAAATCTGACAACGCTGTGATATTGCCAAGAATCAGAGCTTTTGATGACTATGCAACACTTGTATATTAATGAATGTTTAATAATTAAACTTTTGGATCGCCTTACATTTCACCGGGTAGTGTCGGGAGTGCCCCGCTAGCGAGCCGCTACTCCCTAAGTAGTTATTAAGAACAAGGCCACCTAAATTCTGCCAGCATATTGAATGCACTACGGGAATGTGCAATACCCTCGACCACTGCTGCTCTAACTTCCACGATGCATACAAAGCCCTCCCCCGTCCTCCCAAATCCGACCACGATACCATCTTTCTCCCACCATCTTATAGGCCGATACTCAAACAGGAGGTACGAGAACCATTCAACGCTGGTCCGACCAATCGGAAGCCACGCTTCAAGATTGTTTTGATCACGTAGACTGGAATATGTTCCGGTCAGCCTCAGAGAACAACATCGGCCTATACGCTGACTCGGTGAGTGCGTTTATAAAGAAGTGCATTGGAGATGTTGTCAGAGTAGGTACAGCCACCTGGTTTCTTCACGCATCGTGCCGACAGAAACAAACATCTCTCTGGTAAGAAGAAGGGTGGAGGTGTATGCCTTATGATTAACGAGTTGTGGTTTGATCATAACAACATACAGGAACTCAAGTCCTTTTGTTCACCTGACCTAGAATTCCTTACGATCAAATGCCGACGGCATTATCTACCAAGAGAATTCTCTTCGATTATAATCACAGCCGGGTATATCCCCCCCCAAGCAGACACCTCGACGGCCCTGAAGAACTTCACTGGGCGGCAGGTAGCCTAGTGGTTAGAGCTTTGGACTTGTAACTGGAGGGTTGCAAGTTTGAACCCCCAAGCTGACAAGGAAAAAAAAATCTGTCGTTCTGCCCCTGAACAAGGCAGTTAACCCACTGTTCCCCGGGCGCTGTGGATGTTGATTAAGGCAGCCCCCCCGCACCTCTCTGATTCAGAGGGGTTGGGTTAAATGCGGAAGACACATTTCGGTTGAAGGCATTTGGTTGTACAACTGACTAATAATGGTGACTTTGGACTCTATGTAAACTGGAAACCACATATCCTGAGGCTGCATTTATTGTAGCTGCGGATTTTAACAAGGCTAATCTGAAAACAAGGCTCCCTAAATTTTACCAGCATATCGAATGCATGAGCCGGGCAAAATTCTGGATCATTGTTACTCTAACTTCCACGACGCATACCAAGTCCGCCATCACCCTCCTTTCAGCAAATCTGACCACGGCTCCATTTTGTTGCTCCCAGCCTACAGACAAAAACTAAAACAGGAAACGCTGGTCCGACCAATCTGATTCCACGCTTCAAGATTGCTTCGATCACATGGACTGGGATATGTTCCGGATAGCGTCGGACAATAACATTGATGTATACGCTGATTCGGTGAAGGAGTTTATTAGCGAGTGCATCAGTGATGTTGTACCCACAGCGACTATTAAAACCTTCCCCAACCAGAAACCGTGGATTGATGGCAGAATTCATGCAAAACTGAAAGCGCGAACCACTGCTTTTAATCAGGGCAAGGCGACCGGAAACATTACCGAATACAAACAGTGTAGCTATTCCCTCCGCAAGGCAATCAAACAAGGTAAGCATCAGTATAGAGACAAAGTAGAGTTGCAATTCAATGGCTCAGACACGAGAGGTATATGGCAGGGTCTACAGTCAATCACGGACTACAAAAAGAAAACCAGCCCCGTCGCGGACCACGATGTCCTGCTCCCAGAAAAATTAAACAACTTCTTTGCTCGCTTTGAGGAAAATACAGTGCCACCGACACGGCCCGCAACCAAAACCTACAGGCTCTCCTTCACCGCAGCCAACGTGAGTAAAACATTTAAACGTGTTAACCCTCGCAAGGCTGCCGGCCCAGATGGCATCCCTAGCCGCGTCCTCAGAGCATGTGCAGACCAGCTTGCTGGTGTGTTTACGGACATATTCAATCAACCCTTATCCCAGTCTGCTGTTCCCACATGCTTCAAGAGGGCCACCATTGTTCCTGTTCCCAAGAAAGCTAAGGTAACTGAGCTAAATGACTACCTCCGTCATCATGAAGTGCTTTGAGAGACTAGTCAAGGATCATATCACCTCCACTCTACCTGACACCCTAGACCCACTCCAATTTGCTTACCGCCTCAACAGGTCCACAGATGACGCAATCGCAATCACACTGCACATTGCCCTAACCCATCTGGACAAGAGGAATACCTATGTAAGAATGCTGTTCATCGACTACAGTTCAGCATTTAACACCATAGTACCCTCCAAACTTGTCATCAAGCTGGAGGCCATGGGTTTCAACCCCGCCATTTGCAATTGGGTCCTTGACCTTCTGACCGGCCGCCCCCAGGTGGTGAAGGTAGGAAACAACATCTCCACTTCGCTGACCCTCAACTTTGGGGGCCCACAAGGGTGCATGCTCAGCCCCCTCCTGTACTCCCTGTTCACCCACGACTGCGTGGCCATGCAGGCCTCCAACTCAATCATCAAGTTTGTAGACGACACTACAGTAGTGGGCTTGATTACCAACAACGACGAGACAGCCTACAGGAAGGAGGTGAGAGAACTCAGAGTGTGGTGTCAGGAAAACAACCTCTCACTCAACGTCAACAAAACAAAGGAGATGATCGTGGACTTCAGGAAACAGCAGAGGGAACACCCCCTAACCACATCGAAGAGACAGCAGTGGAGAGGGGTGGACAGTTTTAAGTTCCTCGGCATACACATCACAGACAATCTGAAATGGTCCACCCACACAGACAGTGTGGTGAAGAAGGCACAACAGCGCCTCTTCAACCTCAGGAGGCTAAAGAAATGTGGCTTGTCAACTAAAACTCGGACAAACTTTTACAGATGCACAATCGAGAGCATCCTGTCGGGCTGCACAGCCCTCAACCGTAAGGCTCTCCAGAGGCTGGTGCAGTCTGCACAACGCATCACCGATGGCAAACTACCTGCCCTCCATGACACCTACAGCACCCGATGTCACGGGAAGGCCATCAACCACCCGAGCCACTGCCTGTTCACACCGCTACCATCCAGAAGGCGAGGTCAGTACAGGTGCATTAAAGCTGGGACAGAGAGACTGAAAAACAGCTTATATCTCAAGGCCATCAGACTGCTAAACAGCAATCACTAACTCAAAGAGGCTGCTGCCTACATTGAGACCCAATCCCTGGCCACTTTAATAAATGGATAACTAGTTACTTTATACAATGCCACTTTAAATTTTGCCACTTTAATAATGCTTACATATCTTACATTACTCATATCACACATACATACTGTATTTCGTACCAACTTTTGCACCTTGCCTATGCTGCTCGGCCATCGCTCATCCATATACCTGCATGTACATATTACTGCACTGTCGGAACTAGAAGCAAAAGCATTTCGCTATGCTGCTAATTATGTGTGTGTGACAAATAACATTTGATTTGATTTGACCACACTAGACCACACCACACCAGACCACACCACACCACACCAGACCACACCACACAGCACCACACCAGACCACACCACACCAGACCACACCAGACCACACCACACCACACCAGACCACACCACACCAGACCACACCACACCAGACCACACCAGACCACACAAGACAACACCACACCATACCACACCAGACCACACCAGACCATACCAGACCACACCAGACCACACCAGACCATACCAGACCACACCAGACCATACCAGACCACACCACACCAGACCCCACCAGACCACACCACACCAGGCCACACCAGACCACACCAGACCACACCAGACCAGACCACACCAGACCACACCACACCACACCAGACCACACCAGACCACACAAGACAACACCAGACCAGACCACACAAGACAACACCAGACCAGACCACACCACACCAGACCCCACCAGACCACACCACACCAGGCCACACCAGACCACACCAGACCACACCACACCAGACCACACCAGACCACACCACACCACACCAGACCACACCAGACCACACAAGACAACACCAGACCAGACCACACCAGACCAGACCACACCACACCACACCAGGCCACACCAGACCACACCAGACCACACCAGACCACACCACACCACACCACACCAGACCACACAAGACAACACCAGACCAGACCACACAACACCACACCATACCACACCAGACCACACCAGACCATACCAGACCACACCAGACCATACCAGACCACACCACACCACACCAGACCCCACCAGACCACACCACACCACACCACACCAGACCCCACCAGACCACACCACACCAGACCATACCAGACCACACCACACCAGACCCCACCAGACCACACCACACCACACCAGACCCCACCAGACCACACCACACCAGACCACACCAGACCAGACCACACCAGACCCCACCAGACCACACCACACCAGACCACACCACACCACACCAGACCAGACCACACCACACCAGACCACACCACACCAGACCACACCACACCACACCAGACCACACCACACCAGACCATACCAGACCACACCACACCAGACCACACCAGACCACACCACACCAGACCACACCACACCACACCACACCAGACCATACCAGACCACACCACACCAGACCACACCACACCAGACCAGACCACACCACACCAGACCACACCAGACCACACCACACCAGACCATACCAGACCACACCACACCAGACCACACCAGACCACACCACACCACACCAGACCACACCACACCAGACCATACCAGACCACACCACACCAGACCACACCAGACCACACCACACCAGACCCCACCAGACCACACCAGACCACACCACACCAGACCACACCACACCAGACCCGACCAGACCACACCACACCACACCAGACCCGTCTCTGTCTTTGGTGGTGGTCTACACCAGAGCCTAGTGACATCACCGCCCGTCTCCCATCTCATCCGTTTCTATGTGTTTTCTGCCTTGGGATGCTTGTAACTGTAGTGTGACTGTAGTGTGACTGTAGTGTAACTGTAGTGTGGTGGTATACAGTACACCGTAGCCTCCGAATGACACCACCATCCCTCCTCCTTTTCACTCCGTTTCAGCCGCTTAAGGTGTCCATTACAGGGTGAAACCTGCTTAGTAATGTCCTGTTTCAACAGCCCTCCAAGGCATCTGCAAACAACTTAAAATAGTGCCTCTGCTCAAGGCTGGTTCTCAGTTACTTAACATGGTGTTCAATCACACGAAGAGGGACATGCAAATATTGGTAAGGCAATTAAGGCCAATCCTGTTTGCCCTAAAGTAGAAGGGTAACACTATCTCTTCCATTATGAGGCCTGTAAACTCTGGTGCTGAGAAGAAGGAAAGGTGTGGGGGGGGGGGTGTTCTGCCGTTAAAAGGTTTAGGCCTAGTACCTTCTAACAATGACGAGAGAGAGAGGCTCACTTTCCTCATAGCTCTTCCTTCGTCGTGTAAATGCATTCGTAATGCGAGGAGATAGAAAGCCCCCTCCCTCCTCCTCCTCCTCCTCCTCCTCCTCCTCCTCCTCCTCCTCCCCCTCCTCCTCCTCCACCCCCATGCCGTCTCTCTATTGTTCTTTCTTTCCCTTGGTGTCCCCCATGGACTCAAAGTGGGAGACATTTTAGAGGATACTGCGTTATCTTTTACAATAAAAAAGAAAATCCTGCCACCTCCCCTCCACATGTGAAACCCTCTACTCTCCTATACTATGCTTACACTCTTTACAGAAAAGACAACGCTCCAACAACCAAACTGGAGAATTGTGGGTCTCTCATCCTGGGGACATCTAATCAAATATTAAAGATATTGTTAACAAATGATTTAGTATATAAAGTATGTGTAGTTTATACAGTACGTATGCATGTGCAGTACCAGTCAAAAGTTTGGACATACCTACTCATTCAATATGTGTTATTTCAATAGTTTTCATGTCTTCACTATTATTCTACAATGTAGAAAATAATAAAAAAAAATAAAGAATAACCCCTTGAACAAGTAGGTGTGTCAAAACCTTTCGACTGGTACTGCACATGTAAATTGTGATTAAAACAAAACCACATGTTATGAGAGGGAAAAGTCAAAGTCACCATTATTAGTCAGTTGTACAACCAAATGCCTTCAACTGAAATGTGTCTTTCGCATTTAACCCAACCCCTCTGAATCATGCTGTTGTACCATTTGGAACAACGGTAGACATATAAATGACATACTATATAATCGATCAAACTGTCACTAGCTAGGGCCTAGTGTGGACAGCGTACTTCATAAAGTGCTACATTGATTTAGCTAGGGCCTAGTGTGGACAGCGTACTTCATAAAGTGCTACGTTGATTTAGCTAGGGCCTAGTGTGGACAGCGTACTGTATAAAGTGCTACATTGATTTAGCTAGGGCCTAGTGTGGACAGCGTACTGTATAAAGTGCTACATTGATTTAGCTAGGGCCTAGTGTGGACAGCGTACTGTATAAAGTGCTACATTGATTTAGCTAGGGCCTAGTGTGGACAGCGTACATCATAAAGTGCTACATTGATTTAGCTAGGGCCTAGTGTGGACAGCGTACATCATAAAGTGCTACGTTGATTTAGCTAGGGCCTAGTGTGGACAGCGTACTGTATAAAGTGCTACATTGATTTAGCTAGGGCCTAGTGTGGACAGCGTACATCATAAAGTGATACATTGATTTAGCTAGGGCCTAGTGTGGACAGCGTACTTCATAAAGTGCTACGTTGATTTAGCTAGGGCCTAGTGTGGACAGCGTACTTCATAAAGTGCTACATTGATTTAGCTAGGGCCTAGTGTGGACAGCGTACTTCATAAAGTGCTACATTGATTTAGCTAGGGCCTAGTGTGGACAGCGTACTTCATAAAGTGCTACGTTGATTTAGCTAGGGCCTAGTGTGGACAGCGTACATCATAAAGTGCTACGTTGATTTAGCTAGGGCCTAGTGTGGACAGCGTACTTCATAAAGTGCTACGTTGATTTAGCTAGGGCCTAGTGTGGACAGCGTACTTCATAAAGTGCTACGTTGATTTAGCTAGGGCCTAGTGTGGACAGCGTACTTCATAAAGTGCTACGTTGATTTAGCTAGGGCCTAGTGTGGACAGCGTACATCATAAAGTGCTACGTTGATTTAGCTAGGGCCTAGTGTGGACAGCGTACTTCATAAAGTGCTACATTGATTTAGCTAGGGCCTAGTGTGGACAGCGTACTTCATAAAGTGCTACATTGATTTAGATAACCGTAGAAGTGTCCTCATACAGAACGTCCATAAAGCAATCTATATTTAGCTTTACATTTTCTCTGATTGGACCATTGAAAAGCATTTCTGGTCCATTCCCCCTCGGACCCCTTCTGTGTAAGACTGTGGTAACAATAACAATGCATTAAGTGTCCTAAGCCACGCTTCAACACTCAGAGCCTCTTCTTAAGTGCTGAACCAGTCGGACTGACAGCCGCTGAAAGCATTGTCTACTCTGCTGCAGACTCCTACGGAGAAACCACACACACATACACACACACGTAGGTACGCAAGCAAGCAAGCAAACACACACACACACACGTACAGACCGGCACTCACACACCCATAGACACACAAATCAGAATTTTAACTCAGAGGATTTGATTTAATCTCAAAAAGAGGAAACAGGTAATATTGCTCACACTGTATGAAGTCATGTTAGGATTAGAAGATTATTCATGAAGATAGCTACCTACGGTAATTCCAGTGTGCTTCTGAAGCTTTGCAGATCTTCTCCAGCCCTGAATTCTAAGGGTCCGTAAAGGCATCCTTGCCTGGTAGCCTACCAGAGAGGGGACAGCCAGAGTCGCAGGGAGAAAATAGCCAACTAGACGCCCTGGCAACGCAAAGATTTATCTTGGGAGAACTTCATCTAACTCGGAATTCTTTGTTTATGGGTACTCTGAAGCTCTTGTCAGAAAAAGAGACTCCACTACTGTTCTGTCCAATACTGCTAGGCCAACTCAAACACCACATGCTCATACTTGAACAAATGAATCAGCTGACCTCACCACATCCTAGACTGGTGGTCCTAGATTTATTTGTGCTGCAGCAAAACTCTTGTCTGTTTGGCTAGATAATGACCGTAGGAGTTGACAGATTTGGGGCCACCAGGCTAACCATGTCCTTGGCGTCATCTGACAGCCAGTGACTCCTACTGCCAACCCTAACCCTGGCTTTGTCTCTAGTGTGGGCCTGCCTGCCACCTCTGAGCAGAGGGATAACCCCTCCATAAGAACACCAAAAGGTCACCAACTGCTGCTTAACCAGCCATACTGTATGATGTGAAATGTACAGATGAGGATTAATTTGTATATTCCCTCAACTTGTTCTTTAGTGGTTCTTAGTCTTTTGTGCACTCAAACTTTTCCCATTCATAGCTTGGTATGTCTTACAATATATTACAATTTCAGGTTCCCTTTACTGAACGGAAAAGAAGCTCATTATCTAATAAGAATCTTAGTACCTTACTCCCTCTTTCAGCTAATTTTGCTGTGGGAATGTGTTTCCAATTTATAAAATATCATATAGTTGAGTATATACCAGAAATGTATGATTTCTGGTAAACTCTTTGAAGTTAGAACATTAAAGGGCAGTAAATCAGGAAGTTGCCAGCTGTCTCCAGGGGTGGACATTAAAGGGCAGTAAATCAGGAAGTTGCCAGCTGTCTCCAGGGGTGGACATTAAAGGGCAGTAAATCAGGAAGTTGCCAGCTGTCTCCAGGGGTGGACATTAAAGGGCAGTAAATCAGGAAGTTAGTCTCCATATATACAGTGCATTCGGAAAGTTTTCAGACCCCTTGACTTTTTCCACATTTTGTTACATTACAGTCTTATTCTAAAATATATATTTTTTTATCTCATCAATCTGCACACAGTACCCCATAATAACAAAGCAAAAATAGTTTTCCAGAAAACGTATGCAAATACATTAAAAATTAAAAACAGAAGTATCACAATTTCATAAGTATTCAGACCCTTTACTCAGTACTATGTTGAAGCACCTTTGGCAGCGATTACAGCATCAAGTCTTCTTGGGTATGACGCTACAAGCTTGGCACACCTGTATTTGGGGAGTTTCTCCCATTATTCTCTGCAGATCCTCTCAAGCTCAGTCAGGTTGGATGGGGAGCATTGCTGCACAGCTATTTTCAGGTCTCTCCGGGTTCAAGTCTGGACTCTGGCTCCATTCTTCCATTAATTTGTATGGGTTACCTTCAGATGAATCCTGTGACACTTGTGTGGGTCATAGGGCAAAACGTGACTCTCCCCTTTCCGTAGTGGGGTCATAATAGTTTGTAGGCCTAACCGTTCGGACGCTACAGACGATTTAGCAAGAAGACACATTTTTGGGGATGTGTCGTGGCGTGACAAACACCGCTCTAGTTCTGTCACCTTTCAACTCAGATGCAGAAGGTCTCTAGTTCTGTCACCTTTCAACTCAGATGTAGAAGGTCTCTAGTTCTGTCACCTTTCAACTCAGATGCAGGTCTCTAGTTCTGTCACCTTTCAACTCAGATGCAGGTCTCTAGTTCTGTCACCTTTCAACTCAGATGCAGAAGGTCTCTAGTTCTGTCACCTTTCAACTCAGATGCAGAAGGTCTCTAGTTCTGTCACCTTTCAACTCAGATGTAGAAGGTCTCTAGTTCTGTCAGCTTTCAACTCAGATGCAGGTCTCTAGTTCTGTCAGCTTTCAACTCAGATGCAGAAGGTCTCTAGCTCTGTCACCTTTCAACTCAGATGCAGAAGGTCTCTAGTTCTGTCACCTTTCAACTCAGATGAAGAAGTGCGACATCGGCAGTGGATTGAGACGCATCCAATGCAAAAAACAACAGATATCTCTAGTTTATTATGCAAATTAGAATTCTGCGGTGGCACAGACATCAACCTTAAGCGGTTAATTAAAAATGTTATTTCCTTTACTGCTATAGCCAATAGAAATTCATTGAATAAAACATTTATACAAAACAGACATCATGAGAAACACGTTTTTTTTTATATAAAGTGTCTGTCCAATGTCTACGACACACTGTATGAGAAAGATCAGGAAATATTTGTGGTTTTTTTTGGACACATATTTAACCTTATTTCTTCCATTCATTTGTTTAAACCGGTACCGGTTACTTTCAGACGAGTCCCGTCACACTTGTGTGTGGGGGTCAGAGAACAACGAACACCATTGTGTTTGTGAATCTCCCCTTTCCATAGTGGGGTCATATTAGTTTGTAGCCAGGAACGGTTCGGACCCTACAGACAGAAGTTGGCACATCGGCGGTACGTGGACATTAAAGGGAAGTAAATCAGGACGTTGCCAGCTGTCTCCAGGATTGGCTGCGTCGGGTAGTGTTATCTCTGCAATTACATGTAAGGGAGTGGGATCTGTTTAGGATCTATCTGTCTGTTCTCTATTCCATCACACGCACGCACGCAGGCACACACACACACACACACACCAACACACACTATCCTGCACTTTTGAGCCTCGTACCCAAGAGAAGCATTTATCTCTCTTTGGATTCCACAACTTGACCCTGTCTAAATTCCTGACCCTGTACGCTAAACGTTTTCTCTAATCATTTCGTTATAGTTCTTTAGAGATTCCATGTGGGGAGGTATGCTCTATGTTACAAAAATGTCAATGTCACAATTTTTGTCCCCCTCCAAAAACAAAATTCACAGGCTATTTCCTGTCTGTGTGTGTAGACGTGTGCAGGACTGGAGAGTTGCTGATTACACGTACCCAGTTGTTAACGATTTACTTTGGACAAAATATCCATAATGCATTCATTACACATCTGTAAGCGTTCCATGGAACGTATTATAACAGGTCACAGCCGCGTTATTAAAGGTTAATGACCTATATCCATAGCAGATATATTTGCACATTCGTGTCATGCTACGCAAGACCTCATGTATAGGGTATCTTAACAGATGCATCATCACAATGACAGTGTAGTGTCATCGTTATGGCTGTTCTCAAAAAAAGTGTGCTTCTGACATTACAGTGTTAGCGAATATGCCAAAAGGACAAATCACGTTTGGAAGACGATGCTGATATATAACCTGTACCGACCCCATTTCCCCCTGTGGTGCGGCAGGGTAGCCTAGTGGTTAGCGCGTTGGACTAGTAACCGCAAAGGTTGCAAGATCAAATCCCCCCCCGAGCTGACAAGGTAAACATTTGCCGTTCTGCCCCTGAACAAGGCATGTTAACAAACTGTTCCTAGGCCGTCATTGTAGCTGAAAATGTGTTCTTAACTGACTTGCCTAGTAAAATAAATAGGTACGTGACTTACCTTCTTCTTCTCACTGAGATCAACGGTGCATGAAGATTCCCCCCCCTCAGGGTCAATATTTTACAAAATCAAATCGTGTAGTTGAGTGTCATGTCATAACTATTTCGTAACTCGTTAGCCCCTTTTCACATCCCGATTAGGCTTAAGTTGGTCAAAGATGGTTTACGACGACGCACACACGACGGGTCTATGTAGCTATGAATTGTATGCAGTCAATGTGCTGTCATTTCCATTGTCATAAAGCATTCACAAAGCATTTATAAACAGGCCTCACTTATCAAAAAGAAGACAGACACAACACAGAATGTTAAAGGAAATTATAAACATTATTCAAAACGTTCAGTTAACAATTGCTGAGGACGTCGAACGAAGAATCCTACCATTGACATTTTTCAGTTTTACTTATTTTTTTTTATATTAACAAAGATTAATATTTGAAGCATTCAAAATTGAATTCCCCATTTCAGACTCATAGCAATAACAATTTAGTGAGTAAAACATACTAACACAGGGTGGTAAATCTAGCTAAGCACCTGGCACAATGTCAACGTGTTAGTTGGTGGAGCGTTCAACGCCAGGGTTGTGGGTACGATTCCCTCGGGGGACCAGTATGAAAATGTATGTAATGCGGTTGGGACTTAAATGTAAAACTGTTAACTGTCATAATATCCATTAAACATTTAGTTAACAATGTTATTTCACTATTTACATTGTACTTTGGCAAAACATTACAAACCTTTTAAAACAGGACAAATTAAGAGGACCGAAACGAGTTGCTTTCGTTTTGAATACAGAGGAGAGATGGGAGGTCAGTGTGGGAGGTCAGTGGTCAGTGTTCTGTTTTAAACGTGCAATATCAGTCATGAAATAGTGAACATAAAGGTTAAGTAAATGATCGGTTTTTTTTGTAGGAAGTGACATTTCTCTGACCTCTTACCTCTCACATTCTCCTCCCGTGTAGCAGAAATACTGTATATAATGATGAGATGGTCTTGTCTCCGCCTTAACAAATGGGAGTTGTTGTCACGAAGGCGGGAAGGCAGGTGGTCAGCTTATTGGTCAGCTTATTGCTGTATTCCCCGTGGACAGATTTGGACAGGAGTGGACCCTCTCGCTTTCACCTCGTCCTCTCTGTGTAGACAAAATGAAAAGAACGTCATGATGTTATTGTCTCCTAATTTGTCCTGTAGGAAAGGTTTGTAATGTGCAAAAAGTACAATGTAAGTCTTAGAATAGTGAGATAGCTAACTTGGTGTTTTATGAGTTTTAGGCTGCAGTGGTGGGTGGGTAAAATCACTGGGTAAACCAAGCCAGAAGAAAAAAGCCATAATACAAAACTAGACGCTGTGTTAATTGCATTTCTTGCTCTAAAACCTGTTAGTTCATTTGCCTTGCCACTGTAATATATAGGCTCAAGGCCGAGACAATAAGAAGACATCAATTAAAAAATGTATTCAACAGCACCTTTGTTTCATCACAAAACCGGAGAGCAACCTCTGTCCGAGGAAGTCCACAAAGCATATTGCATGTAAAGAATTGTTTCATGACCTATGGTACTGATTTCTGTGTGTGTGTGCGTGGTTGCAAGCAGAAAAACATGTTAACTCACACTACTTATAGAGAAACGCCAATGCCATCCTCCTCTCTTTCATGTTACCGAAAAGGTCTATGACTGTCATACAGCACACGCTTGTAGTTTTTGTTGTCCTAGGCTACCTGGCTAAAATGCTTGCTCGCTTCCTTTCATGGGCAACGAACATTAGGCTATTACGTCTAGCTACATATTGAACTTCCGTCATCTCAGGATAGGGGAACAATGTATGAATTTATGGTTGGATCAGAATCATCGTTATCATTAGGAGAATTAAGTAAAAGTCCAAATCCCTATCTCCATCCATGGCTAATTAAGGAAAGGGCCAATTGTAGCTAGCTAACTAGCCAGCAGAGGACAACAACACAAGATGCAACAATTCAAGTTTTTTTCTGTCAATGATGTTTGGCTTTTGATGTGATGTGATTGGTGTTAAGCCAAATCCAAACTGGCTTCCCTTGACACTTTTGTTTTGGTGCCACAGGACCATTTAAAGTTGAGCTCACTCAGTTTAGCTCAATGCTTGCTGGCTTCCTTTGCATTCAATGTTACAGGCGGCAACAATATCATAATATTTCTGACCAGACAGCATCAGATAGATGGACTACACAGGGAGGGGGTGATTACATAGGGCACATAAACATACATCTTGTGGGTAAATTCCCATGTACCTGTCACGTCGACTCCCCTAAACAACCATCATTGACAACCATCATTACTGACAACCATCATCCAGACAACCAACATTACACACACCTGTGCCTCATCATGAGGCTCACCTGGACTCCATTACCTCACTCATTACCTCCCTTTTATCTGGCACTCCCTTAGGTTCATTCCCCAGGCAGTGTTGTTTCTGTTGTTCATGTCTAGACGCTACTCCTGGGTTGTATCGGTCCATATTCTTTGTTGTGTTACATTTACCACCTGCACCTGCTTCTTGACTCCCAGCGTCTATGTTACAGTACCTGATAAAAAAATACATCTCATTTTCCCCTCAGGTATTGGCACGTGCGCTCTAGCCAACAGTGCTATCTGCGCATGTATAGCCTACATGAGGAGATTATTATTATGGACAACTGAGTGAGATTATTTGTATTGTCAAATGGCAGCCGAGCATCGATTATCATGTCACCAGAATAAGACCCTGGATATTGATTGGAAAGGAGCATCAAGTTTATCACCGTGCACTTTCCCCACCTTGTGAAGTGAATTATAACTTATTTCATCTATAGCCTAATAAACTGAATGGTTTCCCGAGTCATTGTGGGAGAAACACACAATATCGCGTGACATATCGAAGTTTACTTATATATAAATATAACTATATTTTAAATAGTTATTAAATATAAAATGTGCGTATGAATGCTGGGCTAAACAATCTGGACCCCCTCTTCCTAAAATTATCCGCTGCCAATGTTGCAACCCTTATTACTAGTCTGTTCAACCTCTCTCCGTGTCCTCTGAGATTCCTAAAGATTGGAAAGTGGCCGTGGTCATCCCCCTCTTCAAAGGGGGAGACACTCTAGACCCAAACTGTTACAAACCTATATCAATCCTGCCCTGCCTTTCTAAAGTCTTCGAAAGCCATGTGAACAAACAGATCACCGACCATTTCGAATCCCACCGTACCTTCTCCGCTATGCAATCTGGTTTCCGAGCTGGTCACATGTGCACCTCAGCCACGCTCAAGGTCCTAAACGATATCATAACCGCCATCGATAAAAGACAGTACTGTGCAGCCGTCTTCATCGACCTGGCCAAGGCTTTTGACTCTGTCAATCACCGTATTGTTATCGGCAGATCCAACAGCCTTGGTTTCTCAAATGACTGCCTCGCCTGGTTCACTAACTACTTCTCATATAGAGTTCAGTGTGTCACATCGGAGGGCCTGTTGTCCGGACTTATGGCAGTGTCTATGGGGGTGCCACAGGGTTCAGTTCTCGGGCCGACTCTTTTCTCTGTATATGTCAATGATGTCGCTCTTGCTGCAGGTGATTCTTTGATCCACCTCTACGCAGACAACACCATTCTGTATACATCTGGCCCTTCTTGGACAATGTGTAAACCTCCAAACAAGCTTCAACGCCATACAACACTCCTTCCATGGCCTCCAACTGCTTTTAAATGTTAGTTAACCTCTTGCCGCACGAATTCCTTGAGCGGGATCAAAATAAGAATTCGTAATATTTAACATTCATGGAAATACAAGTGTTGCACATGGTTACAAAGCTTAGTCTTGGTAATCTAAATCTGTTGTCAGATTTCAAAAAGGCTTTACGGCAAAAGCAAAACATTTGATTATCTGAGGTCAGCACCTCACAAAAATAGCTTTTTCAACCAGCACTGGCGACACAAAATCACAAATTAAAGATATAAAAACTCACTTACTTTTTAAGATCTTCTGATGTTTTTAACCAGGAGGGTCCCAGCTACAAAACCGCTGTTCGTTTTGTTCGATAAAGTACATATTTATATCCGAAAAACGCAGTTTAGACGGCGCCATTGAATTTAGAAATCCACAGGAAACACCTCCGTCAAAACAACAACAGAAAAGTCCAAATTGCTCCCTGTAAACTTAGTCTATTTTTGTCAAACATAGACTCTATATAATCCTTAGGTTTTCTAAAATGTTAATAAACGATAAAACTTCATGCGGAAACAACTATGTTCAATCGACAAGGCAAATTTCCACGCGAGTGCTCTCCCCAGAACGCGCCCAAACACTGTTTTTCTTCCGGCGCACTCTTTCCTTCATGTGAAAAAACATATTCATTTTTCAGAATACAAGCCCGAAGCCAACAATAGTAGACTGTTACCATATAGGGGAAGCCATAGGAATAGGAAAATGGTGGACGGATTCAATGCTTTTCTATAGCTTTTCAAAAGAAGAGAATGGGAGCAGAATTAAAAAAAGATTCTGGTCGGATTTCCTTCGGGTTTTCGCCTGCCAAATCAGTTCTGTTATAGCCACAGACATAATTTTAACGGTTTTGGAAACTTCAGAGTCTTTTCTATCCAAAGCTACTAAATTATATGCATATTCTAGCTTCTGGGCCTGAGTGACAGCCCGTTTACTTTGGGCACGTCAGACAGGCGGAAACTAGGAATTCTGCCCCCTAGCTGTAAGAGGTTAAACGAAATGCATGCTCTTCAACCGATCGCTGCCCGCACCCGTCCGCCCGACAAGCATCACTACTCTGGACGGTTCTGACTTAGAATATGTGGACAACTATAAATACCTAGGTGTCTGGCTAGGCTGTAAACTCTCCTTCCAGACTCACGTTAAGCATCTTCAATCCAAAGTTAAATCTAGAATGGGCTTCCTATTTCGCAACAAAGCCTCCGTTGCTCATGCTGCCAATCTTACCCTTGTAAAACTGACTATCCTACCGATCCTTGACTTTGGCGATGTCATTTACAAATTAGCCACCAACACTCTACTCAGCAAATTGGATGCAGTCTATCATAGTGCCATCCGTTGTCACCAAAGCCCCATATACCCACCACTGCGACCTGTACGCTCTTTTTGGCTGGTCCTCGCTACATATTCGTCGCCAAACCCATTGGCTCCAGGCCGTCTATAAGTCTTTGCTACGTATAACTCCGCCTTATTTCAGCTCACTGGTCACCATAGCAACACCCACCCGTAGCACGCGCTCCAGCAGGTATATTTCACCTGTCATCCCCAAAGCCAACACCTCCTTTGGCCGCCTTTCTTTCCAGTTCTCTGCTGCCAATGACTGGAACGAAAAATCACTGAAGTTGGAGACCTATATCTCCCTCATTAACTTTAAGCGTCAGCTGGCAGAGCAGCTTACCGATCGCTGCAGCTGTACACAGCCCATCTGTAAATAGCCCATCCAACCAACTACCTACCTCATCCCCATATTTGTTTTTGTTTTTCTGATCTTTTGCACACCAATATTTATACTTGCACATCCTCATCTGCACATATATCACTCCAGTGTAAATTGCTAAATTGTACTTACTTTGCCACTATTGGCCTATTTATTGCCTTACTTCCTTACTTAATTTCTTAAGTAAGGTATCTTTTTCTATTGTGTTGTTGACTGTACGTTTGTTTATCCCAATGTGTAACTCTGTGTTGTTTTTGTCGTACTGCTTTGCTTTGTCTTGGCCAGGTCACAGTTGTAAATGAGAACTTGTTCTCAACTGGCCTTCCTGGTTAAATAAAGGTGAAATAAATACAAATTAATTCAAATACTCGCATCAAAAGGTTTGATGAAAACCTGGTTACATAGACACATTTTACTTTGTGTCTATGTAACCATTTTACTGAAAAATGTCAATAGTAGGATTCTTTGGCAATGTCCTCAGCAATTGTTTTCTGTGCTAACTACATATGGAAAAACTGAAACGCGTTCAATAACTGTCATAAATGGCAAAAAAAATCTATCATCAGGAATATGGTTCTGAAGTGTCTGTCCTATACCTAGGCGATATAATAAAGCTCAGAAATATTTTAGTATTTTTGGACACGTATTTAACCCCTTAATTTTTGGGGGCACAAAACTGCCTCCATAGTTCCATTCGTTTGTATGGGTTACCTTCAGAGGAGACCAATGACACTTGTGGGAAAACAGAGAACACCATCGTGTTCGTGAGAGTCTCCCCTTTCCATAGTGGGGTCATATTAGTTTGTAGCTCAAACAGTTCGGACGCCACAGACAGAAGTTGGCACATCAGCGTTACCGACTTGTGGGGGTCGTAGAGCAAAACGGAGAGTCCCACTTTCCATAGAGTAGGTCATACAATTTTATAGGCCAAAATGTTCAGGCACTGTAGACCTTTTTTGTTAGAAGAACAATTTTCAGGATGTCTCATGGTCTGACGTACACCGCTGTAGCTCGGCCACCTTCCCCCACAGATGCTGAAGGAGGAGGTGGTGGTGGATTGAGACGCAGCCCGTGCAAACAAACAGACATTTATTTTATTATGTTACTTAGATTGAAGGGTTCATCAATAGACTCTTAAGGATTAATAATGCGGTTGGGACCTGTTATAACACATTCATGAAATGCTAATAGTTGTGTAATAAATTTGTTATGCATATGTAGTCAAAGTAAATCAATACCAAATAGGAGAGGACACTGTTTCAGATATAACGTGGTAACAGATGAGGGGACACTGTTTCAGATATAACATGGTAACAGATGAGAGGACACTGTTTCAGATATAACATGGTAACAGATGAGGGGACGCTGTTTCAGATACAACATGGTAACAGATGAGGGGACACTGTTTCAGATATAACATGGTAACAGATGAGAGGACACTGTTTCAGATACAACATGGTAACAGATGAGAGGACGCTGTTTCAGATACAACATGGTAACAGATGAGAGGACACTGTTTCAGATACAACGTGGTAACAGATGAGAGGACACTGTTTCAGATACAACGTGGTAACAGATGAGAGGACACTGTTTCAGATACAACATGGTAACAGATGAGAGGACACTGTTTCAGATACAACGTGGTAACAGATGAGAGGACGCTGTTTCAGATACAACATGGTAACAGATGAGAGGACACTGTTTCAGATATAACATGGTAACAGATGAGAGGACACTGTTTCAGATACAACGTGGTAACAGATGAGAGGACACTGTTTCAGATATAACATGGTAACAGATGAGAGGACACTGTTTCAGATACAACGTGGTAACAGATGAGAGGACACTGTTTCAGATACAACGTGGTAACAGATGAGAGGACACTGTTTCAGATACAACGTGGTAACAGATGAGAGGACACTGTTTCAGATATAACATGGTAACAGATGAGGGGACACTGTTTCAGGTACAATATGGTAACAGATGAGGGGACACTGTTTCAGATACAACATGGTATCAGATTACAGATACTTAAAAAACATATATATATAATTACTTATTGGATTACTTCATTAATTCAGAAAGGATGTTTGGGAAAAAGTACATGGAAGGATGAAAGGATGTTTGGGAAAAAGTATGACACCTCTATGTTTTCTCAATTACATTAATTTCAGAATAGAAAAAAAAAGTAAGTTTAAGTTTGTTCCACCTGAGTGAGTGAGTCTGACCAATCAGACACACCTAATGATGACCAGCAATCAGAGACCTCTATGATGACACACCTAATGATGACCACCAATCAGAGACCTCTATGATGACACACCTAATGCTGACCACCAATCAGAGACCACTATGATGACACACCTAATGATGACCACCAATCAGAGACCTCTATGATGACACACCTAATGATGACCACCAATCAGAGACCTCTATGATGACACACCTAATGATGACCACCAATCAGAGACCTCTATGATGACACACCTAATGATGACCACCAATCAGAGACCTCTATGATGACACACCTAATGATGACCACCAATCAGAGACCACTATGATGACACACCTAATGATGACCACCAATCAGAGACCTCTATGATGACACACCTAATGATGACCACCAATCAGAGACCTCTATGATGACACACCTAATGATGACCACCAATCAGAGACCTCTATGATGACACACCTAATGATGACCACCAATCAGAGACCTCTATGATGACACACCTAATGATGACCACCAATCAGAGACCTCTATGATGACACACCTAATGATGACCACCAATCAGAGAC
>CM059790.1:44500792-44848292 GCA_030435695.1 Brachymystax lenok tsinlingensis | reverse complement strand
GGGGGTACTCTGATACCAAAATCTTTTAACAATGATGGAAACCACGGACATCATGTCTCCCAGTATTATTTCATTATTGCGCTTTTCCCCGGCATCTGTCTGCTAGGTCTGCATGGCTCCTGGTGAAGAGCCCAGTCAGTGTCCAGATCAACTGATGCACAGCTGCTCTCCACCCACACCCATGGTCCATCCTCACCCATCCTCACCCAAACACACTGGGGTCAAGTGGGGTGTCTCTATCATTATGCACCACGTGGCAATTACATTAATCACACGACCTGCATTCAGTTACATTAATCACATGACCTGCATTCAGTTACATTCATCACATGACCTGCATTCAGTTACATGAGTCACATGACCTGCATTCAGTTACATGAGTCACATGACCTGCATTCAGTTACATGAATCACAAGACCTGCATTCAGGTACATTAATCACATGACCTGCATTCAGTCACACGAATCACCTGACATGCATTCAGTTACATGAATCACAATACCTGCATTTAGTTACACGAGTCACATGACCTGCATTCAGTTACATAAATCACATGACCTGCATTCAGTTACATTACTCACATGACCTGCATTCAGTTACATTCATCACATGACCTGCATTCAGTTACACGAGTCACATGACCTGCATTCAGTTTCATGAATCACATGACCTGCATTCAATTACATTAATCACATGACCTGCATTCAGTTACATGAATCACATGACCTTCATTCAGTTACACAAATCACCTGACCTGCATTCAGTTACACAAATCACCTGACATGCATTCAGTTACATTACTCACCTGACCTGCATTCAGTTACATTACTCACATGACCTGCATTCAGTCACATGAATCACCTGACATGCATTCAGTTACATGAATCACAAGACCTGCATTCAGTTAAATGAGTCACATGACCTGCATTCAGTTACACAAATCACCTGACCTGCATTCAGTTACATTACTCACCTGACCTGCATTCAGTTACATTACTCACCTGACCTGCATTCAGTTACATTACTCACATGACCTGCATTCAGTTACATTACTCACACGACCTGCATTCAGTCACATGAATCACATGACCTGCATTCAGTCACATGAATCACCTGACCTGCATTCAGTTACATGAATCACATGACCTGCATTCAGTCACACGAATCACATGACCTGCATTCAGTTACATGAATCACATGACCTGCATTCAGTTACATGAATCACATGTCCTGAATTCAGTTACACAAGTCACGTTACCTGCATTCAGTTACATGAATCACATGACCTGCATTCAGTTACATGAATCACATGGCCTGCATGCAGTTACATGAATCACATGACCTGCATTCAGTTACATGAATCACATGACCTGCATTCAGTTACATGAGTCACATGACCTGCATTCAGTTACACGAATCACATGACCTGCATTCAGATAACTGGGCTCAGGCTCTTTAATATGGTCATGGTAAACAAAGAGAGGAATGAATAAAATAACGCCAATGCAATAACTTCTCAAGGAGCAGCAGCAGAGGTGACTGTTTTGGAGAGCCTGGCGTGCCCAAAGTAAAATTCCTCCCATTTAGGCCCAGAAAATGGGATATGCATATATTTAGTACCATTGGATAGGAAACACTCTGCATTTTCCAAAACTGTTAACCATTTGTCTGTGAGTCAATCAGAACACAAATAGCAGGCAAAACCCTGAGGAATCTCTGTCCTGGAAAAAGTCATTTTGACACATTGCTCATTTTGGAACCCCTCCCTATTGAAAATGACCATATATAGGCATATGAATGCAGTACACGTCGCTTCCTTATGATGTCATCAACCACGAGACAGTGTTTTACTCCATTTTGGATTAATTTAGACCATTGAAAAACAGCATGGCATGAGGACCTCACGTTCTGAAAACTGTTCACATTGAGCACGCACGAGAAGTCACGCCGTGTCTTATTTATCGTCTTTAGCGTTCAGTTTATATTCCGGCTGATTTATAATAGTAAATATACGTAAAAGTGTTCCTAAGGATACATTTAAAACTATGTTTGATTGTTTTTGGACAAGTTTATAGGTATAATTTGAACGAGTTGGCGCCGCGTTTCAATGGACTAATGGAGGCTGTCGTTTCTGATTATAACGCGCGAACCAAATGGAGGATTTATGGATAAAATACGTTACTTTTTCTAACAAAAGAACCATGGATTGTCTTCGTTGGACACTTAGGATGACCTCAGCAGAAGTTCTTCAACAGGTAATTGATTTGTTTTCGCTGTGAAATGTGTTATGTGTGTGCCATGATGGCTAATCGATACATGGCTATTGGAAAATATGTGAGGTGCTAGCCTCAAACAAATGAATGTGCTGCTTTCGCCGTAAAGCCTTTTTGAAATCTGACAACGCTGTGATATTGCCAAGAAACAGAGTTTTTGATGAGTATGGAACACTTGTATATTGCTGGATGTTTAATAATTCCATTCTGGGATTTTGAATTTGGCGCTTTACATTTTCGCTGGTAGTGTCGGGACGAGCCCGCTAGCGACCCAGCAATCCCTGACTGGATAACAGACTGTTATTAATAACTGTCCAATAGACTACAGGTGATGCAATAACAGACTGTTATTAATAACTGTCCAATAGACTACAGGTGATGCAATAACAGACTGTTATTAATAACTGTCCAATAGACTACAGGTGATGCAATTACAGACTGTTATTAATAACTGTCCAATAGACTACAGGTGATGCAATAACAGACTGTTATTAATAACTGTCCAATAGACTACAGGTGATGCAATTACAGACTGTTATTAATAACTGTCCAATAGACTACAGGTGATGCAATAACAGACTGTTATTAATAACTGTCCAATAGACTACAGGTGATGCAATTACAGACTGTTATTAATAACTGTCCAATAGACTACAGGTGATGCAATAACAGACTGTTATTAATAACTGTCCAATAGACTACAGGTCAGAGAGGGGACGTGGGCAATACGACTTAATATAATTTAATAGGATGGAATTTTAAAAGTTTACCTTAGATAAACACACACGATAACACAGAATGCTGAAAGCAGTAAATGATTTCTCCTCTAGAGTTGTGTTGACTAGTGACATGTTGTTGGGTGCTTTCCCCCTCTTTTATCAAGGAATGCAATTAGGCTTCAGCCTTAATATCTCAGAGGCTGTCACATCCCCCCATCCCTCCCTCTATTCTACCATTCTACTCTCTCTCTTTATCTCTCTTTATCTCTCGCCTCTCTCTCTCTCTCTCTCTCTCTCTCTCTCTCTCTCTCTCTCTCTCTCTCTCTCTCTCTCCCTTTCTCTCTCTTTCCCCCCGCTTTCTCTCTATCTCTCGCTCTCCCCTTTCTACCCCCATTCTCTTTTTCTCTCTCTCTCTCTCTCTCTCTCTATCTCTCGCTCTCCCCCTCTCTCTGTCGCTCTCTCTCGCAACCCCCTCCCCTCTCTCTGCCCCCTTCTCTCACTCCCCCTCTCTCTGCCAACTCCAATCAGAAATAACTCTGTTCCTTCAACTTAATGAAAAACAACCACTTGGCTATGAACTTGTAGTCATCCTCTATCCAATCACATTGTCTTGAGTAATTAAAATGATTAGCCTAATTAGCTTAATTAACTAAATTTGACTACAGGACATGGCCATATGGTGAGGCAAAACAAAGATGGGAGCTAGCTAATTAAAGTTAAAATAATGCAGGTTTTAATTAACTCAACCCTTAGGCATCAACATTTTCCAATGTATCCAAGCTGATAATTAAAAAGTCCTCTCTTGCCAAAGCAACATTTCTTCTCTGAGCTAATTAAAAGAGGGAAATGCATTAGTAACATGCCGCTCCAAATATTAATTCCTGCTAGAAGATGACTTCACTTTCTAATGAAATTAATTAGCCCGCGCTGGACCTTCAATCAGATGGCGCACGCTGTCTGGGAGCACGGACCTCATGTAATCCAACGCCCGGGCGCAGGGGCCCCAGGGCACGAATTTACAATTGTAATCAACACTCTTTAACTGTCTGCCTCTCTTAATATACCAAATGAACATGTAGATCTATTTACGCCAAGGGCTTCCTCATTTCAACAGTAGTATAGGAACAGCTTCTTATTTAAATAGAGCTGTGTGGATCATGTTAACTATGTGGATGTGGAGATATTTGTTAACCCTAGAATCACCAGTGTGTGTATGGAGGTTCAATGGGTGTGGGTCTGTCTGGTGTGTGTGTGTGTGTGTGTGTGTGTGTGTGTGTGTGTGTGTGTGTGTGTGTGTGTGTGTGTGTGTGTGTGTGTGTGTGTGTGTGTGTGTGTGTGTGTGTGGGTGTGAGTGTGGGTGCAGTAAAATAATTTCTGTTTGTTGTTTTCAAACTCTGTCTTTATTGTCCTAATTTGTATGTGCATATGTAATTGATATACTGGGGCAGCCCTGGGAAAACCAACTTCCTCATCTCATTTATCAGGCTAGTTCTCTGGGCTAAAACTTGTATTACAACATCATAAAATGGAAGTCCTTGATGTAGCTGGTGTTTATTTTATTTAGGCAATTCAGTTAAGAACAAATTCTTATTTTCAATGACGGCCTAGGAACAGTGGGTTAAACTGCCTTGTTCAGGGGGCAGAACGACAGATTTATTACCTTGTCAGCTCAGGGATTCAATCTTGCAACCTTCCGGTTACTAGTCCAATGCTCTAGGCACTAGGCTACCTGCCGCCCCAGGTGTGAAGGGACACTTAATGACGGTTTTATCTTTGTTATGTTTTTCTTTATTTTGACTATTTTCTTCATTGTAGAATAATAGTGAAGACATCAAAACTATGAAATAACACATATGGAATCATGTAGTAACCAAAAAAGTGTTAAACAAATCAAAATCTATTTTATTAAGTCTGGTTCATCCGTGGGAGCAATTTCCAAATGTCTGAAGGTACCACGTTTATCTGTACAAACAATAGTACTCAAGTATAAACACCATGGGACCAAGTAGCCGTCATACCGCTCAGGAAGGAGACGCGTTCTGTCTCCTAGAGACAAACATAGTTTGGTGCGAAAAATGCAAATCAATCCCAGAACAACAGCAAAGGACCTTGTGAAGATGCTGGAGGGAACAGGTACAAAAGTATCTATATCCAGAGTAAAACGAGTCCGATATCGACATAACCTGAAATGCCGCTCTGCAAGGAAGAAGCCGCTGCTCCAATACCGCCATAAAAAAGCCAGACTACGGTTTGCGACTGCACATGGGGACAAAGATCGTACTTTTTTTCAAATAGAACTGTTTGGCCATAATGACCATTGTTATGTTTGGAGGAAAAAGGGGGAGACTTGCAAGCTGAAGAACACCATCCCAACCGTGAAGCGCGGGGTTGGCAGCATCATGTAGTGGGGGTGCATTGCTGCAGGAGGGACTGGTGCACTTCACAAAATAGATGGCATCATGAGGAAGAACAAACTATGTGGATATATTGAAGCGACATCTCTAGACATCAGTCAGGAAGTTAAAGCTTGGTCACAAATGGTTCTTCCAAATGGACAACGACCCCAAGCATACTTCCACAGTTGTGGCAAAATGGCTTAAGGACAACAAAATCAATGTATTGGAGTGGCCATCACAAAGCCCTGACCTCAATCCTATAGAAAATGTGTGGGCAGAACTGAAAAAGCTTGTGCGAGCAAGGAGGCCTAAAACCTGACTCGGTTACACCAGCTCAGTCAGGAGGAATGGGCCAAAATTCACCCAACTTATTGTGGGAAGCTTGTGGAAGGCTACCCGAAATGTTTGACCCAAGTTAAACAATTTAAAGGCAATGCTACCAAATACTATTTGCATGTATGTAAACCTTTGACCCACTGGGAATGTGATGAAAGAAATAAAACCTGAAATAAATAATTCTCTCTACTATTATTCTGACATTTCACATTCTTAAAATAAAGTTCTGATCCTAACTGACGTAAAACAGGGAATTTCTACTAGGATTAAACGTCAGGAATTGTGAAAAACTGAGTTTAAATGTATTTGGCTAAGGTGTATGTAAACTTCCGACTTCAACTGTACATGTATGTATATATTGATGTCACAAACTTATAATTTGTACAGTTCTTTATAAACAATGTAGTTATTTGTTAAATTTGACTGTGTAAAACCTAGCAGTACTACTTATTTCTCTGAGACTGAGGTCGATATATAGTGTTTTTCCCAAAAACATGATTATTTGTCTCTCTGAAATAAAACTATCAAGTGATAGATTTAAAACAAATGCATGTTTTCCATTGAACAACACCATGCCATGATTAGATGATGAAAAAGCTATTTCATAAGTTGTTTAAACAGAAAAAGCGAATTTACTAACATTTCTAAAAATCGCTAAAACGTTTAGGAAATCAACTCTTCAAATGCAGTTCATTGCATTGGGAATAGACTACACCCATCACAGATTTAGGTTTTGCACAGATAATATCTCAAGATACTAAATGTGATAACCATATCTCACATTTCTCTTATCTCGATAACGAGGACAAACAAGATGCTACTACGGATTTATTTGAATAGGACATTTTATTATGCATACTTAATAGCACTGATGATGCATTGGACACTGTGACAGCGTTCCTTACCAACCGCAAAAATAAAACGTACCAACAACGTTGCTCCCGAGTGGCGCAGCGGTCTAAGGCACTGCTAGAAGCGTCACTACAGACATTGGTTTGATCCTGGGCTGTATCACAGCGGTCTAAGGCTCTGCATCTCAGTGCTAGAAGCGTTGCTCCAGACCCTGGTTCGATCCAGAGCTGTATCACAACCGGCCGTGATCGGGAGTCCCATAGGGCGGCGCACAATTGGCCCAGCGTCGTCCGGGCTAGTGGAGGGTTTTGCCCGGGGTAGGCCGTCATTGTAAAATAAGAATTTGTTCTTATTTCTCTGAGAGTGATTATTACAACCACTGTGATTATTATTATCTGACCCTGCTGGTCATCTATGAACGTTTGAACATCTTGGCCATGTTCTGTTATAATCGCCACCCGGCACAGCCAGAAGAGGACTGACCACCCCTCATAGCCTGGTTCCTCTCTAGGTTTATTCCTAGGTTCCGGCCTTTCTAGGGAGTTTTTCCCCTAGCCACCGTGCTTTTACACCTGCATTGCTTGCTGTTTGGGGTTTTAGGCTGGGTTTCTGTACAGCACTTTGTGACATCCGCTGATGTAAGAAGGGCTTTATAAATACATTTGATTGATTAATTGATTCTTAACTGACTTGCCTAGTTAAATAAAAAAAAATAAAAAAAATAACAACTCATATTAGGTAGAACTGCTGTCTCAAGAGAAAACACGCCCTGGGTAGCTGTGATCAGATGACCTTGTAGAGCATGGTGTAGCAAACTGATTGGGCTACACCAGTGGCTGGTTACAAACAGCATGAAGTGTCTATACCTCAGGCCTGTTACTGTAAATACCACTTCCAACCCTGGAGACTGGTTCCTTACTAACTAATGGATGTGCTACAGCTGTTGATGTGCTGCACAGGGCATGTGTTCATGTATTTCTTCCATTGTGACATTAGATGGCATTGGCCAAGCTTTTGTGGACCCCCAAAAGTCACAATATCTTCAAAATTGGGATAATTATGTTTACTTGGCATGAAGGGGTTTTCAGTCAACACCACACATCAAACCATGAATCTGGAATTTTGATTTTTGTGTGGTATTCAATATTTAATGCTCTCCTCTGGCAATTTTGATCCAATATGTAAATAATTTCTGATCACATTATGGACTGTATTGAAAGATATGACAACATTCCAACAGTTCCGACAGTCAAACGAATTCCAAACGGTTTGAATTCCAATTCTAGAACATTCTAGAATATCATTAATGGGTCTGTATCCCTTTAATGTCACCCCATCTAAGACATTAGAGAATACCAAATGAAAGGTACAGTTGGCTGTGGAGACCGAGTGGCCCTCATAAATGGAACTCTGTCATCAGTCAGGCAGTGATAGCGATGCAGCATGATGCTCCATCTACACATGGAGCTGCTTAAAGCTAGTTAGGCATCACATCAAAGAGCCATCAACATGCCCAACAGCTACACAAGCCATTTAGGTCCCACTGAAGCAAATCCCTTTTACATTTTTCAAGCACCCCCCACTCTCTCTCTCTCTCTCTCTCTCTCTCTCTCTCTCTCTCCTCTCTCTCCGTCTCTCTCCGTCTCTCTCTCTCTCTCTCTCTCTCTCTCTCTCTCTCTCTCTCTCTCTCTCTCTCTCTCTCTCTCTCTTTCTGTCTCTCTCTCTCTTTCCCTCTCTCTCTCATGTAGCTTCCTTCACTTAGAGACCATTAAAATAGAAAATATGCTGTGTTTTCCCCCTTCAGTCGAGGCCTTAGCTTCATTATTTAGGAGACTTGCTCTTCTAAAAGGGGACAGTTTTGTTATTTTGGATCTGAGTAAACAACTAGCAACTAGGCTATATCCTAGGTTTCTTCCAGCATCATTGTCTGAGACGTGTGGTCAAAAACATAGGCACAATTAGTCTAACTAGGCCATGTATAGACACCAACAAGTTGGTGCAATGACCTTAGAGACAAAGGCTTCAGAAAATAGACAAGATATAGAATATAGAATGTAGAATGCTCTGAATATTCAGTGTCTTCTAACTTAGTGATCTCTAAGCCATGGCTGTAGGATGAACATTACACCCCTACCACAGTGATCTCTAAGCCATGGCTGTAGGATGAACATTACACCCCTACCACTGTGATCCCTAAGCCATGGCTGTAAGAAGAACATTACACCCCTACCACAGTGATCTCTAAGCCATGACTGTAGGATGAACATTACACCCCTACCACTGTGATCCCTAAGCCATGGCTGTAAGAAGAACATTACAGTAACACAGTGATCTCTAAGCCATGGCTGTAGGATGAACATTACACCCCTACCACTGTGATCCCTAAGCCATGGCTGTAAGAAGAACATTACACCCCTACCACAGTGATCTCTAAGCCATGGCTGTAGGATGAACGTTCCAACCGTAACACAGTGATCCCTAAGCCATGGCTGTAGGATGAACGTTCCACCCCTACCACAGTGATACCTAAGCCATGGCTGTAGGATGAACGTTCCAACCGTAACACAGTGATCCCTAAGCCATGGCTGTAGGATGAACGTTCCACCCCTACCACAGTGATACCTAAGCCATGGCTGTAGGATGAACGTTCCACCCGTAATACAGTGATCCCTAAGCCATGGCTGTAGGATGAACGTTCCACCCGTAACACAGTGATCCCTAAGCCATGGCTGTAGGATGAACGTTCCACCCTTAACACAGGCACTCTATGCATGATGGGATGATCAGAATGCATACATCCTCTGTGACAGAGATCCAGCAATACATCCCTCTGTGACAGAGATCCAGCCATATGTCCCTCTGTGACAGAGATCCAGCCATATGTCCCTCTGTGGCAGAGATCCAGCCATATGTCCCTCTGTGACAGAGATCCAGCCATATGTCCCTCTGGGGCAGAGATCCAGCCATATGTCCCTCTGTGACAGAGATCCAGCAATACATCCCTCTGTGACAGAGATCCAGCCATACATTCCTCTGTGGCAGAGATCCAGCCATACATTCCTCTGTGGCAGAGATCCAGCCATACATCCCTCTGTGGCAGAGATCCAGCCATACATCACTCTGTGGCAGAGATCCAGCCATACATCCCTCTATGACATAGATCCAGCCATACATCCCTCTGTGGCAGAGATCCAGCCGTACATCCCGCTGTGGCAGAGATCCAGCCATACATCCCTCTGTGACAGAGATCCAGCCATAAGTCCCTCTGTGGCAGAGATCCAGCCATACATCCCTCTGTGGCAGAGATCCAGCCATACATCCCTCTGTGACAGAGATCCAGCCATAAGTCCCTCTGTGGCAGAGATCCAGCCATACATCCCTCTGTGGCAGAGATCTAGCCATACATCCCTTTGTGACAGAGATCCAGCCATACATCCCTCTGTGACAGAGATCCAGCCATACATCCCTCTGTGGCAGAGATCTAGCCATACATCCCTTTGTGACAGAGATCCAGCCATACATCCCTCTGTGACAGAGATCCAGCCATACTTCCCTTTGTGGCAGAGATCCAGCCATACATCCCACATGCCAGTAATATCATATGATAAATAGAAATACAGATTACGCATTATCAAAGTTTAGCTTATTCATTCAAATATACATTATATATATTTTTTTGAACGGGTTAGAAACAGATTATGGAATTACGTCTGATGAATTAAAAAGCGTGATTAATTAATCTGCATGTGTTTCAAGGCTTCAGTTTAGCGCCATGTTCATGAAATTAGTTAGATTGAAGAGATAATCATGTTTATGGGGTGATTTCTTTATGTTCCCTCATTGACCAGACATAGAAACATACATGGAAAGATCAGGTAGACAGGAGATTCTCTGTTGTTCTGTCAAGGAGTCTTTTCACACCAGTTCAACAGAGCATGATTGTGTTGAACTCTAAAAGGGCATTTAAAATGGCTTTCAGCTCTCCTGTGGTGAAGCCTTGTTGAATATTTCTAAGTGATGCGCTCTTTCGCGCTCTCCCTCTCGCGCTTTCCCTCTCTCTCCCTCTCTCTCTTTTATCGGTCCCCCCCTTCTCTCTCTCTCTCTCTCTCTCTCTCTCTCTCTCTCTCTCTCTCTCTCTCTCTCTCTCTCTCTCTCTCTCTCTCTCTCTCTCTCTCTCTCGCTCTTTCTTTCTCTCTGAGATGGAGGTATTAAATCAGTCTTGCTCACTGACCCCAGTAATCCATTCTGTTCTTTAATAAGGCCTGCACGCCACAAAGCAGTCATTTTCTAGGCCCTCTGCAAATGTACCTGAAAAAGAAAGAAGCAGTTTGCCAACCATGCTCTCTCAGGCTTTCCCTAAATGAGTAGTATTAAAGGTTCGATGCAGAGGTTTTTATCTCAATATCATATAATTTCTGGGTAACAATTAGGTACTTTACTGCTATTGTTTTTAATAAAAAACTTCAAAGAGCAATTTCTCAAGCAAGAATTTTGCTAGGGCTTTCTGGGAGTGGTCTGAGTGGGGAGGGCAAAATGAAAACTAGCTGCTATTGGCATAGATGTTTGGAACTCTCCTTTTTATGATGGCGCTGGAAGAGATGTCTGCCGTTTTACGGGCTCCTAACCAATTCTGCGATTGTGTGTGTTTTTACGCGTTATTTGTCACTTATTTTGTACATAATGTTTCTGCCACCGTCTCGTATGACCGAAAAGAGCTTCTGGATATCAGAACAGCGATTACTCACCTCGTACTGGACAAAGATTTTTTCTTTAACGAGTCGGACGCAAAGGATTTACTTCAGACACCCGACAAGGCCCATATCCCTGTCATTCATATGAAGAAGAGACAGCGATATCAAGGACGTAGGTCGGGGTGCCTTGTAAGGATCCAACGGCGAGTGAGTAATCCCCCTCTACCATCAGTCCTATTAGCCAACGTGCAATCATTGGATAACAAAATGGATTAGCTCCGATCAAGACTATGCTACCAAATAACAGCTGGTGCATGAAATCTAATATTAAGGAAGTCTCAAGGTTTTGCTCGCTGAGGTAGAGTCTCATGATAAACTGTAGACCACACTATTTACCAAGAGAGTTTTCGTCTATATTTTTCGTAGCTGTCTATTTACCAACACAAACCGATGCTGGCACTAAGACAGCACTCAACAAACTGTATAAAGCCATAAGCAAACAAGAAAATGCTAATTTAGAGGAGGCGCTCCTAGTGGCCGGGGACTTTAATGCAAGGAAACTTAAATCCATTTTACCTCATTTCTACCAGCATGTTAAATGTGCAACAATCAGAAGCCATAGATTAGTGTGAGTCTAACCCGGACGCTTATAAGAAATTCTGCTATGCCCTCCGACGAACCATCAAACAGGCAAAGCGTCAATATAGGACTAAGATTGAATCGTACTACACCGGCTCCGATGCTTGTCGGATCTGGCAGGGCTTGCAAACTATTGCGGAATACAAAGGGAAGCACAGCTATGAGCTGCCCAGTGACACGAGCCTACCAGATGAGCTAAACAACTTCTATGCTCGCTTCGAGGCAAGCAACACTGAACCATGCATGAGAGCACCAGCTAATCCGGACGACTGTGTGATCACGCTCTCCGTAGCCGATGTGAGTAAGACCTTTAAACAGGTCAACATTCACAAGGCCGCAGGGCCAGACGGATTACCAGGACGTGTACTCCGAGCATTTTCTGACCAACTGGAAAGTGTCTTCACTGACATTTTCAACCTGTCCCTGACCAAGTCTGTAATACCAACATGTTTCAAGCAGACCACCATAGTGTCTGTGCCTATAGAACACTAAGGTAACCTGCCTAAATGACCACCGACCTGTAGCACTTGCGTCTGTAGCCATGAAGTGCTTTGAAAAGCTGGTCTTGGCTCACACCAACACCATCATCCCAGAAACCCTAGACACATTCCAATTTGCATACCACCCCAACAGATCCACAGATGATGCAATCTCTATTGCACTCCACACTGCCCTTTCCCACCTGGACAAAAGGAACACCTATGTGAGAATGCTGTTCATTGACTATGGCTCAGCGTTCAAAACCATAATGCCCTCAAAGCTCATCACGAAGCTAAGGACCCTGGGACTAAACAACTCACTCTGCAACTGGATCCTGGACTTCCCGATGGGCCGTCCCCAGGTGGTAAGGGTAGGTAAAAACACATCTGCCACGCTGATCCTCAACACGGGGGCCGCTCAGGGGTGCGTGCTCAGTCCCCTCCTGCACTCCCTGTTCACTACGACCTCTATACCTGCATGGCCAAGCACGACTCCAACAGTTTGCCGATGACACAACAGTGGTAGGCTTGATCACCGACAACGATGAGACAACCTATAGGGAGGAGGTCAGAGATCTGACAGAGTTGTGCCAGGATAACATCCTCTCCCTCAACGCGATCAAGACAAAGGAGATGATTGTGGACTACAGGAAAAGGAGGACAGAGCACGCCCCCATTGTCATCGACGGGGCTGTAGGTGAGCAGGTTGAGAGCTTCAAGTTCCTTGGTGTCCACATCACCAACAAGCTATCATGGTCCAAATACACCAAGACAGTCATGAAGAGGGCACTACAATGCCTATTCCCCCTCAGGAGACTGAAAAAATGTGGCATGGATCCTCAGATCCTCAAAAAGTTCTACAACTGCACCATCGAGAGCATCCTGACTGGATGCATCACTGCCTGGTATGGCAATTGCTTGACCTCCGACTGCAAGGCACTACATAAGGTAGCGCGTATGGCCCAGTACATTACTGGGGCCAAGCTTCCTGCCATCCACGACCTCTATACCAGGCGGTGTCAGAATTGCCAAAGTCTCCTTCCACCCTAGTCATAAACTGTTCTCTCTGCTACCACACGCAAGTGGTACTGGTGCTCCAAGTCTTGGTCCAAAAGGCTTCTTAACAGCTTCTACCCCCAAGCCATAAGACTCCTGAACAGCTAATCAAATGGCTACCCAGACTATTTGCATTGTCCCCCCTCTACCCCCATTTCTGCGCTGCTGCTACTCTCTGTTTATTATCCCTGCATAGTCACTTTACCTCTACCTACATGTACATATTACCTTAATATTACCTCAATATTACCTTAATATTACCTTAATATTACCTCAATATTAGCGTTGGACTTGTAACCGGAGGGTTGCAAGTTCGAATCCCCAAGCTGACAAGGAAAAAAAATCTGTCGTTCTGCCCCTGAACAAGGCAGTTAACCCACTGTTCCCCGGGCGCCGAAGACGTGGATGTCGATTTAAGGCAGCCCCCCGCACCTCTCTGATTCAGAGGGGTTGGGTTAAATGCGGAAGAAACATTTCGGTTGAAGGCATTTGGTTGTACAACTGACTAATAATGGTGACTTTGATATTACCTTAATATTACCTTCGCTACTGTTATTTTATTGTTGCTGCTTAATTATTTGTTATTTTTCTAGTTTTCTTTTTTTTTTTATATACTGTATATATTTTTTTTACTTCAGTTTATTTTAGTAAATAACCATAACCATGCATTGAAACACGTTCTCTGGAGTGATGAATCACACTTCACCATCTGGCAGTCTGATGGACAAATGTGGGTCTGGCAGTAAAGTTTGGTGGAGGTGGAATAATGGTCTGGGGCTGTTTTTCATGGTTTTGGGCTAGACCCCTTCTTAACGCTACAGCATACAGTTCAATGCCATTGTAGACAATTCTGTGCTGCCAACTTTGTGGCAACAGTTTGGGGAAGGTCCATTCCTGTTTCAGTATGCCAATACCCCCGTACACAAAGCGAGGTTCATACAGAAATGATTTGTCGAGATCGATGTGGAAGAACTTGACTGGCCTGCACAGAGCCCTGACCTCAACTCCATTGAACACCTTTGGGATGAATTGGAATGCTGACTGCGAGCCAGGCCTAATCGTCCAACATCAGAGCTCGACCTCACTAATGCTCTTGTAGCTGAATAGAAGCAAGTCCCCACAGCACATGTTCCAACATCTATTGATTTTGGAATGAGATGATCGACAAGCAGGTGTCCACATACTTTTGTCTATGTAGTGTTGTAGTGTATTTAAATCACAGAAGAATCATGTTTTTGACTGCACTGGGCCTTTAACATGTCTCCATTTGCACCTTTGCTGACCTATCCAAGGCACAAAAGGTTAAACATTGACAGGGTTAAAATCCTATCTTGCCTTTCTGGTTAGAGTACCTCCCAATTACTGCTAGCTAAGAGTTGTGAGACGAAAGGAGAGATAGGACAGGAGAGGGAATGAGACGAGAGGGAATGAGAGGAGAGGGGGAGAGAAGAAAAATACAACACAAAACGGTCTATCTCAAAGTAGAAGATAAGTTCTTATCTTAATCTAATGACTTCACAGACTTAATTGGTCAGAATAGAGGCCTCTTGCCCCGAGAAAGAAAAACAGGTTTCTGGTTTCCCTGTGTTAATAGGGACATATTTCAAGTGTTGGAGGGATGTGGCTAGCAGAGCAGAGCAGATTGGAGAGGAAAGGATCCTTCTGGGAACATTCAGTGACAACACCACACCAACATTGGGTTCCTTCTGTGGATGGGGTCTATGCTCCCAAGTGGCACTTTATTCCCTATATAGTGCACTACAGGGCCCTGGCCAAAGGTAATGCACTACAGGGCCCTGGTCAAAGGTAATGCACTACAGGGCCCTGGTCAAAGGTAATGCACTACAGGGCCCTGGTCAAAGGTAATGCACTACAGGGCCCTGGTCAAAGGTAATGCACTACAGGGCCCTGGTCAAAGGTAATGCACTACAGGGCCCTGGTCAAAGGTAATGCACTACAGGGCCCTGGTCAAAGGTAATGCACTACAGGGCCCTGGTCAAAGGTAATGCACTACAGGGCCCTGGTCAAAGGTAATGCACTACAGGGCCCTGGTCAAAGGTAATGGACTGCAGGGCCCTGGTTGAAGGTAATGCACTACAGGGCCCTGGTAAAATGTAATGCACTACTGGGCCCTGGTCAAAGGTGTGGTGTTGTCACTGTATGTTCCTACTGGGCCCTGGTCAAAGGTAATGCACTACAGGGCCCTGTTCAAAGGTAATGCACCACTGGGCCCTGGTTAAAGGTAATGGACTGCAGGGCCCTGGTTGAAGGTAATGCACTACAGGGCCCTGGTAAAATGTAATGCACTACTGGGCCCTGGTCAAAGGTGTGGTGTTGTCACTGTATGTTCCTACTGGGCCCTGGTCAAAGGTAATGCACCACTGGGCCCTGGTTAAAGGTAATGCACCACTGGGCCCTGGTTAAAGGTAATGGACTACAGGGCCCTGGTCAAAGGTAATGCATTACAGGGCCTTGGTCAAAGGTAATGCAAAGGGTGCTTTTACACCTGCATTGCTTGCTGTTTGGGGTTTTAGGCTGGGTTTCTGTACAGCACTCTGTGACATCAGCTGATGTAAGAAGGGTTTTATAAATACATTTGATTTGATTTGATTAATGCACTACTGGGCCCTGGTCAAAGGTATTGCATTACATTAGATAGGGAATAGAGTGCCATTTGTGACACAGCCGCGGTGGTGTGGTGTTCCTGCTAAGAGCTCCTCATTAACAACTTATCACCTTCGGAATAGTTTCAGACTGTGGATCTGGCAACAATTCCGCTCCGCTCACATGTATTTATCATCCTACTTCTCTGGCTGAATGAGTAAACACCATTGGAAGGAGTCCAGAGAAATGCTCGGAGTAGAGTCACACTGTGGGGTAATGAGGGGAAAATCCACAACCTCATTGTGCAAATATTTGACACTACTGTCTGAAAAAAAAAAGGTGAAAAAAAAAAAAACATTATCGCTCAGTCGTGGACATTAGGTTATCTTTTACTTGAAGTGGTTCCCTAATGGGTACCTAAATGTCTTCGTTCTGTGAGTAAGTGCACGAGTAGATAGGGTCCTATCCAACAGATGGAACAGCTGGTAGTCCCAGTCAGACACAGAGAGGCCATATAGGAAAGGGTAACACACGTGAGAACCAGACCTGCTCTCCCCTGAGCAGTGGTAGATACGTTCCCTCAGATTGATACTATGTAACAATTTAAGAGATGACCATAATATTAAGAGCTCATTTGTTTTTTGGTGATGTGCAGCATCATGTTTTTTTCTGTTTAGTAGGCCTGTTGCTGAAAGCTATTTTAAGGAGAGTCATTGTTAGCAGAGGGACTAGCCATTCCTTGACCCACTTTCATAATCTGTCCTGTAATTCAGACCATTAAATTCACATAAAACCTAAGATTCATGGGGCTAAATCATTAGCTGCATTTGTCTTCTAAAAGTAAATAATAACATTGTAACTCACAAATGTTGTATTGTCTGTGGGGGTTTACTAATGGTAGGTGGGGCCTACACTGTTTTGTAGTAGTCTTGCCTGGACAATGTACACACTATCTCACTATCTCTAATTTACAAGGCCATGAATTACAATTAAAGTGGTATTATAGGCCACACAGTCTGTCTGAGTACAGCTGCGTGAACAGCCGACCCATTATGGGTTCTATCCAAGGCCGTCCAGTACCATGGCCAACCACAGACAAGGATCTCCCCTGAAACCGAGTGAGGTGAAAAATGAGACTCTGTGTGTCTGAAATGGCACACTATTCCCTAAGTAGTGCACTATATAGGGAATAGTGTGCCATTTGGGTCTAAAGTAGTGCACTATATAGGGAATAGGGTGCCATTTGGGATGGCACCCTATTGTATGCCTTTCTCCTTGACGACACAGAGAGGAGGAGAATGTGAGAAAAGTGTGTGAGTAAATCTCAATAGATTAATTTGAAGTGTTCACTGAATTGTGATTCCTTTTTTTTAATTAATGATAGAATGAATTGCTTTGTTAATGCATTCCTGGAGGGGTTTGAGCTGCCGGCTGCATTCAGCTTGTCAAACAGGATGCATGCCAGCTCTCTTAACATTCACACAACTCTACATCTGTCCATGTCAGGCCTGTACTCATGTTGGGTAGAATTTGTCTTGCCAAGAAGAACATTGTGTTACAAGGAGATGATTTTTTGTGTTCAGGCAAGACATCTTGACAGAAAACCATGGAGATTTCAGGAATAATAATGACGGAAGTGGAATTAAATGAGAATGTTGCATGCCTTCACTTTGTAAATACTTTTAACATAATTGGTGGAGTTGTCACTGAATGTTCCTACTGGGCCCTGGTCAAAAATATAATAATTGCTCTCCCTCCATACATTGTACTCCATCTAAATCTCTCTCCATACCCTGTACTCCTTCTAAATCTCTCTCTCCATACCCTGTACTCCTTCTAAATCTCTCTCTCCATACCCTGTACTCCTTCTAAATCTCTCTCTCCATACCCTGTACTCCTTCTAAATCTCTCTCTCCATACCCTGTACTCCTTCTTAATCTCTCTCTCCATACCCTGTATTCCTTCTAAATCTCTCCCTCCATACCCTGTACTCCTTCTAAATCTCTCTCTCCATACCCTGTATTCCTTCTAAATCTCTCTCCATACCCTGTACTCCTTCTAAATCTCTCTCCATACCATGTACTCCTTCTAAATCTCTCTCTCCATACCCTGTATTCCTTCTAAATCTCTCTCTCCATACCCTGTATTCCTTCTAAATCTCTCCCTCCATACCCTGTACTCCTTCTAGATCTCTCCCTCCATACCCTGTACTCCTTCTAAATCTCTCCCTCCATACCTTGTATTCCTTCTAAATATCTCCCTCCATACCCTGTACTCCTTCTAAATCTCTCCCTCCATACCCTGTATTCCTTCTAAATCTCTCTCTCCATACCCTGTATTCCTTCTAAATCTCTCTCTCCATACCCTGTACTCCTTCTAAATCTCTACCTCCATACCCTGTATTCCTTCTAAATCTCTCTCTCCATACCCTGTATTCCTTCTAAATCTCTCCCTCCATACCCTGTACTCCTTCTTAATCTCTCTCTCCATACCCTGTATTCTTTCTAAATCTCTCCCTCCATACCCTGTATTCCTTTTAAATCTCTCTCTCCATACCCTGTATTCCTTCTAAATCTCTCCCTCCATACCCTGTACTCCTTCTAAATCTCTCTCTCCATACCCTGTATTCCTTCTAAATCTCTCTCCATACCCTGTACTCCTTCTAAATCTCTCTCCATACCATGTACTCCTTCTAAATCTCTCTCTCCATACCCTGTATTCCTTCTAAATCTCTCTCTCCATACCCTGTATTCCTTCTAAATCTCTCCCTCCATACCCTGTACTCCTTCTAGATCTCTCCCTCCATACCCTGTACTCCTTCTAAATCTCTCCCTCCATACCTTGTATTCCTTCTAAATCTCTCCCTCCATACCCTGTACTCCTTCTAAATCTCTCCCTCCATACCCTGTATTCCTTCTAAATCTCTCTCTCCATACCCTGTATTCCTTCTAAATCTCTCTCTCCATACCCTGTACTCCTTCTTAATCTCTCTCTCCATACCCTGTATTCCTTCTAAATCTCTCTCTCCATACCATGTACTCCTTCTAAATCTCTTCCTTCATACCCTGTACTCCATCTAAATCTCTCTCTCCATACCCTGTACTCCTTCTAAATCTCTTCCTTCATACCCTGTACTCCTTTAAATCTCTCTCTCCATACCCTGTACTCCTTTTAAATCTCTCTCTCCATACCCTGTATTCCTTCTAAATCTCTCTCTCCATACCATGTACTCCTTCTAAATCTCTTCCTTCATACCCTGTACTCCATCTAAATCTCTCTCTTCATACCCTGTACTCCTTCTAAATCTCTTCCTTCATACCCTGTACTCCTTTAAATCTCTCTCTCCATACCCTGTACTCCTTTTAAATCTCTCTCTCCATACCCTGTACTCCTTTTAAATCTCTCTCTCCATACCCTGTACTCCTTCTAAATCTCTCTCTCCATACCCTGTACTCCTTCTAAATCTCTCTCTCCATACCCTGTACTCCTTTTAAATCTCTCTCTCCATACCCTGTATTCCTTCTTAATCTCTCCCTCCATACCCTGTACTCCTTCTAAATCTCTCCCTTTATACCCTGTACTCCATCTAAATCCATCTATAAGGCCTAGATTCAATCAGATCAAAGGTTAAAGGGTAAGATGTTTTTACACACCAATGCAACAACACAGTGTGGTCAAAGACTTTGTCACGTCCAGGCCTGAGAAGACAGGCTGGCGTGTTTTATTTTTGTTTTGGTGTAGGTTTTTTTCTGTTCTAGGTTCTCTATTTCTATGTTGGGGTAATGGTTCCCAATTAGAGGCAGCTGAGTGTCGTTACCTCTAATTGGGAACCATATATATGTTTGTAGTTTGCGGGTTGTTGTTTGTTCATAGCAATTGTTGTTTTGACATGTTATGATCGTCGTTCGTTTTTGTTATTTTTTCCCAGTTACGTATTTAAATAAAGAATGTATACTGGATGCCTCGCTGCGCCTTGGTCTGTCCCTTCTGGAGATTGTGACAGAATTAATAACTTAGCTGTAGTCACGATCTGGTTACCAATAACTGCAAACATAGTTATTTTATTTCATATTTACTCATTTATTCCCGGATATCTTTCTTAACTTCCCACAATGCACTATTTCTCAATGTCATATGGAGAATCTACTCTGTGCTACCGAGTTCGTGTGCTAACTGGGTAGTTACCTCAAGCTGGCTAATGCTAGCCACTAGCCATGTTTACATGTCATTACATTCCAGACCAAGTGTTGGCGGTGAAAAGCTACAATCCACCAATCCTGAGGAACCTTAACCCCCACCCTTATCCTAACCCTAACCTTAACCATAACCCTTACCTAACCCTATCGGTAACCTTAACCCTTACTTTAACCATTTTAAATTGAAAACTTCAATGGGGTAGGGATGTCCCAAGGATCCCGGATAGCAAGGACCCATAAGGCATCCTCATTCTTTTCAGATACTTTGACTTTGTTATCTAGTGGGAACCTGTTAACACGGCATGCTCTGGTGCCTTCTTGCCGTGGGCTCAAAACGAAAGAGCAAATCATACCTGCTTGCTCTAATTGCGCAGTACCTTGTCTGTTCGCCTTTTTGTTTAGTCCACTTTTTAGCATGGTCTCTGTGAAGTAGGCTACGGCAGTTTTCTTTCTTTTTCCACCTTGGCTTAGTGCTAGCGCGCCAGTTAACTGACATCTGGGAAACCATTTTTTTTTTATTTAACCTGGCAATTTAGTTAAGAACAAATTCTTATTGACAATGACAGCCTACCCCGGCCAAACCCAGATGACGCTGGGCCAATTGCACGCCACTCTATGGGACTCCCAATCACAGCTGGATGTGATTCAGCCATCCTTTAAAAGTTTTACCATCGGATGATCAATCTGTAAGTCTCTGCTCCCTCTTTGCATTTGATTTGCGAATATGTTTAGTTGTGCTGTGTTAGTTGTGTTCATGGGGGTTGGGTAAGCTGGCTAGGCTAAAAGCTAGTTGGCTAAATAATTGTTTACCTTTATTGAACTAGGCAAGTCAGTTAAGAACAAATTCATATTTACAATGACAGCCTACCAGGGAGCAGTGGGTTAAAAATGACAGATTTCTACATTGTCATCTCGGGGATTTGATCTAGCAACCTTTCAGATACTGGCCCAAGGCTCTAAGCTGGCTTGCCTTGTCCTCCATATGACATCATATCAATCTACGGAATTCTGATCGGTTTTCATGCTATAACTCGAAAGAAAAAAAAAGACAGGTGTAACTTTGCATTGGGACTTTTGATGCCTAATGCACTAATGCAAATACATATGTTATATGTGGTTACGTTTATGCCCTTTAACCGGTGACGCGCATTGCTGATGTTTTGGTGGTGTCGGAGGTGTAACTGCATTGGAGCTGTCCAATCAGTGAGCAGCTTCTCTTGATCATTGTCACGAAGCAACACCCGTCCCACTCCTGTTAGAACTTCAGAAAGAAAAAAGTGTAGCTATGTAGAAATAATTACTCTCCAATTGAAAATCATTAAACAAAATAATGAGGATTTCTATCAGCCTAATCGAGGTGTATATTACATCTTTCGAACTTGCGATTTCATGGGATTTCTTTAAATACAAATCCGTGCACCCGATGGTGCAGCAGGGTAGCCTAGTGGTTAGAGCGTTAGACTAGTAACCGAAAGGTTGCAAGTTCAAATCCCCGAGCTGATAAGGTACAAATCTGTCGTTCTGCCCCTGAACAGGCAGTTAACCCACTGTTCCTAGGCCGTCACTGAAAATAAGAATTTGTTCTTAACTGACTTGCCTAGTAAAATAAAAAATATGGCAATGCCCGCTTTAGGTATAATACCAGGAGCTGCTTGTGGATTTGACAACGACAGCACTTGAAGCCCCAAAGTGGTCTCACAGCATTTCATATTATTCTGTACGTAAATCTGCAACACTCCATTTAGTAAAATACTGTATGTTAAATTTTTTTATGGTAGATGTTAATTTGTGGATGTCCATCATCCATTTCGTATGATATGTTTTGAATTTGAATTAGTCAAATATGTTATGAATTACAATTCGTACAATATGTCTCGAATTCGCGAAATGTAGAATATGTTAAGAATTTGCAAAACGTATGATATGTTACTAATTCCAATTTGTTGTGGCTAACGTTAGCTAGGTGGCTAACACTAACGTTCGCTAGCTCTGGGGGGTTAGCGTTAGGGTTAAGGTTAGGAGGTAGGTTAAAGGGTTAAAGTCAGGTTTAGGGTTAGGTGAAGGGTTAGCTAGCATGCTAAGTAGTTGCAAAGTAGTTAATAAAAGGTTCCTCTCTAGGTTTCTTCCTAGGTTCTGGCCTTTCAAGGGAGTTTTTCCTAGCCACCGTGCTTCTACACCTGCATTGCTTGCTGTTTGGGGTTTTAGGCTGGGTTTCTGTACAGCACTTTGTGACATCAGCTGATGTAAGAAGGGCTTTGTAAATAATTTTGATTGATTGATTGATTGAAGAGGTACAGTGGATCCAGAAAGTATTCAGACCCCTTCACATTTTCAACATTTTGTTACGTTACAGCCTAATTCTAAAATATATTAAATAGTTTGTTTTCAGACATCAATCTACACACAATACCCCATAACGACAAAGCAAAAACATGTTTTGTTAGAAAGAGACTTCTTGGGTATGACGCTACAAGCTTGGCAAACCTGTATTTGGGGAGTTTCTCCCATTCTTCTCTACAGATCCTCTCATGTTCTGTCAGGTTGGATGGGGAGCGATGATGCACAGCTATTTTCAGGTCTCTCCAGAGATGTTCGATAGGTTCGATAGGTTCAAGTCCGGGCTCTGGCTGGGCCACTCAGGGACATTCAGAGACTTGTCCCGAGGCCACTCCTGCGTTGTCTTGGCTGTGTGCATAGGATCATTGTTCTGTTGGAAGGGGAACCTTCGCCACAGTCTGAGCGGGCTGTCATGTGCCTTTTACTGAGGAGTAGATTCCGTCTGGCCAGTCTACCATAAAGGCCTGATTGGTGGAGTGCTGCAGTGATGACTGTCCTTCTGGAAGGCTCTCCCATCTCCACAGAGGAACTCTGGAGCTCTGTCAGAGTGACCATCGGGTTCTTGGTCACCTCCCCGATTGCTCAGTTTGGCCAGGCGACCAGCTCTAGGAAGAGTCTTGGTGATTCAAAACTTCTTTCATTTAAGAATGAAGGAGGCCATTGTGTTCTTGAGGATCTTCAATGCTGCAGAAATGTTTTGGTACACTTCCCTAGATCTGTGCCTTGACACAATCCTGTCTCGGAGCTCTATGGACAATTCCTTCGACCTCATGGCTTGGTTTTTGCTCTGACATGCACTGTCAACTGTGGGATCTTATATTGACAGGTTTGTGCCTTTCCAAATCATGTCCAGTCAATTGAATTTACCACGATGGACTCCAATCAAGTTATAGAAACATCTCAAGGATGATCAATGAAAACAGGATGCACCTTAGCTAGATTTTGAGTCTCCTAGCAAAAGGTCTGAATACTTATGTAAATAAGGTATTTCTGTTGTGTGTGCAAATTTCTGTTGTATGTGCAAACATTTCTAGAAACCTGTTTTTCGCTTTTTAATTATGGGGTATTGTGTGTAGATTGATGAGGAAAATGTTTTAGTTAATACATTTTAGAATAAGGCTGTAACGTAACAAAATGTGGAAAAATGGTCTGAATACTTTTTAGCTAATTCGCTAAAGTTGTCCGTGATTATATTCAAACACGCAACCTTTGGGTTGCTAGACGTTCACGTTATACGTCCACCCATCCAACCCGATCAACCACCCTCCTTTCATTTTGCCTTTAAGTAACCTTCTATCTTATGTAATCATACTAAACATCACATATCATACTCATTTGTGTTTTCCCCGGATTTACATTAACTATGTCACGTCTAGTCTATGAGACCAGGCTGGAAGACCATGCAGAGGTGTCGGAGAGTGCTGGTGATCTTTCAGTTGATATAAGGACGAGGGAAAATATTTTTAAAGGACCGGTAAACCCCCCCAACACTCAGAATTAAAGTGACATTTTAGTTTCAGTCGTGAAAATGGAATTGTATGTTCAGATGTCTCACTCTGTGGTTTAGATTGATGCAACGTCTGAGAAGATAACCCATCCATTGGGAGCTTGAAATATTTCCTTGTTTCTTATTTTCAAACACAACTTTGGTTAGGCTTCATCTATTAGACATATTCTATCCTCAAGAAAGCCAATAGGTAAATGTCACCAAACAAAAACAACAACCTCTGTTCAAGCGAAGGCGAATGAACGGGGGAACCAATACAGACCAGACTGGGCCTAGCATTACAGAGCAGGCAGGATATTCTCTTTCCACACAGGCTCTGTTCTGTGTGGTGTACACCGTATCTTCCCCCAGCAGAGACCCGATTGTTTCGATATTTTTATTAACATGTCCTCAATCATAAATCACTTGGGGAAACTGCGGGCCGATCCCTCTTCTCTCTCTCTCTCTCTCTCTCTCTCTCTACCGTATCAGATTACACCTGCAAAACAAAGTTATTAGACGCCTCCAACACCACATAACACCACATGTTGAAGCCCACACTGCTACCTTTCCCAATACCCTGGAAGTGAAAAGAGTACCACTTCAATAAAACAACAGAGTGGAATATAATATACATACTACTATGGAAATGTTATTTTCCCATATAGGCCTAATATGCATCCTAAATGGCACCCTGTTCCCTATATAGTGCACTACTTTTGACCAGAGCCCAATAGAACCCTATTTCCTATACTGTGCACTACTTTTGACCAGAGACCTATAGAACCCTATTCCCTATATAGTGCACTACTTTTGAGCAGAGCCCTATAGAACCCTATTCCCTATATAAGGCACTACTTTCGTCCAGAACTGTATGGGCCCTAAGGGACTCTCACCACGTAGGGAATAGGGTGCAATTTTGGGAACACAACCCGAAGTCTCTGAGTCCACGACATGCAGTCCCAGCTATCCTTCCTCTCCTCTACTCCCTCATCTGTTTGTTATCTGTGTGGAAGCCAGAAAGCGATTGGACGGGACAGAGTGGGGACTTTCTGCAGAGTCAGAGCTCTGTGTCGTATTGTTTTAGATAACCTCTTGTCTCTGTGGACATCGGATTATTTTTTTCTTTCTCCTGGTATTTCACATCTTGTGACGTTACCATCACCAGCGTTGTATTTTATTGCAGTTTAAGCACAATGCCCGGTCTGTTTGCATCAGAAAACAGCAGGATTGGTGTGTTCCTTCTCTCTGTGTCCCAAATTGCAATCTGTTTCCCTTAAAGAATGTGCTACTTTTGACCAGTGGGCTTTAGGGTGCACTATATAGGGAATGAGGTGTCATTTGGGATACATGTTCTCTCTTGGCTCCTCTTAGCAGTCGAGCGCACCGCGCGCAGAACTAAGGCCACGCGTGCTCCAGCCCTGCCATTATGCAACCCCACACATTTCCATGTCACTGTAAGTTGCCACTGTACGCAGAACTGTCACCCTGTCTTAAAGGCGACGGCTGCTATGTCTAATTGCTTTAACACAAGACCATGTAGACGTCCTTATCATCGTTGTAATGGCTTGCTCATGCCACCGCGCATCCTCCGGTCTCTCACAAGCAGATGCTAATTCATTTAATTCATTCAAGACAGTGGGCCGTGCTAACAGACTGCCTTGCGCTTTTGTTCTTGTTGTTTTTTAAAGGTTTGAACACATCATCTTGCAGTCAGCAATCATTGTCCTCTCATGGCCACCATGCCTTTCTGTTATAGTTTAGACAGGCTGTGATCATACCAAGCTGTTGTAGGTTGATGTCTCTTCCTATCGGAAGTTATGGTTATGATTCATTATTAACTGGGTGGTTCGAGCCCTGAATGCTGATTGTCTGACAGCCGTATACCACGGGTACGACAAAAGTATTTTTACTGCTCTAATTACGTTGGCAACCAGTTTATAATAGCAATAAGGCACCTCGAGAATTTGTGATATATTGCCAATAGACCATGGCTAAGGGCTGTCCAAGCACTCCGACATGCGTCGTGCCTAAGAACAGCCCTTAGCCGTGGTATATTGGCCATATACCACACCTCCTAGTGCCTTTATTGATTAATTACAGCATATGTACTGTTATTGCGCCTATAACATTGGTACAGTGCAGACCCTAGGACTGAATAAACCTCTTTAGACACAAAGCAGAGATCATGAGTAGCATCACATTGATTTGGAAACAGTAGACACATCTGCAGACGCCACAAGCGTTACACATTATTTATGTAACACAAGATTTTGGTACGTACCAAAACAAAGAACAGCTGCGCTACAAGACGATTCAGTCCTGACAATGTCTGGAAGCTTTTCTTCTTTTTCCTTACTACATTTAATTATCACATTTTTTTTTAACTCTTAAAAAGAAGAAGCACAAAGGTGCTTTTGTTGTTGATTTTACCTCGGATGACAACTTGTCCTTTGTGTATGGCCTGAGTTCCAATGGCACCCTATTCCCTTTATAGTCCACTACTTTTTACCAGGGGACACAGACTATGAAGTGCAAAGGTGTGTGTTTTGTCTAATCTCCTCAACAGGTATCTAGATCCAGAGCAGATCAAAGCCCCCTTCCGCCCTGGATATTTGGCACCATGGCCCGGTGAGCCGGATCTGTGTTGGTTCATCAAAGGGAAGGCCTGTCTCACGTGTGGTTAGAGAACACTGGGTGATGGTATGTTCACCTGGATGCACCACAGTCAAAGAATAGGGCCTGGATGGACTACCGACGGAGGATAGGGGCTGTATGGACTACCGACAGAGGATAGGAGCTGGATGGACTATAGTCAGAGGATAGGGGCAAGATGGACTACAGTCAGAGGATAGGGGTTGGATGCACCACAGTCAGAGAATAGGGCCTGGATGCACCACAGTCAGAGAATAGGGCCTGGATGGACCACAGTCAGAGAATAGGGAATTTGCTTTATCTTCCACCTCACACTGATCTTAATTGTATAGCATATGGTCATGACCCATGTTTAAAAAAAAAACACATATATATACTCACAGGGACACTTTTCAGAGAAAAATAAGACAAGAAATATTGTCTTACTTTATAATTTGATTTAATAACAAAAAGTTACAGAAAGACTTATTTTATACAGAGATGAACTGTTCAGGTATTGTTCCATTCTGGAAGAGAGATTGAATATGACAAACAGATGGTCTGGTAGGCCAGAGCACAGAGACAACAACAGAGGCACTGTTTCTGACCAGACAGATTCTTATCTTAAAAGCCAGTTATGATATTTGCTCTACGATCGGTTAGAGCAGATTACAAGTTTCACCCACAGATGAAGAGTGAAAGCATTTGTGTTACATTTGCAGAAGGAAAAACAGTCAGTGAATTGAACGCTTTTTAATTAATCTAATCATGTGTTGGGACTCCATAGAGTGTAGAGAGCAGTGGTATATCCCCTTCTACACCAATCATCCAGTGCACATTTCCATTTCAAAAGTGTTCCCGCAGATTGCATTTTGGAGGAGAATCATCACAGTTCATATTTATAACCAGTAGAACATTAGAACATTCATTTCATACTGAATGTTTACAGGAAATTAAACAAACATGACTAACGTGAGAAAGCGAATATGAGAAAATACTATGGGAATGAAAATGAGTAAATTAATTAGAATAGGAGTGGGTAAAAAAATTTTGGGGTACTTTTTAACTTCAATTTCAGTTGGTCTATTGTCTGCATCTGCAATGAGCAACAGTCGAGTGAAATTACCACTTTAAATTAACCACCAACTGAGAGAATGTCTGAAAAATACTGAACAAAAATATACATGCAACATGCAACAATTTCAACGATTTTACTGAGTTACAGTTCATATAAGGAAATCAGTCAACTGAAATAAATAAATTACGCCCTAATCTATGGATTTCACAGGACTGGGAAGGGCCTGGGAGGGCATAGGCCAACCCACTTGGGAGCAAGGCCCATCCACTGGGGAGCCAGGCCTAGCCAATCAGAATGAGTTATTCCCCACAAAAGGCTTTACTACAGACAGAAATACTCTTCAGTTTCATCAGCTGTCCGGGTGGCTGGTCTCGGACAATCCCGTAGGTGAAGAAGCCGGATGTGGAGGTCCTGGGCTGATATGGTTACACGTGGTCTGCGGTTGTGAGGCCGGTTGGACATAATGCCAAATTCTCTTAAACGACGTTGGAGGCAGTTTATGGTCGAGAAATTAACATTAAATTCTCTGGCAACAGCTCTGGTGGACATTCCTGCAGTCAGCATGCCAATTGCACTCTCCCTCAACTTGAGACATCTGTGGCATTGTGTTGTGTGACAAAACTGCACATTTTAGAGTGGGCTTTTATTGTCCTCAGCACAAGGTGCACCTGTGTAATGATCATGCTGTTTAATCAGCTTCTTGATATGCCACACCTGTCAGGTGGATGGATTATCTTGGCAAAGGAGAAATGCTCACTAACAGGGGATGTAAACAAATTTGTGCACAAAATAAGAGAGAAATAAGCTTTTTGTGCGTATGGAACATCTCTGGGATTTTTCAGTAAAACACTTTTACATGTTTATATTTTTGTTCAGTGTTAATAAACAAAACAAAACAGCAGAGAGCAAAGGACAACAAGTACAACAACACATCTTTAATTTTAGGAAGCCGGTTCTAGATTTAACTTTGGATTGGAGATGCTTAATATGAGTCTGGAAGGAGAGTTTACAGTCTAACCAGACCCCTAGGTATTTATAGTTGTCCACATATTCTAAGTCAGAACCGTCCAGAGTAGTGATGCTAGTCGAGCGGGCGGGTGCGGGCAGCGATCCGTTGAAAAGCATGCATTTAGTTTTACTTGCATTTAAAAGCAGTTGGAGGCCACGGAAGGAGAGTTGTATGGCGTTGAAGCTCGTTTGGAGGGTTGTTAACACAGTGTCCAAAGAAGGGCCAGATGTATACAGAATGGTGTCTTTAACGATGGCGATGGATATTGTGATGGTGGGCTTGAGGCTACAGGTAGTCTGACACTGCCTGAATATTTGAAGAATTTTTGTCTTGTTGAACTCTATAGTTTATGCCTGGGTGTGTAACCTTTTGGTCTGCCATGCAGTGCCCTGTCAGTGGGCACTGGGCATGGATGTGATCAGGTGAATGGCTGGTGCACTGGAGGGCTGCCATCCCCAAATGGGGATGCATCACAAATGGCACACTATTCCCCATAGGTCTCTGGTCGAAAGGAGGGCAATATAATAGGGAATAGATTGCCATTTGGGATGAAGCCCCCCATTGTCCACCCGCCTGCCTCTCCCTCCCGCCACAGTCTGCTGTGCCATGTGGAGCCCCAGATGTAGCAGGAGGAATAATCCACGCTCACGCACTCATGAAAGTACCCATCTGGCCCGCCAGGCCGCCATGTTCACAATAAGCCCCAGAAGCCACAGGCGTACTGTGGTGATGGGCACAGAACACACACTGGGCCTTTCTCTCTGTCTGTTGTTCTGGTGTTGCTGTTGTTCTGGTGTTGCTGTTGTTCTGTTGTTGTTGTTCTGTTGTTGTTGTTCTGTTGTTGTGTTGTTGTTGTTCTGTTGTTGTGTTGTTGTTGTTCTGTTGTTGTTCTGTTGTTGTTGTTGTTGATGTTCTGTTGTTGTTGTTGTTGCTGTTGTTCATGTTCTGTTGTTGTTGTTCTGTTGTTGTTGATGTTCTGTTGTTGTTGTTGTTCTGTTGTTGTTGTTGTTGATGTTCTGTTGTTGTTGATGTTCTGTTGTTGTTGTTGTTGTTGTTCTGTTCTATTGTTGTTGTTTTTTTTTCTTTTTTCTGTTGTTGTTGATGTTCTGTTGTTGTTGAGGTTCTGTTGTTCTTGTTGTTGTTCTGTTGTTGTTGTTGTTGTTGTGGCATTTCCGTCCTCAGACATGTGAGTTGAGGTACCGTACTGTGAACCATGGTTTGGTGCTGGATCCACTTCATACCAATCATAGTTATATCATCCCTCTCCTCACGTTTGTCCATAGGAAGAACTGGACACGAAGATGCAAACAGCTGAGGGTTTGTGGGCTGCATCGGAGAGGCCCAATCTAGAGAGGGATGGAAAGGCGGAACAGAGAGGGCCTGAGCAGGGTAAGCCTGGACCAAAGCAGTGGGTAGATCAGGGGATAACAGGGGATAGTGGGTAGATAAGGGGGACAACAGGGGATAGTTGGTAGATCAGGGGACAACAGGATAGAGTGGGTATATCAGGGTACAACAGGATAGAGCGGGTAGATCAGGGGACACCATGATAGAATGGGTAGATCAGGGGAAACAGGCTTGAATGGGTAGATCAGGGGACAACAGAATAGATCGGGTAGATCAGGGGGCAACAGGCTTGAATGGGTAGATCAGGGGACAACAGGATAGAGTGAAAGGAAGCAGAATATCAGGTGGGGAGAACAGAGGAGAGTTGGTCCCAATGGTGGTACAGGGAAGAGCGTGAGGAGCAGGGGAGACCGTGAGGAGCTGGGAGGACCGTGAGGAGCTGGGGAGACCGTGAGGAGCTGGGATGACCGTGAGGAGCTGGGGAGACCGTGAGGAGCAGGGGAGACCGTGAAGAGCAAGAAACCGTGAGGAGCAGGGGAGACCGTGAGGAGCAGGGGAGACCGTGAGGAGCAGGGGAGACCGTGAGGAGCAGGGGAGACCGTGAGGAGCAGGGAGGACCGTGAGGAGCTGGGGAGACCGTGAGGAGCAGGGTAGACCGTAGGGGGGGAGTGTTGGACTTCCCAAGCTGACAAGGTAAAAATATGTCGTTCTGCCCCTGAACAAGGCAGTTAACCCACTGTTCCTAGGCTGTCATCTGACTTGCCTAGTTAAATAAAGGTAAAAAAATAAATGTGTGTTTTGGCATTGGAGGTGCTATTATCAAACTCCTCTGTCACTTGAGCTATGTACAGTATATCACAGTGATGACAGTGTGTTGCCATGCTCTTGACTGTCCTGTCCTATTTCCAAGATACCATCTACGAGTCACTGAGATATAGTCACAAGTGTTTCCTGTCTCTGCTGCTGGACATTTCCCTTTCACACCAGAGGACACACATTAACGACTCTGCCCATGTTCCTCTCAGAGTTTGAGCAGCAGGCTGTGTCGTGGCCAATCTCCATTTGCTGTTTCCTCCTCCACTCTGTTCTTCTCCTCCATCGCTCCTGAAGACCTCTGCCTTGCCATGACTGCTGTTGCTTCAGCCACCACCAAGGTGCCCAGATCCAGATCCACTTCTCTCTCCTCCACCCCTGGATTGCACTGTGCCTGCCGGTAAAGACTGCTGAAGTGGACGCGCAGACAACTGAGCAGACAAGATAAAGATCAAATATGGGTCAGAGAGGCCTAACCAACACTCAGGGATGTACTACAGTGAGGTACCATGATTTACTAAATTGATGTACCATGTTCTACAGTGATGTTCTACTGTGATTTACCATGATGTATTACAGTGATGCACTACAGTAATGTACCATGATGTACTACATTGAGGTACTACAGTGATGTACCATGATATACTACAGCGATGTACCATGATGTACTACAGTGATGTACTAGAGTGATGTACCATGATATACTACATCAATGTACCATGATGTACTACAGTGATGTACTACAGTGATGTACCATGATGTACTACAGTGATGTAGTACAGTAATGTACCACATTGATGTTGATGTACCATGATGTACTACAGTGATGTACCATGATGTACTACAGCGATGTACTACAGTGATGTACCATGGTGTACAACAGTGATGTACCATGATGTACTACAGTGATGTACTACAGTGATGCACCATGATGTACAATAGTGATGTACCATGATGCACCATGATGTACTACAGTGATACACTACAGTGATATACCATGATGTACCATGATGTACTACAGTGAGGTACTGCAGTGATGTAGAATGATGTTCTTCAGTGATGTGCTACAGTGATGTTCCATGATGTACCATGATATACTACAGTAATGTACTACAGTAATGTACCATGATGTACTACAGTGATGCACTACAGTGATGTACCATGATGTACTACAGTTATGTACCTTGATGTTCTACAGTGATGTACTAAAGTGATGAACCATGATGTACTACAGTGATGTATTACAGTGATGTACTAAAGTGATGTAATACAGTGAAGTAATTGAATGATGTAACATGATGCACCATGATGTATTACAGTGATGTACTACAGTGATGTACAATGATGTACTACAATGATGTAGAATGATGATCTTCAGTGATGTGCTACAGTGATGATCCATGATGTACCATGATATACTACAGTAATGTACTACAGTGATGCACCATTATGTACTACACTGATGTACTAGAGTGATGTACCATGATGTACTACAGTGATGTTCAATGTACCGTGATGTACAATGATGTACAACAGTGACGCACCGTCAAGCACTTCTTTGATGTACCATGATGCACATCGATGTACTACAGTGATGTACCATGATGTACCATGATGTACATGTATGTGATGTACAATTATGTACTACAGTGATGTACCATGATGTACGACGGTGATGTACCATGATGTACTACAGTGATGTACCATGATGTACTACAGTGATAAACCCCTTAATGTACCATTAAGTAATACAGTGATACACCATGATGTACTACAGTGATGTACCATGATGTTCTACAGTGATGTACTACAGTGATAAACCACAGTAATGTACCATTAAGTAATACAGTGATACACCATGATGTACTACAGTGATATACCATTATATACGATATACATTTACTACAGTGATAAACCATGATGTACTATGATGTACTACAGTAATGTACTACAGTGATGTACCATGATGTACGACAGTGATGTACTACAGTGATGTACCATGAAGTACTACAATGATGTATCATGATGTACTACAGTGATGTACTACAGTGATATACTATCATGATGCACTACGGTGATGTACTACAGTGATGTACCATGATGTACTACAAATGTATCATGATGTACTACAGTGATGTACTGCAGTGATGTACTATCATGATGAACTACGGTGATGTACAATGATGTTCTACAATGATGTATCATGATGTACTACAGTCATGTACCATGAAGTATTACAATGATGTATCATGATGTACTACAGTGATGAACTACAGTGATGTACTCTCATGATTTACTACAGTGATGTACCATGGTGTACTACAGTGATGTAATACAGTGATGTTCTACAGGGATGTACCATGGTGTACTACAGTGATCTACCATGATTTACTACAGTGATGTACTACAGTGATGTACCAAATCAAATTGTATTTGTCTCATACACATGGTTACCAGATGGTAATGCGAGTGTAGCGAAATGCTTGTGCTTCTAGTTCTGACCATGCAGTAGTATCTAACAAGTAATCTAACAATTTCACAACAACTACTTTGTAAAGGAATGAATATGAGTATGTACATATAAATATGTGGATGAGCGATGGCCGAACGGCATAGGCAAGATGCAGTAGATGGTATAGAGTACAGTATATACATATGAGATGAGTAATGTAGGATATGTAAACATTATATAAGTGGCATTGTTTAAAAGGGCTAGTGATACATTTATTACATCCAATTTTTTATTATTAAAGTGGCTAGAGATTTGAGCCAGTATATTGGCAGCAGCCACTCAGTGTTAGTGATGGCTGTTTAACTTCTTAGGGAGCGGCAGCTGAGGTGTCGGTTTTGGAGAGTCTGGTGTGCCCAAAGTAAAATGCCTCCCACTCAGGCCCAAAAAATAGGATCTGCACATAATTAGTACTATTGGATAGGAAACACTCTGAAGTTTCTAAGAGTGTTAAAATATTGTCTGTGAGTATAACAGAACTGATATAACAGAACTGATTTAACAGGCGAAAACCCGAGGAATTTCTGTCCTGGAAAAAGTGTTTTTGACACATTGCCTCATTTTGAACCCCTCCCTATTGAAAACAGACATATATGGGAGTAAGATTGCAGTACCTATTGCTTCCACTGGATGTCAACAGTCTCTAGACAGTGTTTGATGATGTTATAGTTGCTCTGGATGGTAATAGAAGAAGAATTTCGAACTGGTCATCGGATGTTGTGGTTTTTTCCTTTCCTATCGTGCGCTGTGGTTTTTTCCTTTCCTATCGTCCAGTTTGTAATCCGGTTGAAATAATATAGTAAATATACATAAAAGTGTTCCTAAGGATAAATTATCAATGATGTTTGATTGTTCTTGGACAAGTGTATAGGTATAGGTTGAACGCGTTCTCTTCACGGTTCAATGGGTGAGTGGACGCTGTATTTTATGAACATAAAGCGCCACGAAAAACAGAGATTTAAGGATATAATAAATGACTTTTTCTAACAAAAGAACCATTGGATGTCTTCGTTGTACACTTGGGAAGCCCTCAGCAGAAGTTCTTCAAAAGGTAAGGGATTTGTTTTCGCTGTGAAATGGGTTTTGTGTGAACCGCGATGGTTAGTGTCGGGAGCCCCACCACTCCCTAAGTAGTTAAAACTTTCCACCTTCTCCACTACTGTCCCATCGATGTGGATAGGGGGGTGCTCCCTTTGCTGTTTCCTGAAGTCCACGATCATCTCCTTTGTTTTGTTGACGTTGAGTGAGAGGTTATTTTCCTGACACCACACTCCAAGGGCCCTCACCTCCTCCCTGTAGGCCGTCTCGTCGTTGTTGGTAATCAAGCCTACCACTGTAGTGTAATCTGCAAACTTGATGATTGAGTTGGAGGCGTGCTTGGTCACGCAGTCATGGGTGAACAGGGAGTACAGGAGAGGGCTTGAGAACGCACCCTTGTGGGGCCCCAGTGTTGAGGATCAGCGGGGTGGAGTTGTTGTTTCCTACTCTCACCACCTGGGGGCGGCCCGTCAGGAAGTCCAGGACCCAGTTCCACAGGGCGGGGTTGAGACCTAGGGTCTCGAGCTTAATGACGAGTTTGGAGGGTACGATGGTGTTAAATGCTGAGTTGCAGTCGATGAATAGCATTCTTACATAGGTATTCCTCTTGTCCAGATGGGTTAGGGCAGTGTGCAGTGTGATTTCGATTGCGTCATCTGTGGACCTATTGGGACGTCAAGCAAATTGGAGTGGGTCTAGGGTGTCAGGTAGGATGAGGGTGATATGATCCTTGACTAGTCTCTCAAAGCACTTCATGATGACGGAAGTGAGTGCTACGGGGCGATTTAGCTCAGTTACCTTAGCTTTCTTGTGAACAGGAACAATGGTGGCCCTCTTGAAGCATGTGGGAACAGCAGACTGGGATAAGGATTGATTGAATATGTCCATTAAACACACCAGCCAGCTGGTTTGCGCATTCTCTGAGGACGCAGCCAGGGATGCCATCTGGGCCGGCAGCCTTGCGAGGGTTAACACATTTAAATGTTTTACTCACGTTGGCTGTGGTGAAGGAGAGCCTGCAGGTTTTGGTAGTGGTCCGTGTCGGTGGCACTGTATTGTCCTCAAAGCGAGCAAAGAAGTTGTTTAGTTTGTCTGGGAGCAAGACAACGTTGTCTGCGATTGACTGTAGACCCTGCCACATACCTCTCGTGTCTGACCCGTTGAGTTGCGACTCTACTTTGTCTCTATACTGACGCTCAGCTTGTTTGATTGCCATGCGGAGGGAATAGCTACACTGTTTTTATTCAGTTATGTTTCCAGTCGCCTTACACTGATTAAAAGCAGTGGTTTGTGCTTTCAGTTTTGCGCGAATGCTGCCATCAATCCACAGTTTCTGGTTGGGGAAGGTTTTAATAGTTGCTGTGGGTACAACATCACCGATGCACTTGCTAGTAAACTCCTTCACCGAATCAGCGTATACATCAATGTTATTGTCCGACGCTATGCGGAACATATCCCAGTCCACGTGATTGATGCAATCTTGAAGCATGAAATCAGATTGGTCGGGCCAGCGCTGAACAGACCTGAGTACGGGCGTTTCCTGTTTTAGTTTCTGTCTATAGGCTGGGAGCAACAAAATGGAGTCGTGGTCAGATTTGCCGAAAGGGGGTTGGGGAATGGCTTTGTATGCATCGCGGAATGATCCATGATTTTCCCGTCCCGGGTCGCACATTCGATATGCTGATAAAATTTAGGGAGCCTTGTTTTCAGATTAGCCTTGTTAAAATCCCCAGCTACAATAAATGCAGCCTCAGGATATGTGGTTTCGAGTTTACATAGAGTCCAATGAAGTTCTTTCAGGTGAACAAAAGGACTTGAGTTCCTGTATGTTGTTATGATCACACCACGTCTCGTTAATCATAAGGCATACACCCCCTCCCTTCACCAGATAGATGTTTGTTTCTGTCGGCACGATGCGTGAAGAAACCACGTGGCTGTACTGACTCTGATGACGTATCCCGAGTGAGCCATGTTTCCGTGAAGCAAAGAACGTTGCAATCTCTGATGTAACTCTGGATGGCAACCCTTGCTCGGATTTCGTCTACCTTGTTGTCAATAGACTGGACATTGGCAAGTAGTATACTCGGGAGCGGTGCGCGATGTGCCCGTCTACAGAGCCTGACCAGAAGACCGCCTCGTCTGCCCCTTCTCCAGCGGCGGCTATGTTTTGGGTCGCTGTCATGAGAATTTCTATTTCAATGTTCTAACTTAACTATTTTATATCTCTGTCTGATTCCTGAAGGTTGTACATCTCCAGTTCAAAGAAACAGACAGTCTCAGTCTGCAATTGGTCAGGTTTTATTCAGAGAGCTCTGCCCCAAAATGGAGACACAGTCTTTTTATATGTACACACAAATGAACTCCACCCCGCTTCAGGCGGGCTGTATTTTTCCACAGTACACATACATTACTTATCACACTTCTGCAACATATTTCTGCAAGCTAAACAGTTTCTAACAGTTTCTCCCCTCCCTAGGGTGGAGAGGCCTCTTTCATGCTATTAGTATCATTGTTATCAGAAGTCTTCTGTCTACAGTTCTTTTTTTCTCTTGTTGTCTCAGAACACAATGTCCTAGTCTAAGAAAAAAGGTCTAGTCACACACATTATTGGATTATTGTCTTATGACTCTAACACATTAGACACAGTTATACAGTTTCAGGGTGGAATACTTTAGTCATTATCTTTAACATACAAATTATTCAGTTGCCGGCTGGGATCCGGTCTATTGTCCTGGTTGGTGGACCAAACAGAGGATCCGCTTCGGGAAAGTCGTATTCCTGGTCATAATGTTGGTAAGTTGACGTTGCTCTTGTATCCAATAGTTCCTCCCGGGTGTATGTAATAAAACTAAAGATTTCCTGGGATAAAAATGTAAGAAATAATACATAAAAAAAACAGAAAACTGCATAGCTCCCTAAGAACGCGAAGCGAGGCGACCATCTCTATCGGTGCCGGAAACACGATGTACGATGGTCATGTACCATGATGTACTACAGTGATGTACCATAATGTGCTACAGTCATGTACTACAGTGATGTACTACAGTGATGTACCATGATGTACTACAGTAATGTATTACAGTGATGTACTATGATGTACAACTGTGATGTACTACAGTGATGTTCCATTATGTATTACAGTGATGACCCATGATGTACTACGGTGATGTACCATGATGTACCATTATGTATTACAGAGATGTACCACATTGTATTACAGTGATGTACAACAGTGAAATGCAACAGTGTAACATGATGTACTACAGTTATGTACTACAGTAATGTGCTACAATGATGTACCATTATGTACCATGGTGTACTACAGTGATGTACTACAGTGGTGTACCATGATGTACCATGATGTACTACAGTGATGTGCTACAATGATGTACCATTATGTACCATGGTGTACTACAGTGATGTACTACAGTGGTGTACCATGATGTACTATGATGTACAACTGTGATGTACTACAGTGATGTACCAGTATGTATTACAGAGATGTACCACATTGATAAACTACAGTGATGTTCCATGATGTATTACAGTGATGTACAACAGTGAAATGCAACAGTGTAACATGATGTACTACAGTGATGTACTACAGTGATGTTCCATTATGTATTACAGTGATGACCCATGATGTACTACGGTGATGTACCATGATGTATCATTATGTATTACAGAGATGTACCACATTGATAAACTACAGTGATGTTCCATGATGTATTACAGTGATGTACAACAGTGAAATGCAACAGTGTAACATGATGTACTACAGTGATGTACTACAGTGATGTTCCATTATGTATTACAGTGATGACCCATGATGTACTACGGTGATGTACCATGATGTATCATTATGTATTACAGAGATGTACCACATTGATAAACTACAGTGATGTTCCATGATGTAGTTTACCATGATGTACTACAATCATGTACCTTGATTTACTACTGTGATGTACCACAGTACTGTACCATGATGTACTACAGTGATGTACTACAGTGATGTTCCATGATGTACTACAGTAATGTACTACAGTGATGTACCATGATATAGGACAGTGATGTACTACAGTAATGTACTATGATGTACTGCAGTAACTTACCATAATGTATTACATTGATGTACTACAGTGATGTACCATTGTGAACTACTTTGATGTACCATGATGTACTACAGTGATGCACTATGGTGATGTACCATGATGTATCACAATGTACTACAGTGATGCACTATGGTGATGTACCATGATGTACCATGATGTACTACAGTGATGCACTATGGTGAGGTACCATGATGTACCACGATGTACTACAGTGATGTACTACAGTGATGAACTACAGTGATGTACTACAGCAATGTACCACAATGTACTACAGTGATATACCATGATGTACTACAGTGATGTACCACAGTGATGTACTACAGTGATATACCATGATGTACTACAGTGATGTACCACAGTGATGTACCACAGTGATGTAATACAGTGATGTACTAAAGTGATGTACTACAGGGATTTGCTACAGTGATGTACCATGATGTACTACAGCGATATACTACAGTGATGTACTACAGTGATGTACAATAATGCACCATGAAATACCATGATGTACCACAGGAAGTACCACACATTTGTCTGCACGAAAGTATTAACTTAACTATTGGGTGGTGTCTCCAGACATGACTGGCTCCATCCCTGCTCTCTGTCCCTGCTCTCTGTCCCTGCTCTCTGTCCCTGCTCTCTGTCCCTGCTCTCTGTCCCTGCTCTCTGTCCCTGCTCTCTGTCCCTGCTCTCTGTCCCTGCTCTCTGTCCCTGCTCTCTGTCCCTGCTCTCTGTCCCTGTTCTCTGTCCCTGCTCTCTGTCCCTGCTCTCTGTCCCTCTTCTCTGTCCCTGCTCTCTGTCCCTGCTCTCTGTCCCTCTTCTCTGTCCCTGCTCTCTGTCCCTGCTCTCTGTCCCTGCTCTCTGTCCCTGCTCTCTGTCCCTGTTCTCTGTCCCTGCTCTCTGTCCCTGCTCTCTGTCCCTGCTCTCTGTCCCTCTTCTCTGTCCCTGCTCTCTGTCCCTGCTCTCTGTCCCTGCTCTCTGTCCCTGCTCTCTGTCCCTGTTCTCTGTCCCTGCTCTCTGTCCCTGCTCTCTGTCCCTGCTCTCTGTCCCTGCTCTCTGTCCCTCTTCTCTGTCCCTGCTCTCTGTCCCTGCTCTCTGTCCCTGCTCTCTGTCCCTGTTCTCTGTCCCTGCTCTCTGTCCCTGCTCTCTGTCCCTGTTCTCTTTCCCTGCTCTCTGTCCCTGTTCTCTGTCCCTGTTCTCTGTCCCTGTTCTCTGTCCCTGCTCTCTGTCCCTGTTCTCTTTCCCTGCTCTCTGTCCCTGCTCTCTGTCCCTCTTCTCTGTCCCTGCTCTCTGTCCCTGCTCTCTGTCCTTGTTATCTGTTCCTGCTCTCTGTCCCTGCTCTTTGCCACTGCTCTTTGTACCTGTTCTCTGTAAATGCACCTAACCCCCCCTATTCCTTAGACCATCGGCAGCCACACAAAACTTGGTTTAAATAATTACACTAGCCTAATCTCATTATTTGGTCCGCCTCCTCCTCTCCTCCTCTCCCTAAACAGGCCCTTAGTGAGCTGAGCGGTAGATGGGTAAACCCTCCTGAGATCTATTAGTAACGAATGACAATGACTCCACTCTACGATCTATTCCCCCGTGCTGGTACTTCCAAACACTTGGGAGACTATTTGATGTGGAGCACAAACCTATCCGGGAGATGTCTGATCCGAGAGGTGTTGTTTGAAATAATTATAGCTAACCCAGCTGTAGCTTTGCATATTTATTCAGAGAAGTAATTTCCATAATAAATGTAAAAGCTCTGAGGCAAGAGACTAGCTATAGAAACAGACAGAAGAGTAGTTATAGAAACAGACTGTAAAATAGCTACAGAAAAATACAGTAGATTAGCTATAGAAACAGACAGTAGAGTAACAATAGAAACAGAGAGTAGAGTAACTATAGAAACAGACAGTAGAATAGCTATAGAACCAGACAATAGAGTAACTATGAAAACAGACAGTAGAGTTTCTATAGACATAGACATAAGAGTAGCTATAGAAACAGACACGAGAGTAGCTATAGAAGCATACAGTAGTGGAGCTATGTAATTAAACAGACAGTAGAGTTGCTATAGAATCATACAGTAGAGTAGCTATATAAATACATAGCAGATTAGCTATAAAAACACAATGTATAGTACCTATACAAACAGACACTATGGTTGCTATAAAACCGGCAGTAGAGTCGTTATAGAAACAGACAGAAGAGCAGCAATAGAAACAGCTAGTAGAGTAGCTATAGAAACAGACAGTAGAGTTGCTATAGAAACAGACAATAGAGTAGCTATAGAAACAGACAGTAGAGTAGCTATAGAAACAGACAGTAGAGTAGCTATAGAAACAGACAGCAGAGTAGCTATGGAAACAGACAGTAGAGTATCTATAGCAACATACGGAAGGGTAGCTATGTAAACAAACTGTAGAGTAGCTGTAGAAACAGACAGTAGAGTAACTATAGTAACAGACAGCAGAGTAGCTATAGAAACAGACAGTAGAGTAGCTATAGAAACAGACAGTAGAGTAGCTATAGAAACAGACAGTAGAGTAGCTATAGAAACAGACAGTAGAGTAGCTATAGAAACAGACAGTAAAGAAGCTATAGAAACAGACAGTAGATTAGCTATAGAAACAGACAGTAGAGGAGCTATAGAAACAGACAGTAAAGTAGCTATAGAATCAGACAGCAGAGTAGCTATAGAAACAGACAGTAGAGTTGCTATAGAAACAGACAGTAGAGTAGCTGTAGAAACAGACAGTAAAGTAGCTATAGAAACAGACAGACAGTAGAGTAGCAGACTATAGCTAGAAACAGACAGTAGAGTAGCTATAGAAACAGACAGCAGAGTAGCTATAGAAACAGACAGACTAGAGTATGCAGACAGTAGAGTAGCTATAGAAACAGACAGTAGAGTAGCTATAGAAACAGACAGTAGAGTAGCTATAGAAACAGACAGTAGCAGAAGAAGAAAAGAAACAGACAGTAGAGTAGCTATAGAAACAGAAAGTAGAGTAGCTATAGAAACAGACAGTAGATTAGCTATGGAAACAGACAGTAGAGTATCTATAGCAACATACGGAAGGGTAGCTATGTAAACATACTGTAGAGTAGCTGTAGAAACAGACAGTAGAGTAGCTATAGTAACAGACAGTAGAGTAGCTATAGAAACAGACAGTAAAGTAGCTATAGAAACAGACAGTAGAGTAGCTATAGAAACAGACAGTAAAGTAGCTATAGAAACAGACAGTAGAGTAGCTATAGAAACAGACAGTAGATTAGCTATAGAAACAGACAGCAGAGAAGCTATAGAAACAGACAATAAAGTAGCTATAGAAACAGACAGTGGAGTTGCTATAGAAACAGACAATAGAGTAGCTATAGAATGAGACAGTAGAGTAGCTATTGAAAAAGACAGTAGATTAGCAATAGAAACAGACAGCAGAGAAGCTAAAGAAACAGACAGTAGAGTAGCTATAGAAACAGAAAGTAGAGTAGCTATAGAAACAGACAGCAGAGAAGCTAAAGAAACAGACAGTAGAGTAGCTATAGAAACAGAAAGTAGAGTAGCTATAGAAACAGACAGTAGATTAGCTATGGAAACAGACAGTAGAGTATCTATAGCAACATACGGAAGGGTAGCTATGTAAACATACTGTAGAGTAGCTGTAGAAACAGACAGTAGAGTAGCTATAGTAACAGACAGTAGAGTAGCTATAGAAACAGACAGTAAAGTAGCTATAGAAACAGACAGTAGAGTAGCTATAGTAACAGACAGTAGAGTAGCTATAGAAACAGACAGTAGAGTTGCTATAGAAACAGACAGTAGAGTAGCTATAGAAACAGACAGTAAAGAAGCTATAGAAACAGACAGTAGAGTAGCTATGGAAACAGACAGTAGAGTATCTATAGCAACATACGGAAGGGTAGCTATGTAAACATACTGTAGAGTAGCTGTAGAAACAGAAAGTAGAGTAGCTATAGAAACAGACAGTAGAGTAGCTATAGAAACAGACAGTAGAGTAGCTATAGAAACAGACAGTAGAGTAGCTATAGAAACAGACAGTAGAGTAGCTATAGAAACAGACAGTAAAGAAGCTATAGAAACAGACAGTAGAGTAGCTATGGAAACAGACAGTAGAGTATCTATAGCAACATACGGAAGGGTAGCTATGTAAACATACTGTAGAGTAGCTGTAGAAACAGACAGTAGAGTAGCTATAGTAACAGACAGTAGAGTAGCTATAGAAACAGACAGTAAAGTAGCTATAGAAACAGACAGTAGAGTAGCTATAGAAACAGACAGTAGATTAGCTATGGAAACAGACAGTAGAGTAGCTATAGAAACATACGGAAGGGTAGCTATGTAAACATACTGTAGAGTAGCTATAGAAACAGACAGTAGTGCAGCTATAGAAACAGACAGTAGAGTAGCTATAGTAACAGACAGTAGAGTAGCTATAGAAACAGACAGTAGTGCAGCTATAGAAACAGACAGTAGAGTAGCTATAGTAACAGACAGTAGAGTAGCTATAGAAACAGACAGTAGAGTTGCTATAGAAACAGACAGTAGAGTAGCTATAGAAACAGACAGTAAAGTAGCTATAGAATCAGACAGCAGAGTAGCTATAGAAACAGACAGTAGAGTGGCTATAGACATAGACATAAGAGTAGCTATAGAAACAGACACGAGAGTAGCTATAGAAGCATACAGTAGTGGAGCTATGTAATTAAACAGACAGTAGAGTTGCTATAGAATCATACAGTAGAGTAGCTATATAAATACATAGCAGATTAGCTATAAAAACTCAATGTATAGTACCTATACAAACAGACACTATGGTTGCTATAAAACCGGCAGTAGAGTCGTTATAGAAACAGACAGAAGAGCAGCAATAGAAACAGCTAGTAGAGTAGCTATAGAAACAGACAATAGAGTAGCTATAGAAACAGACAGCAGAGTAGCTATGGAAACAGACAGTAGAGTATCTATAGCAACATACGGAAGGGTAGCTATGTAAACAAACTGTAGAGTAGCTGTAGAAACAGACAGTAGAGTAGCTATAGTAACAGACAGTAGAGTAGCTATAGAAACAGACAGTAGAGTTGCTATAGAAACAGACAGTAGAGTAGCTATAGAAACAGACAGTAAAGAAGCTATAGAAACAGACAGTAGAGTAGCTATAGAAACAGACAGTAGAGTAGCGATAGAAAGAGACAGTAGAGGAGCTATAGAAACAGACAGTAAAGAAGCTATAGAAACAGACAGTAGAGTAGCTATAGAAACAGACAGTAGAGTAGTGATAGAAAGAGACAGTAGAGGAGCTATAGAAACAGACAGTAGAGGAGCTATAGAAACAGACATTAAAGTAGCTATAGAATCAGACAGCAGAGTAGCTATAGAAACAGACACTGGAGTTGCTATAGAAACAGACAATAGAGTAGCTATAGAATCAGACAGTAGAGTAGCTATAGAAACAGACAGTAGATTAGCTATAGAAACAGACAGCAGAGAAGCTAAAGAAACAGACAGTAGAGTAGCTATAGAAACAGAAAGTAGAGTAGCTATAGAAACAGACAGTAGATTAGCTATGGAAACAGACAGTAGAGTATCTATAGCAACATACGGAAGGGTAGCTATGTAAACATACTGTAGAGTAACGGTAGAAACAGACAGTAGAGTAGCTATAGTAACAGACAGTAGAGTAGCTATAGAAACAGACAGTAAAGTAGCTATAGAAACAGACAGTAGAGTAGCTATAGAAACAGACAGCAGAGTAGCTATAGAAACAGACAGTGGAGTTGCTATAGAAACAGACAATAGAGTAGCTATAGAATCAGACAGTAGAGTAGCTATAGAAACAGACAGTAGATTAGCTATAGAAACAGACAGCAGAGAAGCTAAAGAAACAGACAGTAGAGTAGCTATAGAAACAGAAAGTAGAGTAGCTATAGAAACAGACAGTAGATTAGCTATGGAAACAGACAGTAGAGTAGCTATAGAATTAGACAGCAGAGTAGCTATAGAAACAGACAGTAGAGTAGCTATAGAGACAGACAGTAGTAGCTATAGAAACAGACAGTAGAGTAGCTATAGAAACAGACAGTAGAGTAGCTATAGAAACAGACAGTAGAGTAGCTATAGAAACAGACAGTAGAGTAGCTATAGAAACAGACAGTAGAGTAGCTATAGAAACAGACAGTAGAGTAGCTATAGAAACAGACAGTAGAGTAGCTATAGAAACAGACAGTAAAGTAGCTATAGAAACAGACAGTAGAGTAGCTATAGAAACAGACAGCAGAGAAGCTATAGAAACAGACAGTAAAGTAGCTATAGAAACAGACAATAGAGTAGCTATAGAATGAGACAGTAGAGTAGCTATAGAAACAGACAGTAGATTAGCAATAGAAACAGACAGCAGAGAAGCTAAAGAAACAGACAGTAGAGTAGCTATAGAAACAGAAAGTAGAGTAACTATAGAAACAGACAGTAGAGTAGCTATAGAAACAGACAGTAGAGTTGCTATAGAAACAGACAGTAGAGTAGCTATAGAAACAGACAGTAAAGTAGCTATAGAAACAGACAGTAGAGTAGCTATAGAAACAGACAGTAAAGAAGCTATAGAAACAACCAGTAGAGTAGCTATAGAAACAGCCAGTAGAGTAGCTATAGTAACAGACAGTAGAGTAGCTATAGAAACAGACAGTAGAGTTGCTAAAGAAACAGACAGTAGAGTAGCTATAGAAACAGACAGTAAAGAAGCTATAGAAACAGACAGTAGAGTAGCTATAGAAACAGACAGTAGAGTAGCGATAGAAAGAGACAGTAGAGGAGCTATAGAATGAGACAGTAGAGCAGCTATAGAAACAGACAGTAGATTAGCAATAGAAACAGACAGCAGAGAAGCTAAAGAAACAGACAGTAGAGTAGCTATAGAAACAGAAAGTAGAGTAACTATAGAAACAGACAGTAGAGTAGCTATAGAAACAGACAGTAGAGTTGCTAAAGAAACAGACAGTAGAGTAGCTATAGAAACAGACAGTAAAGAAGCTATAGAAACAGACAGTAGAGTAGCTATAGAAACAGACAGTAGAGTAGCTATAGTAACAGACAGTAGAGTAGCTATAGAAACAGACAGTAGAGTTGCTATAGAAACAGACAGTAGAGTAGCTATAGAAACAGACAGTAAAGAAGCTATAGAAACAGACAGTAGAGTAGCTATAGAAACAGACAGTAGAGTAGCGATAGAAAGAGACAGTAGAGGAGCTATAGAAACAGACAGTAAAGAAGCTATAGAAACAGACAGTAGAGTAGCTATAGAAACAGACAGTAGAGTAGCTATAGAAACAGACAGTAGAGTAGCTATAGAAACAGACAGTAGAGTAGCTATAGTAACAGACAGTAGAGTAGCTATAGAAACAGACAGTAGAGTTGCTAAAGAAACAGACAGTAGAGTAGCTATAGAAACAGACAGTAAAGTAGCTATAGAAACAGAAAGTAGAGTAGCTATAGAAACAGACAGTAGATTAGCTATGGAAACAGACAGTAGAGTATCTATAGCAACATACGGAAGGGTAGCTATGTAAACATACTGTAGAGTAACTGTAGAAACAGACAGTAGAGTAGCTATAGTAACAGACAGTAGAGTAGCTATAGAAACAGACAGTAAAGTAGCTATAGAAACAGACAGTAGAGTAGCTATAGAAACAGACAGCAGAGAAGCTATAGAAACAGACAGTAAAGTAGCTATAGAAACAGACAATAGAGTAGCTATAGAATGAGACAGTAGAGTAGCTATAGAAACAGACAGTAGATTAGCAATAGAAACAGACAGCAGAGAAGCTAAAGAAACAGACAGTAGAGTAGCTATAGAAACAGAAAGTAGAGTAACTATAGAAACAGACAGTAGAGTAGCTATAGAAACAGACAGTAGAGTTGCTATAGAAACAGACAGTAGAGTAGCTATAGAAACAGACAGTAAAGTAGCTATAGAAACAGACAGTAGAGTAGCTATAGAAACAGACAGTAAAGAAGCTATAGAAACAACCAGTAGAGTAGCTATAGAAACAGCCAGTAGAGTAGCTATAGTAACAGACAGTAGAGTAGCTATAGAAACAGACAGTAGAGTTGCTAAAGAAACAGACAGTAGAGTAGCTATAGAAACAGACAGTAAAGAAGCTATAGAAACAGACAGTAGAGTAGCTATAGAAACAGACAGTAGAGTAGCGATAGAAAGAGACAGTAGAGGAGCTATAGAATGAGACAGTAGAGCAGCTATAGAAACAGACAGTAGATTAGCAATAGAAACAGACAGCAGAGAAGCTAAAGAAACAGACAGTAGAGTAGCTATAGAAACAGAAAGTAGAGTAGCTATAGAAACAGACAGTAGAGTAGCTATAGAAACAGACAGTAGAGTTGCTATAGAAACAGACAGTAGAGTAGCTATAGAAACAGACAGTAAAGTAGCTATAGAAACAGACAGTAGAGTAGCTAAAGAAACAGACAGTAAAGAAGCTATAGAAACAGACAGTAGAGTAGCTATAGAAACAGAAAGTAGAGTAGCTATAGAAACAGACAGTAGATTAGCTATGGAAACAGACAGTAGAGTATCTATAGCAACATACGGAAGGGTAGCTATGTAAACATACTGTAGAGTAACTGTAGAAACAGACAGTAGAGTAGCTATAGTAACAGACAGTAGAGTAGCTATAGAAACAGACAGTAAAGTAGCTATAGAAACAGACAGTAGAGTAGCTATAGAAACAGACAGCAGAGAAGCTATAGAAACAGACAGTAAAGTAGCTATAGAAACAGACAATAGAGTAGCTATAGAATGAGACAGTAGAGTAGCTATAGAAACAGACAGTAGATTAGCAATAGAAACAGACAGCAGAGAAGCTAAAGAAACAGACAGTAGAGTAGCTATAGAAACAGAAAGTAGAGTAAATATAGAAACAGACAGTAGAGTAGCTATAGAAACAGACAGTAGAGTTGCTATAGAAACAGACAGTAAAGAAGCTATAGAAACAACCAGTAGAGTAGCTATAGAAACAGCCAGTAGAGTAGCTATAGAAACAGACAGTAGAGTAGCTATAGAAACAGACAGTAGAGTAGCTAAAGAAACAGACAGTAGAGTAGCTATAGAAACAGACAGTAAAGTAGCTATAGAAACAGACAGTAGAGTAGCTATAGAAACAGACAGTAGAGTAGCGATAGAAAGAGACAGTAGAGGAGCTATAGAATGAGACAGTAGAGCAGCTATAGAAACAGACAGTAGATTAGCAATAGAAACAGACAGCAGAGAAGCTAAAGAAACAGACAGTAGAGTAGCTATAGAAACAGAAAGTAGAGTAACTATAGAAACAGACAGTAGAGTAGCTATAGAAACAGACAGTAGAGTTGCTAAAGAAACAGACAGTAGAGTAGCTATAGAAACAGACAGTAAAGTAGCTATAGAAACAGACAGTAGAGTAGCTAAAGAAACAGACAGTAAAGAAGCTATAGAAACAGACAGTAGAGTAGCTATAGAAACAGACAGTAGAGTAGCTATAGTAACAGACAGTAGAGTAGCTATAGAAACAGACAGTAGAGTTGCTATAGAAACAGACAGTAGAGTAGCTATAGAAACAGACAGTAAAGAAGCTATAGAAACAGACAGTAGAGTAGCTATAGAAACAGACAGTAGAGTAGCGATAAAAAGAGACAGTAGAGGAGCTATAGAAACAGACAGTAAAGAAGCTATAGAAACAGACAGTAGAGTAGCTATAGAAACAGACAGTAGAGTAGCGATAGAAAGAGACAGTAGAGGAGCTATAGAAACAGACAGTAGAGGAGCTATAGAAACAGACATTAAAGTAGCTATAGAATCAGACAGCAGAGTAGCTATAGAAACAGACACTGGAGTTGCTATAGAAACAGACAATAGAGTAGCTATAGAAACAGACAGTAGATTAGCTATAGAAACAGACAGCAGAGAAGCTAAAGAAACAGACAGTAGAGTAGCTATAGAAACAGAAAGTAGAGTAGCTATAGAAACAGACAGTAGATTAGCTATGGAAACAGACAGTAGAGTATCTATAGCAACATACGGAAGGGTAGCTATGTAAACATACTGTAGAGTAACTGTAGAAACAGACAGTAGAGTAGCTATAGTAACAGACAGTAGAGTAGCTATAGAAACAGACAGTAAAGTAGCTATAGAAACAGACAGTAGAGTAGCTATAGAAACAGACAGCAGAGAAGCTATAGAAACAGACAGTAAAGTAGCTATAGAAACAGACAATAGAGTAGCTATAGAATGAGACAGTAGAGTAGCTATAGAAACAGACAGTAGATTAGCAATAGAAACAGACAGCAGAGAAGCTAAAGAAACAGACAGTAGAGTAGCTATAGAAACAGAAAGTAGAGTAACTATAGAAACAGACAGTAGAGTAGCTATAGAAACAGACAGTAGAGTTGCTATAGAAACAGACAGTAGAGTAGCTATAGAAACAGACAGTAAAGTAGCTATAGAAACAGACAGTAGAGTAGCTATAGAAACAGACAGTAAAGAAGCTATAGAAACAGACAGTAGAGTAGCTATAGAAACAGCCAGTAGAGTAGCTATAGTAACAGACAGTAGAGTAGCTATAGAAACAGACAGTAGAGTTGCTATAGAAACAGACAGTAGAGTAGCTATAGAAACAGACAGTAAAGAAGCTATAGAAACAGACAGTAGAGTAGCTATAGAAACAGACAGTAGAGTAGCGATAGAAAGAGACAGTAGAGGAGCTATAGAATGAGACAGTAGAGCAGCTATAGAAACAGACAGTAGATTAGCAATAGAAACAGACAGCAGAGAAGCTAAAGAAACAGACAGTAGAGTAGCTATAGAAACAGAAAGTAGAGTAACTATAGAAACAGACAGTAGAGTAGCTATAGAAACAGACAGTAGAGTAGCTATAGAAACAGACAGTAGAGTAGCTATAGAAACAGACAGTAAAGTAGCTATAGAAACAGACAGTAGAGTAGCTATAGAAACAGACAGTAAAGAAGCTATAGAAACAGACAGTAGAGTAGCTATAGAAACAGACAGTAGAGTAGCTATAGAAACAGACAGTAGAGTAGCTATAGAAACAGACAGTAGAGTAGCTATAGAAACAGACAGTAGAGTAGCTATAGAAACAGACAGTAGATTAGCTATAGAAACAGACAGCAGAGAAGCTAAAGAAACAGACAGTAGAGTAGCTATAGAAACAGAAAGTAGAGTAGCTATAGAAACAGACAGTAGATTAGCTATGGAAACAGACAGTAGAGTATCTATAGCAACATACGGAAGGGTAGCTATGTAAACATACTGTAGAGTAACTGTAGAAACAGACAGTAGAGTAGCTATAGAAACAGACAGTAGAGTAGCTATAGAAACAGACAGTAGAGTAGCTATAGAAACAGACAGTAGAGTAGCTATAGAAACAGACAGTAGAGCGTAGCTATAGAAACAGACAGTAGAGTAGCTATAGAAACAGACAGTAGAGTAGCTATAGAAACAGACAGCAGTAGAGTAGCTATAGAAACAGACAGTAGAAGTAGGTATAGAAACAGACAGTAGAGTAGCTATAGAAACAGACAGTAGAGTAGCTATAGAAACAGACAGTAGAGTAGCTATAGAAACAGACAGTAAAGTAGCTATAGAAACAGACAGTAGAGTAGCTATAGAAACAGACAGCAGAGAAGCTATAGAAACAGACAGTAAAGTAGCTATAGAATCAGAGAGCAGAGTAGCTATAGAAAGAGACAGTAGAGTAGCTATAGAAACAGACAGTAGATTAGCAATAGAAACAGACAGCAGAGAAGCTAAAGAAACAGACAGTAGAGTAGCTATAGAAACAGAAAGTAGAGTAGCTATAGAAACAGACAGTAGAGTAGCTATAGAAACAGACAGTAGAGTAGCTATAGAAACAGACAGTAGAGTAGCTATAGAAACAGACAGTAGAGTAGCTATAGAAACAGACAGTAGAGAGTAGCTATAGAAACAGACAGTAGAGTAGAGTAGCTATAGAAACAGACAGTAAAGTAGCTATAGAAACAGACAGTAGAGTAGCTATAGAAACAGACAGTAAAGAAGCTATAGAAACAGACAGTAGAGTAGCTATAGAAACAGACAGTAGAGTAGCTATAGTAAACAGACAGTAGAGTAGCTATAGAAACAGACAGTAGAGTTGCTATAGAAACAGACAGTAGAGTAGCTATAGAAACAGACAGTAAAGAAGCTATAGAAACAGACAGTAGAGTAGCTATAGAAACAGACAGTAGAGTAGCTATAGAAAGAGACAGTAGAGGAGCTATAGAAACAGACAGACAGTAGAGTAGCTATAGAAACAGACAGTAGAGTAGCTATAGAAACAGACAGTAGAGTAGCTATAGAAACAGACAGTAGATTAGCTATAGAAACAGACAGCAGAGAAGCTAAAGAAACAGACAGTAGAGTAGCTATAGAAACAGACAGTAGAGTAGCTATAGAAACAGACAGTAGAGTAGCTATAGAAACAGACAGTAGAGTAGCTTAGAAACAGACAGTAGAGTAGCTATAGAAACAGACAGTAGAGTAGCTATAGAAACAGACAGTAGAGTAGCTATAGAAACAGACAGTAGAGAAGCTATAGAAACAGACAGTAGAGTAGCTATAGAAACAGAAAGTAGAGTAGCTATAGAAACAGACAGTAGATTAGCTATAGAAACAGACAGTAGAGTATCTATAGCAACATACGGAAGGGTAGCTATGTAAACATACTGTAGAGTAACTGTATAGAAACAGACAGTAGAGTAGCTATAGTAACAGACAGTAGAGTAGCTATAGAAACAGACAGTAAAGTAGCTATAGAAACAGACAGTAGAGTAGCTATAGAAACAGACAGCAGAGAAGCTATAGAAACAGACAGTAAAGTAGCTATAGAAACAGACAATAGAGTAGCTATAGAATGAGACAGTAGAGTAGCTATAGAAACAGACAGTAGATTAGCAATAGAAACAGACAGCAGAGAAGCTAAAGAAACAGACAGTAGAGTAGCTATAGAAACAGACAGTAGAGTAGCTATAGAAACAGACAGTAGAGTAGCTATAGAAACAGACAGTAGAGTAGCTATAGAAACAGACAGTAAAGAAGCTATAGAAACAGACAGTAGAGTAGCTATAGAAACAGACAGTAGAGTAGCTATAGTAACAGACAGTAGAGTAGCTATAGAAACAGACAGTAGAGTTGCTATAGAAACAGACAGTAGAGTAGCTATAGAAACAGACAGTAAAGTAGCTATAGAAACAGACAGTAGAGTAGCTATAGAAACAGACAGTAGAGTATATAGAAAGAGACAGTAGAGGAGCTATAGACTGAGACAGTAGAGTAGCTATAGAAACAGACAGTCGATTAGCAATAGAAACAGACAGCAGAGAAGCTAAAGAAACAGACAGTAGAGTAGCTATAGAAACAGAAAGTAGAGTAACTATAGAAACAGACAGTAGAGTAGCTATAGAAACAGACAGTAGAGTTGCTATAGAAACAGACAGTAGAGTAGCTATAGAAACAGACTGTAAAGTAGCTATAGAAACAGACAGTAGAGAGTAGCTAAAGAAACAGACAGTAAAGAAGCTATAGAAACAGACAGTAGAGTAGCTATAGAAACAGACAGTAGAGTAGCTATAGTAACAGACAGTAGAGTAGCTATAGAAACAGACAGTAGAGTAGCTATAGAAACAGACAGTAGAGTAGCTATAGAAACAGACAGTAGAGTAGCTATAAGAAACAGACAGTAGAGTAGCTATAGAAACAGACAACAGACAGTAGAGTAGCTATAGAAACAGACAGTAGAGTAGCTATAGTAGAGTAGCTATAGAAACAGACAGTAGAGTAGCTATAGAAACAGACAGTAGAGTAGCTATAGAAACAGACAGTAGAGTAGCTATAGAAACAGACAGTAGAGTAGCTATAGAAACAGACAGTAGAGAGCTATAGAAACAGACAGTAGAGTAGCTATAGATAGAAACAGACAGTAGAGTTGCTATAGAAACAGACAGTAGAGTAGCTATAGAAACAGACAGTAGAGTAGCTATAGAAACAGACAGTAGAGTAGCTATAGAAACAGACAGTAAAGAAGCTATAGAAACAGACAGTAGAGTAGCTATAGAAACAGACAGTAGAGTAGCGATAGAAAGAGACAGTAGAGGAGCTATAGAAACAGACAGTAGAGTAGCTAAAGAAACAGACATTAAAGTAGCTATAGAAACAGACAGCAGAGTAGCTATAGAAACAGACACTAGAGTAGCTATAGAAACAGACAGTAGAGTAGCTATAGAAACAGACAGTAGATTAGCTATAGAAACAGACAGCAGAGAAGCTAAAGAAACAGACAGTAGAGTAGCTATAGAAACAGAAAGTAGAGTAGCTATAGAAACAGACAGTAGATTAGCTATGGAAACAGACAGTAGAGTATCTATAGCAACATACGGAAGGGTAGCTATGTAAACATACTGTAGAGTAACTGTAGAAACAGACAGTAGAGTAGCTATAGTAACAGACAGTAGAGTAGCTATAGAAACAGACAGTAAAGTAGCTATAGAAACAGACAGTAGAGTAGCTATAGAAACAGACAGCAGAGAAGCTATAGAAACAGACAGTAAAGTAGCTATTATAGAAACAGACAATAGAGTAGCTATAGAATGAGACAGTAGAGTAGCTATAGAAACAGACAGTAGATTAGCAATAGAAACAGACAGCAGAGAAGCTAAAGAAACAGACAGTAGAGTAGCTATAGAAACAGAAAGTAGAGTAACTATAGAAACAGACAGTAGAGTAGCTATAGAAACAGACAGTAGAGTTGCTATAGAAACAGACAGTAGAGTAGCTATAGAAACAGACAGTAAAGTAGCTATAGAAACAGACAGTAGAGTAGCTATAGAAACAGACAGTAAAGAAGCTATAGAAACAACCAGTAGAGTAGCTATAGAAACAGCCAGTAGAGTAGCTATAGTAACAGACAGTAGAGATAGAAACAGTAGTAGCTATAGAAACAGACAGTAGAGTAGCTATAGAAACAGACAGTAGAGCTATAGAAACAGACAGTAGAGTAGCTATAGAAACAGACAGTAGAGTAGCTATAGAAACAGACAGTAGAGTAGCTATAGAAACAGACAGTAAAGAAGCTATAGAAACAGACAGTAGAGTAGCTATAGAAACAGACAGTAGAGTAGCTATAGAAACAGACAGTAGAGGAGCTATAGAATGAGACAGTAGAGCAGCTATAGAAACAGACAGTAGATTAGCAATAGAAACAGACAGCAGAGAAGCTAAAGAAACAGACAGTAGAGTAGCTATAGAAACAGAAAGTAGAGTAACTATAGAAACAGACAGTAGAGTAGCTATAGAAACAGACAGTAGAGTAGCTATAGAAACAGACAGTAGAGTAGCTATAGAAACAGACAGTAAAGTAGCTATAGAAACAGACAGTAGAGTAGCTAAATAGAAACAGACAGTAAAGAAGCTATAGAAACAGACAGTAGAGTAGCTATAGAAACAGACAGTAGAGTAGCTATAGTAACAGACAGTAGAGTAGCTATAGAAACAGAACGTAGAGTAGCTATAGAAACAGACAGTAGAGTAGCGATAGAAAGAGACAGTAGAGGAGCTATAGAAACAGACAGTAGAGGAGCTATAGAAACAGACATTAAAGTAGCTATAGAATCAGACAGCAGAGTAGCTATAGAAACAGACACTGGAGTTGCTATAGAAACAGACAATAGAGTAGCTATAGAATCAGACAGTAGAGTAGCTATAGAAACAGACAGTAGATTAGCTATAGAAACAGACAGCAGAGAAGCTAAAGAAACAGACAGTAGAGTAGCTATAGAAACAGAAAGTAGAGTAGCTATAGAAACAGACAGTAGATTAGCTATGGAAACAGACAGTAGAGTATCTATAGCAACATACGGAAGGGTAGCTATGTAAACATACTGTAGAGTAACTGTAGAAACAGACAGTAGAGTAGCTATAGTAACAGACAGTAGAGTAGCTATAGAAACAGACAGTAAAGTAGCTATAGAAACAGACAGTAGAGTAGCTATAGAAACAGACAGCAGAGAAGCTATAGAAACAGACAGTAAAGTAGCTATAGAAACAGACAATAGAGTAGCTATAGAATGAGACAGTAGAGTAGCTATAGAAACAGACAGTAGATCAGCAATAGAAACAGACAGCAGAGAAGCTAAAGAAACAGACAGTAGAGTAGCTATAGAAACAGAAAGTAGAGTAACTATAGAAACAGACAGTAGAGTAGCTATAGAAACAGACAGTAGAGTTGCTATAGAAACAGACAGTAGAGTAGCTATAGAAACAGACAGTAAAGTAGCTATAGAAACAGACAGTAGAGTAGCTATAGAAACAGACAGTAAAGAAGCTATAGAAACAACCAGTAGAGTAGCTATAGAAACAGACAGTAGAGTAGCTATAGTAACAGACAGTAGAGTAGCTATAGAAACAGACAGTAGAGTTGCTATAGAAACAGACAGTAGAGTAGCTATAGAAACAGACAGTAAAGAAGCTATAGAAACAGACAGTAGAGTAGCTATAGAAACAGACAGTAGAGTAGCGATAGAAAGAGACAGTAGAGGAGCTATAGAATGAGACAGTAGAGCAGCTATAGAAACAGACAGTAGATTAGCAATAGAAACAGACAGCAGAGAAGCTAAAGAAACAGACAGTAGAGTAGCTATAGAAACAGAAAGTAGAGTAGCTATAGAAACAGACAGTAGAGTAGCTATAGAAACAGACAGTAGAGTTGCTATAGAAACAGACAGTAGAGTAGCTATAGAAACAGACAGTAGAGTAGCTATAGAAACAGACAGTAGAGTAGCTATAGAAACAGACAGTAGAGTTGCTATAGAAACAGACAGTAGAGTAGCTATAGAAACAGACAGTAAAGTAGCTATAGAAACAGACAGTAGAGTAGCTAAAGAAACAGACAGTAAAGAAGCTATAGAAACAGACAGTAGAGTAGCTATAGAAACAGACAGTAGAGTAGCTATAGTAACAGACAGTAGAGTAGCTATAGAAACAGACAGTAGAGTAGCTATAGAAACAGACAGTAGAGTAGCGATAGAAAGAGACAGTAGAGGAGCTATAGAAACAGACAGTAGAGGAGCTATAGAAACAGACAGTAAAGTAGCTATAGAATCAGACAGCAGAGTAGCTATAGAAACAGACACTGGAGTTGCTATAGAAAGAGACAATAGAGTAGCTATAGAATCAGACAGTAGAGTAGCTATAGAAACAGACAGTAGATTAGCTATAGAAACAGACAGCAGAGAAGCTAAAGAAACAGACAGTAGAGTAGCTATAGAAACAGAAAGTAGAGTAGCTATAGAAACAGACAGCAGAGAAGCTATAGAAACAGACAGTAAAGTAGCTATAGAAACAGACAATAGAGTAGCTATAGAATGAGACAGTAGAGTAGCTATAGAAACAGACAGTAGATCAGCAATAGAAACAGACAGCAGAGAAGCTAAAGAAACAGACAGTAGAGTAGCTATAGAAACAGAAAGTAGAGTAACTATAGAAACAGACAGTAGAGTAGCTATAGAAACAGACAGTAGAGTTGCTATAGAAACAGACAGTAGAGTAGCTATAGAAACAGACAGTAAAGTAGCTATAGAAACAGACAGTAGAGTAGCTATAGAAACAGACAGTAAAGAAGCTATAGAAACAGACAGTAGAGTAGCTATAGAAACAGACAGTAGAGTAGCTATAGTAACAGACAGTAGAGTAGCTATAGAAACAGACAGTAGAGTTGCTATAGAAACAGACAGTAGAGTAGCTATAGAAACAGACAGTAAAGAAGCTATAGAAACAGACAGTAGAGTAGCTATAGAAACAGACAGTAGAGTAGCGATAGAAAGAGACAGTAGAGGAGCTATAGACTGAGACAGTAGAGTAGCTATAGAAACAGACAGTAGATTAGCTATAGAAACAGACAGCAGAGAAGCTAAAGAAACAGACAGTAGAGTAGCTATAGAAACAGAAAGTAGAGTAACTATAGAAACAGACAGTAGAGTAGCTTTAGAAACAGACAGTAGAGTTGCTATAGAAACAGACAGTAGAGTAGCTATAGAAACAGACAGTAAAGAAGCTATAGAAACAGACAGTAGAGTAGCTATAGAAACAGACAGTAGAGTAGCTATAGAAACAGACAGTAGAATTGCTATAGAAACAGACAGTAGAGTAGCTATAGAAACAGACATTAAAGTAGCTATAGAAACAGACAGTAGAGTAGCTAAAGAAACAGACAGTAAAGAAGCTATAGAAACAGACAGTAGAGTAGCTATAGAAACAGACAGTAGAGTAGCTATAGTAACAGACAGTAGAGTAGCTATAGAAACAGAACGTAGAGTAGCTATAGAAACAGACAGTAGAGTAGCGATAGAAAGAGACAGTAGAGAAGCTATAGAAACAGACAGTAGAGGAGCTATAGAAACAGACATTAAAGTAGCTATAGAATCAGACAGCAGAGTAGCTATAGAAACAGACACTGGAGTTGCTATAGAAACAGACAATAGAGTAGCTATAGAATCAGACAGTAGAGTAGCTATAGAAACAGACAGTAGATTAGCTATAGAAACAGACAGCAGAGAAGCTAAAGAAACAGACAGTAGAGTAGCTATAGAAACAGAAAGTAGAGTAGCTATAGAAACAGACAGTAGATTAGCTATGGAAACAGACAGTAGAGTATCTATAGCAACATACGGAAGGGTAGCTATGTAAACATACTGTAGAGTAACTGTAGAAACAGACAGTAGAGTAGCTATAGTAACAGACAGTAGAGTAGCTATAGAAACAGACAGTAAAGTAGCTATAGAAACAGACAGTAGAGTAGCTATAGAAACAGACAGCAGAGAAGCTATAGAAACAGACAGTAAAGTAGCTATAGAAACAGACAATAGAGTAGCTATAGAATGAGACAGTAGAGTAGCTATAGAAACAGACAGTAGATTAGCAATAGAAACAGACAGCAGAGAAGCTAAAGAAACAGACAGTAGAGTAGCTATAGAAACAGAAAGTAGAGTAACTATAGAAACAGACAGTAGAGTAGCTATAGAAACAGACAGTAGAGTTGCTATAGAAACAGACAGTAGAGTAGCTATAGAAACAGACAGTAAAGTAGCTATAGAAACAGACAGCAGAGAAGCTAAAGAAACAGACAGTAGAGTAGCTATAGAAACAGAAAGTAGAGTAGCTATAGAAACAGACAGTAGAGTAGCTATAGAAACAGACAGTAGAGTAGCTATAGAAACAGACAGTAGAGTAGCTATAGAAACAGACAGTAGAGTAGCTATAGAAACAGACAGTAAAGTAGCTATAGAAACAGACAGTAGAGTAGCTATAGAAACAGACAGCAGAGAAGCTATAGAAACAGACAGTAAAGTAGCTATAGAAACAGACAATAGAGTAGCTATAGAATGAGACAGTAGAGTAGCTATAGAAACAGACAGTAGATTAGCAATAGAAACAGACAGCAGAGAAGCTAAAGAAACAGACAGTAGAGTAGCTATAGAAACAGAAAGTAGAGTAACTATAGAAACAGACAGTAGAGTAGCTATAGAAACAGACAGTAGAGTTGCTATAGAAACAGACAGTAGAGTAGCTATAGAAACAGACAGTAAAGTAGCTATAGAAACAGACAGTAGAGTAGCTATAGAAACAGACAGTAAAGAAGCTATAGAAACAGACAGTAGAGTAGCTATAGAAACAGACAGTAGAGTAGCTATAGTAACAGACAGTAGAGTAGCTATAGAAACAGACAGTAGAGTTGCTAAAGAAACAGACAGTAGAGTAGCTATAGAAACAGACAGTAAAGTAGCTATAGAAACAGACAGTAGAGTAGCTATAGAAACAGACAGTAGAGTAGCTATAGAAACAGACAGTAGAGGAGCTATAGAATGAGACAGTAGAGCAGCTATAGAAACAGACAGTAGATTAGCAATAGAAACAGACAGCAGAGAAGCTATAGAAACAGAAAGTAGAGTAACTATAGAAACAGACAGTAGAGTAGCTATAGAAACAGACAGTAGAGTTGCTATAGAAACAGACAGTAGAGTAGCTATAGAAACAGACAGTAAAGTAGCTATAGAAACAGACAGTAGAGTAGCTAAAGAAACAGACAGTAAAGAAGCTATAGAAACAGACAGTAGAGTAGCTATAGAAACAGAAAGTAGAGTAGCTATAGAAACAGACAGTAGATTAGCTATGGAAACAGACAGTAGAGTATCTATAGCAACATACGGAAGGGTAGCTATGTAAACATACTGTAGAGTAACTGTAGAAACAGACAGTAGAGTAGCTATAGTAACAGACAGTAGAGTAGCTATAGAAACAGACAGTAAAGTAGCTATAGAAACAGACAGTAGAGTAGCTATAGAAACAGACAGCAGAGAAGCTATAGAAACAGACAGTAAAGTAGCTATAGAAACAGACAATAGAGTAGCTATAGAATGAGACAGTAGAGTAGCTATAGAAACAGACAGTAGATTAGCTATAGAAACAGACAGCAGAGAAGCTAAAGAAACAGACAGTAGAGTAGCTATAGAAACAGAAAGTAGAGTAGCTATAGAAACAGACAGTAGAGTAGCTATAGAAACAGACAGTAGAGTAGCTATAGAAACAGACAGTAAAGAAGCTATAGAAACAGACAGTAGAGTAGCTATAGAAACAGACAGTAGAGTAGCTATAGTAACAGACAGTAGAGTAGCTATAGAAACAGACAGTAGAGTTGCTAAAGAAACAGACAGTAGAGTAGCTATAGAAACAGACAGTAAAGTAGCTATAGAAACAGACAGTAGAGTAGCTATAGAAACAGACAGTAGAGTAGCGATAGAAAGAGACAGTAGAGGAGCTATAGACTGAGACAGTAGAGTAGCTATAGAAACAGACAGTCGATTAGCAATAGAAACAGACAGCAGAGAAGCTAAAGAAACAGACAGTAGAGTAGCTATAGAAACAGAAAGTAGAGTAACTATAGAAACAGACAGTAGAGTAGCTATAGAAACAGACAGTAGAGTTGCTATAGAAACAGACAGTAGAGTAGCTATAGAAACAGACAGTAAAGTAGCTATAGAAACAGACAGTAGAGTAGCTAAAGAAACAGACAGTAAAGAAGCTATAGAAACAGACAGTAGAGTAGCTATAGAAACAGACAGTAGAGTAGCTATAGTAACAGACAGTAGAGTAGCTATAGAAACAGACAGTAGAGTTGCTATAGAAACAGACAGTAGAGTAGCTATAGAAACAGACAGTAAAGAAGCTATAGAAACAGACAGTAGAGTAGCTATAGAAACAGACAGTAGAGTAGCTATAGAAACAGACAGTAGAGGAGCTATAGAAACAGACAGTAAAGAAGCTATAGAAACAGACAGTAGAGTAGCTATAGAAACAGACAGTAGAGTAGCGATAGAAAGAGACAGTAGAGGAGCTATAGAAACAGACAGTAGAGGAGCTATAGAAACAGACATTAAAGTAGCTATAGAATCAGACAGCAGAGTAGCTATAGAAACAGACACTGGAGTTGCTATAGAAACAGACAATAGAGTAGCTATAGAAACAGACAGTAGATTAGCTATAGAAACAGACAGCAGAGAAGCTAAAGAAACAGACAGTAGAGTAGCTATAGAAACAGAAAGTAGAGTAGCTATAGAAACAGACAGTAGATTAGCTATGGAAACAGACAGTAGAGTTTCTATAGCAACATACGGAAGGGTAGCTATGTAAACATACTGTAGAGTAACTGTAGAAACAGACAGTAGAGTAGCTATAGTAACAGACAGTAGAGTAGCTATAGAAACAGACAGTAAAGTAGCTATAGAAACAGACAGTAGAGTAGCTATAGAAACAGACAGCAGAGAAGCTATAGAAACAGACAGTAAAGTAGCTATAGAAACAGACAATAGAGTAGCTATAGAATGAGACAGTAGAGTAGCTATAGAAACAGACAGTAGATTAGCAATAGAAACAGACAGCAGAGAAGCTAAAGAAACAGACAGTAGAGTAGCTATAGAAACAGAAAGTAGAGTAACTATAGAAACAGACAGTAGAGTAGCTATAGAAACAGACAGTAGAGTTGCTATAGAAACAGACAGTAGAGTAGCTATAGAAACAGACAGTAAAGTAGCTATAGAAACAGACAGTAGAGTAGCTATAGAAACAGACAGTAAAGAAGCTATAGAAACAGACAGTAGAGTAGCTATAGAAACAGACAGTAGAGTAGCTATAGTAAACAGACAGTAGAGTAGCTATAGAAACAGACAGTAGAGTTGCTATAGAAACAGACAGTAGAGTAGCTATAGAAACAGACAGTAAAGAAGCTATAGAAACAGACAGTAGAGTAGCTATAGAAACAGACAGTAGAGTAGCGATAGAAAGAGACAGTAGAGGAGCTATAGAATGAGACAGTAGAGCAGCTATAGAAACAGACAGTAGATTAGCAATAGAAACAGACAGCAGAGAAGCTAAAGAAACAGACAGTAGAGTAGCTATAGAAACAGAAAGTAGAGTAACTATAGAAACAGACAGTAGAGTAGCTATAGAAACAGACAGTAGAGTTGCTATAGAAACAGACAGTAGAGTAGCTATAGAAACAGACAGTAAAGTAGCTATAGAAACAGACAGTAGAGTAGCTAAATAAACAGACAGTAAAGAAGCTATAGAAACAGACAGTAGAGTAGCTATAGAAACAGACAGTAGAGTAGCTATAGTAACAGACAGTAGAGTAGCTATAGAAACAGACAGTAGAGTAGCTATAGAAACAGACAGCAGTAGAGTATAGAAAGAGACAGTAGAGGAGCTATAGAAACAGACAGTAGAGGAGCTATAGAAACAGACATTAAAGTAGCTATAGAATCAGACAGCAGAGTAGCTATAGAAACAGACACTGGAGTTGCTATAGAAACAGACAATAGAGTAGCTATAGAATCAGACAGTAGAGTAGCTATAGAAACAGACAGTAGATTAGCTATAGAAACAGACAGCAGAGAAGCTAAAGAAACAGACAGTAGAGTAGCTATAGAAACAGAAAGTAGAGTAGCTATAGAAACAGACAGTAGATTAGCTATGGAAACAGACAGTAGAGTATCTATAGCAACATACGGAAGGGTAGCTATGTAAACATACTGTAGAGTAACTGTAGAAACAGACAGTAGAGTAGCTATAGTAACAGACAGTAGAGTAGCTATAGAAACAGACAGTAAAGTAGCTATAGAAACAGACAGTAGAGTAGCTATAGAAACAGACAGCAGAGAAGCTATAGAAACAGACAGTAAAGTAGCTATAGAAACAGACAGCAGAGTAGCTATAGAAACAGACAGTAGAGTAGCTATAGAAACAGACAGTAGATCAGCTATAGAAACAGACAGCAGAGAAGCTAAAGAAACAGACAGTAGAGTAGCTATAGAAACAGAAAGTAGAGTAGCTATAGAAACAGACAGTAGAGTAGCTATAGAAACAGACAGTAGAGTTGCTATAGAAACAGACAGTAGAGTAGCTATAGAAACAGACAGTAGAGTAGCTATAGAAACAGACAGTAGAGTAGCTATAGAAACAGACAGTAGAGTAGCTATAGAAACAGACAGTAGAGTAGCTATAGAAACAGACAGTAGAGTAGCTATAGTAACAGACAGTAGAGTAGCTATAGAAACAGACAGTAGAGTAGCTATAGAAACAGACAGTAGAGTAGCTATAGAAACAGACAGTAAAGAAGCTATAGAAACAGACAGTAGAGTAGCTATAGAAACAGACAGTAGAGTAGAAAGAGACAGTAGAGGAGCTATAGAATGAGACAGTAGAGCAGCTATAGAAACAGACAGTAAAGTAGCTATAGAAACAGACAGCAGAGAAGCTAAAGAAACAGACAGTAGAGTAGCTATAGAAACAGAAAGTAGAGTAACTATAGAAACAGACAGTAGAGTAGCTATAGAAACAGACAGTAGAGTTGCTATAGAAACAGACAGTAGAGTAGCTATAGAAACAGACAGTAGAGTAGCTATAGAAACAGACAGTAGAGTAGCTATAGAAACAGACAGTAGAGTAGCTATAGAAACAGACAGTAGAGTAGCTATAGAAACAGACAGTAAAGTAGCTATAGAAACAGACAGTAGAGTAGCTAAAGAAACAGACAGTAAAGAAGCTATAGAAACAGACAGTAGAGTAGCTATAGAAACAGACAGTAGAGTAGCTATAGTAACAGACAGTAGAGTAGCTATAGAAACAGACAGTAGAGTAGCTATAGAAACAGACAGTAGAGTAGCTATAGAAAGAGACAGTAGAGGAGCTATAGAAACAGACAGTAGAGGAGCTATAGAAACAGACAGTAAAGTAGCTATAGAATCAGACAGCAGAGTAGCTATAGAAACAGACACTAGGAGTTGCTATAGAAACAGACAGTAGAGTAGCTATAGAAACAGACAGTAGAGTAGCTATAGAAACAGACAGTAGATTAGCTATAGAAACAGACAGCAGAGAAGCTAAAGAAACAGACAGTAGAGTAGCTATAGAAACAGAAAGTAGAGTAGCTATAGAAACAGACAGCAGAGTAGCTATAGAAACAGACAGTAAAGTAGCTATAGAAACAGACAATAGAGTAGCTATAGAATGAGACAGTAGAGTAGCTATAGAAACAGACAGTAGATCAGCAATAGAAACAGACAGCAGAGAAGCTAAAGAAACAGACAGTAGAGTAGCTATAGAAACAGAAAGTAGAGTAACTATAGAAACAGACAGTAGAGTAGCTATAGAAACAGACAGTAGAGTTGCTATAGAAACAGACAGTAGAGTAGCTATAGAAACAGACAGTAAAGTAGCTATAGAAACAGACAGTAGAGTAGCTATAGAAACAGACAGTAAAGAAGCTATAGAAACAGACAGTAGAGTAGCTATAGAAACAGACAGTAGAGTAGCTATAGTAACAGACAGTAGAGTAGCTATAGAAACAGACAGTAGAGTTGCTAAAGAAACAGACAGTAGAGTAGCTATAGAAACAGACAGTAAAGAAGCTATAGAAACAGACAGTAGAGTAGCTATAGAAACAGACAGTAGAGTAGCGATAGAAAGAGACAGTAGAGGAGCTATAGAATGAGACAGTAGAGCAGCTATAGAAACAGACAGTAGATTAGCAATAGAAACAGACAGCAGAGAAGCTAAAGAAACAGACAGTAGAGTAGCTATAGAAACAGAAAGTAGAGTAACTATAGAAACAGACAGTAGAGTAGCTATAGAAACAGACAGTAGAGTTGCTATAGAAACAGACAGTAGAGTAGCTATAGAAACAGACAGTAAAGAAGCTATAGAAACAGACAGTAGAGTAGCTATAGAAACAGACAGTAGAGTAGCTATAGAAACAGACAGTAGAGTAGCTATAGAAACAGACAGTAGAGTAGCTATAGAAACAGACAGTAGAGTAGCTATAGAAACAGACAGTAGAGTAGCTAAAGAAACAGACAGTAAAGAAGCTATAGAAACAGACAGTAGAGTAGCTATAGAAACAGACAGTAGAGTAGCTATAGAAACAGACAGTAGAGTAGCTATAGAAACAGACAGTAGAGTAGCTATAGAAACAGACAGTAGAGTAGCTATAGAAACAGACAGTAGAGAAGCTATAGAAACAGACAGTAGAGTAGCTATAGAAACAGACAGTAAAGTAGCTATAGAATCAGACAGCAGAGTAGCTATAGAAACAGACACTGGAGTTGCTATAGAAACAGACAATAGAGTAGCTATAGAATCAGACAGTAGAGTAGCTATAGAAACAGACAGTAGATTAGCTATAGAAACAGACAGCAGAGAAGCTAAAGAAACAGACAGTAGAGTAGCTATAGAAACAGAAAGTAGAGTTGCTATAGAAACAGACAGTAGAGTAGCTTTATAGAAACAGACAGTAAAGAAGCTATAGAAACAGACATTAGAGTAGCTATGGAAACAGACAGTAGAGTATCTATAGCAACATACGGAAGGGTAGCTATGTAAACATACTGTAGAGTAGCTGTAGAAACAGACAGTAGAGTAGCTATACTAACAGACAGTAGAGTAGCTATAGAAACAGACAGTAAAGTAGCTATAGAAACAGACAGTAGAGTAGCTATAGAAACAGACAGTGGAGTTGCTATAGAAACAGACAATAGAGTAGCTATAGAATGAGACAGTAGAGTAGCTATAGAAACAGACAGTAGATTAGCTATAGAAACAGACAGCAGAGAAGCTAAAGAAACAGACAGTAGAGTAGCTATAGAAACAGAAAGTAGAGTAGCTATAGAAACAGACAGTAGAGTAGCTATAGAAACAGACAGTAGAGTTGCTATAGAAACAGACAGTAGAGTAGCTATAGAAACAGACAGTAAAGTAGCTATAGAAACAGACAGTAGAGTAGCTATAGAAACAGACAGTAGAGTAGCTATAGAAACAGACAGTAGAGTAGCTATAGTAACAGACAGTAGAGTAGCTATAGAAACAGACAGTAGAGTTGCTATAGAAACAGACAGTAGAGTAGCTATAGAAACAGACAGTAAAGAAGCTATAGAAACAGACAGTAGAGTAGCTATGTAAACAGACAGTAGAGTATCTATAGCAACATACGGAAGGGTAGCTATGTAAACATACTGTAGATTAGCTATAGAAACAGACAGTAGAGTAGCTATAGAAACAGACAGTAGAGTAGCTATAGAAACAGACAGTAGAGTAGCTATAGAAACAGACAGTAGAGTAGCTATAGAAACAGACAGTAGAGTAGCTATAGAAACAGACAGTAGAGTAGCTATAGAAACAGACAGTAAAGAAGCTATAGAAACAGACAGTAGAGTAGCTATAGAAACAGACAGTAGAGTAGCGATAGAAAGAGACAGTAGAGGAGCTATAGAAACAGACAGTAGAGTAGCTATAGAAACAGACAGTAAAGTAGCTATAGAAACAGACAGTAGAGTAGCTGTAGAAACAGACTGTGGAGTTGCTATAGAAACAGACAGTAGAGTAGCTATAGAAAGAGACAGTAGAGTAGCTATAGAAACAGACAGTAGAGGAGCTATAGAAACAGACAGTAGAGTAGCTATAGAAACAGACAGTAGAGTAGCTATAGAAACAGACAGTAGAGCTATAGAAACAGACAGTATAGAAACAGACAGTAGAGTAGCTATAGAAACAGACAGTAGAGTAGCTATAGAAACAGACAGTAGAGTAGCTATAGAAACAGACAGTAGAGTAGCTATAGAAACAGACAGTAGAGTAGCTATAGAAACAGACAGTAAAGTAGCTATAGAAACAGACAGTAGAGTAGCTATAGAAACAGACAGTAGAGTAGCTATAGAAACAGACAGTAGAGTAGCTATAGAAACAGACAGTAGAGTAGCTATAGAAACAGACAGTAGAGTAGCTATAGAAACAGACAGCAGAGAAGCTAAAGAAGCTATAGAAACAGACAGTAGAGTAGCTATAGAAACAGACAGTAGAGTAGCTATAGAAACAGACAGTAGAGTAGCTATAGAAACAGACAGTAGAGACAGACAGTAGAGTAGCTATAGAAACAGACAGTAGAGTAGCTATAGAAACAGACAGTAGAGTAGCTATAGAAACAGACAGTAGAGTAGCTATAGAAACAGACAGTAGAGTAGCTATAGAAACAGACAGTAAAGAAGCTATAGAAACAGACAGTAGAGTAGCTATGGAAACAGACAGTAGAGTATCTATAGCAACATACGGAAGGGTAGCTATGTAAACATACTGTAGAGTAGCTATAGAAACAGACAGTAGAGTAGCTATAGAAACAGACAGTAGAGTAGCTATAGAAACAGACAGTAGAGTAGCTATAGAAACAGACAGTAGAGTAGCTATAGAAACAGACAGTAGAGTAGCTATAGAAACACACAGTAGATTAGCAATAGAAACAGACAGCAGAGAAGCTAAAGAAACAGACAGTAGAGTAGCTATAGAAACAGACAGTAAAGAAGCTATAGAAACAGACAGTAGAGTAGCTATAGAAACAGACAGTAGAGTATCTATAGAAACAGACACATACGGAAGGGTAGCTATGTAAAAACATACTGTAGAGTAGCTGTAGAAACAGACAATAGAGTAGCTATACTAACAGACAGTAGAGTAGCTATAGAAACAGACAGTAAAGTAGCTATAGAAACAGACAGTAGAGTAGCTATAGAAACAGACAGTAGATTAGCTATAGAAACAGACAGCAGAGAAGCTATAGAAACAGACAGTAAAGTAGCTATAGAATCAGACAGTAGAGTAGCTATAGAAACAGACAGTAGAGTTGCTATAGAAACAGACAATAGAGTAGCTATAGAATGAGACAGTAGAGTAGCTATAGAAACAGACAGTAGATTAGCAATAGAAACAGACAGCAGAGAAGCTAAAGAAACTGACAGTAGAGTAGCTATAGAAACAGAAAGTAGAGTAACTATAGAAACAGACAGTAGAGTAGCTATAGAAACAGACAGTAGAGTTGCTATAGAAACAGACAGACAGTAGAGTAGCTATAGAAACAGACAGTAAAGTAGCTATAGAATCAGACAGCAGAGTAGCTATAGAAACAGACAGTAGAGTAGCTATAGAAACAGACAGTAGAGTAGCTATAGAAACAGACAGTAGAGTAGCTATAGAAACAGACAGTAGAGTAGCTATAGAAACAGACAGTAGAGTTGCTATAGAAACAGACAGTAGAGTAGCTATAGAAACAGACAGTAAAGAGTAGCTATAGAAACAGACAGTAGAGTAGCTATGAAACAGACAGTAGAGTATCTATAGCAACATACGGAAGGGTAGCTATGTAAACATACTGTAGAGTAGCTATAGAAACAGACAGTAAAGAAGCTATAGAAACAGACAGTAGAGTAGCTATAGAAACAGACAGTAGAGGAGCTATAGAAACAGACATTAGAGTAGCTATAGAAACAGACAGTAGAGCTATAGAAACATAGCTATAGAAACAGACAGTAGAGTAGCTATAGAAACAGACAGTAAAGAAGCTATTGAAACAGACAGTAGAGTAGCTATAGAAACAGACAGTAGAGTAGCGATGAGAAAGAGACAGTAGAGGAGCTATAGAAACAGACAGTAGAGGAGCTATAGAAACAGACAGCAGAGTAGCTATAGAAACAGACAGTGGAGTAGCTATAGAAACAGACTGTAGAGTTGCTATAGAAACAGACAGTAGAGTAGCGATAGAAAGAGACAGTAGAGTAGCTAAAGAAACAGACAGTAGAGTAGCTATAGAAACAGACAGACAGCAGAGTAGCTATAGAAACAGACAGTAGAGTAGCTATAGAAACAGACAGTAGAGTAGCTATAGAAACAGACAGTAGAGTAGCTATAGAAACAGACAGTAGAGTAGCTATAGAAACAGACAGTAGAGTTGCTATAGAAACAGACAGTAGAGTAGCTATAGAAACAGACAGTAAAGTAGCTATAGAAACAGACAGTAGAGTAGCTATAGAAACAGACAGTGGAGTTGCTATAGAAACAGACAATAGAGTAGCTATAGAATGAGACAGTAGAGTAGCTATAGAAACAGACAGTAGATTAGCAATAGAAACAGACAGCAGAGAAGCTAAAGAAACAGACAGTAGAGTAGCTATAGAAACAGAAAGTAGAGTAACTATAGAAACAGACAGTAGAGTAGCTATAGAAACAGACAGTAGAGTTGCTATAGAAACAGACAGTAGAGTAGCTATAGAAACAGACAGTAAAGTAGCTATAGAAACAGACAGTAGAGTAGCTATAGAAACAGACAGTAGATTAGCTATAGAAACAGACAGTAGAGTAGCTATAGAAACAGACAGTAGAGAAGCTATAGAAACAGACAGTAGAGTAGCTATGAAACAGACAGTAGAGTATCTATAGCAACATACGGAAGGGTAGCTATGTAAACATACTGTAGAGTAGCTATAGAAACAGACAGTAGAGTAGCTATAGAAACAGACAGTAGAGTAGCTATAGAAACAGACAGTAGAGTAGCTATAGAAACAGACAGTAGAGGAGCTATAGAAACAGACAGTAGAGTAGCTATAGAAACAGACAGTAGAGTTGCTATAGAAACAGACAGTAGAGTAGCTATAGAAACAGACAGTAGAAGCTATTGAAAACAGACAGTAGAGTAGCTATAGAAACAGACAGTAGAGTAGCTATAGAAACAGACAGTAGAGGAGCTATAGAAACAGACAGTAGAGGAGCTATAGAAACAGACAGCAGAGTAGCTATAGAAACAGACAGTGGAGTAGCTATAGAAACAGACAGTGGAGTTGCTATAGAAACAGACAGTAGAGTAGCGATAGAAAGAGACAGTAGAGGAGCTATAGAAACAGACAGTAGAGGAGCTATAGAAACAGACAGCAGAGTAGCTATAGAAACAGACAGTGGAGTAGCTATAGAAACAGACAGTGGAGGCTATAGAAACAGACAGTAGAGTAGCTATAGTAACAGACAGTAGAGTAGCTATAGAAACAGACAGTAGAGTAGCTATAGAAACAGACAGTAGAGTAGCTATAGAAACAGACAGTATAGTAGCTATAGAAACAGACAGTAGAGTAGCTATAGAAACAGACAGTATAGAGTAGCTATAGAAACAGACAGTAGAGTAGCTATAGTAACAGACAGTAGAGTAGCTATAGAAACAGACAGTAGAGTAGCTATAGAAACAGACAGTAGAGTAGCTATAGAAACAGACAGTAAAGAAGCTATAGAAACAGACAGTAGAGTAGCTATAGAAACAGACAGTAGAGTATCTATAGCAACATAGAAACAGACAGGGTAGTAGCTATGTAAACATACTGTAGAGTAGCTATAGAAACAGACAGTAAAGAAGCTATAGAAACAGACAGTAGAGTAGCTATAGAAACAGACAGTAGAGGAGCTATAGAAACAGACATTAGAGTAGCTATAGAAACAGACAGTAGAGTTGCTATAGAAACAGACAGTAGAGTAGCTATAGAAACAGACAGTAAAGAAGCTATAGAAACAGACAGTAGAGTAGCTATAGAAACAGACAGTAGAGTAGCTATAGAAACAGACAGTAGAGTAGCTATAGAAACAGACAGTAGAGGAGCTATAGAAACAGACAGCAGAGAGTAGCTATAGAAACAGACAGTAGAGTAGCTATAGAAACAGACAGTAGAGTAGCTATAGAAACAGACAGTAGAGTAGCTATAGAAACAGACAGTAGAGTAGCTATAGAAACAGACAGTAGAGTAGCTATAGAAACAGACAGTAGAGTAGCTATAGAAACAGACAGTAGAGTAGCTATAGAAACAGACAGTAGAGTAGCTATAGAAACAGACAGTAGAGTAGCTATAGAAACAGACAGTAGAGTAGCTATAGAAACAGACAGTAGAGTAGCTATAGAAACAGACAGTAGAGTAGCTATAGAAACAGACAGTAAAGTAGCTATAGAAACAGACAGTAGAGTAGCTATAGAAACAGACAGTGGAGTTGCTATAGAAACAGACAATAGAGTAGCTATAGAATGAGACAGTAGAGTAGCTATAGAAACAGACAGTAGATTAGCAATAGAAACAGACAGCAGAGAAGCTAAAGAAACAGACAGTAGAGTAGCTATAGAAACAGAAAGTAGAGTAACTATAGAAACAGACAGTAGAGTAGCTATAGAAACAGACAGTAGAGTTGCTATAGAAACAGACAGTAGAGTAGCTATAGAAACAGACAGTAAAGTAGCTATAGAAACAGACAGTAGAGTAGCTATAGAAACAGACAGTAGAGTAGCTATAGAAACAGACAGTAGAGTAGCTATAGAAACAGACAGTAGAGTAGCTATGGAAACAGACAGTAGAGTATCTATAGCAACATACGGAAGGGTAGCTATGTAAACATACTGTAGAGTAGCTATAGAAACAGACAGTAAAGAAGCTATAGAAACAGACAGTAGAGTAGCTATAGAAACAGACAGTAGAGTAGCTATAGAAACAGACAGTAGAGTAGCTATAGAAACAGACAGTAGAGTTGCTATAGAAACAGACAGTAGAGTAGCTATAGAAACAGACAGTAGAGTAGCTATAGAAACAGACAGTAGAGTAGCTATAGAAACAGACAGTAGAGTAGCTATAGAAACAGACAGTAGAGTAGCTATAGAAACAGACAGTAGAGTAGCTATAGAAACAGACAGCAGAGTAGCTATAGAAACAGACAGTAGAGTAGCTATAGAAACAGACAGTAAAGTAGCTATAGAAACAGACAGTAGAGTAGCTATAGAAACAGACAGTAGAGTAGCTATAGAAACAGACAGTAGAGGAGCTATAGAAACAGACAGTAGAGTAGCTATAGAAACAGACAGTAGAGTAGCTATAGAAACAGACAGTAGAGTAGCTATAGAAACAGACAGTAGAGTAGCTATAGAAACAGACAGTAGAGTTGCTATAGAAACAGACAGTATAGTAGCTATAGAAACAGACAGTAGAGTAGCTAAAGAAACAGACAGTAAAGTAGCTATAGAAACAGACAGTAGAGTAGCTATAGAAACAGACAGTAGGAAGCTAAAGAAACAGACAGTAGAGTAGCTATAGAAACAGAAAGTAGAGTAGCTATAGAAACAGACAGTAGATTAGCTATGGAAACAGACAGTAGAGTAGCTACAGAATTAGACAGCAGAGTAGCTATAGAAACAGACAGTAGAGTAGCTATAGAAACAGACAGTAGAGTAGCTATAGAAACAGACAGTAGAGTAGCTATAGAAACAGACAGTAGATTAGCTATAGAAACAGACAGCAGAGAAGCTAAAGAAACAGACAGTAGAGTAGCTATAGAAACAGAAAGTAGAGTAACTATAGAAACAGACAGTAGAGTAGCTATAGAAACAGACAGTAGAGTAGCTATAGAAACAGACAGTAAAGTAGCTATAGAAACAGACAGTAGAGTAGCTATAGAAACAGACAGTAGAGTAGCTATAGAAACAGACAGTAGAGTAGCTATAGAAACAGACAGTAGAGTAGCTATAGAAACAGACAGTAGATTAGCTATAGAAACAGACAGTAGAGTAGCTATAGAAACAGACAGTAGAGTAGCTATAGAAACAGACAGTAGAGTAGCTATAGAAACAGACAGTAGAGTAGCTATAGAAACAGACAGTAGATTAGCTATAGAAACAGACAGTAGAGTAGCTATAGAAACAGACAGTAGAGTAGCTATAGAAACAGACAGTAGAGTAGCTATAGAAACAGACAGTAGAGTAGCTATAGAAACAGACAGTAGGAAGCTATAGAAACAGACAGTAGAGTAGCTATAGAAACAGACAGTAGAGTAGCTATAGAAACAGACAGTAGAGTAGCTATAGAAACAGACAGTAGAGTAGCTATAAGAAACAGACAGAGGAAGCTAAAGAAACAGACAGTAGAGTAGCTATAGAAACAGACAGTAGAGTAGCTATAGAAACAGACAGTAGAGTAGCTATAGAAACAGACAGTAGAGTAGCTATAGAAACAGACAGTAGAGTAGCTATAGAAACAGACAGTAGAGTAGCTATAGAAACAGACAGTAGAGTAGCTATAGAAACAGACAGTAAAGTAGCTATAGAAACAGACAGTAGAGTAGCTATAGAAACAGACAGCATGGAAGCTAAAGAAACAGACAGTAGAGTAGCTATAGAAACAGACAGTAGAGTAGCTATAGAAACAGACAGTAGATTAGCTATAGAAACAGACAGTAGAGTAGCTATAGAAACAGACAGCAGAGTAGCTATAGAAACAGACAGTAGAGTAGCTATAGAAACAGACAGTAGAGTAGCTATAGAAACAGACAGTAGATTAGCTATAGAAACAGACAGTAGAGAAGCTATAGAAACAGACAGTAGAGTAGCTATAGAAACATAAAGTAGAGTAGCTATAGAAACAGACAGTAGATTAGCTATGGAAACAGACAGTAGAGTATCTATAGCAACATACGGAAGGGTAGCTATGTAAACATACTGTAGAGTAACTGTAGAAACAGACAGTAGAGTAGCTATAGAAACAGACAGTAGAGTAGCTATAGAAACAGACAGTAAAGTAGCTATAGAAACAGACAGTAGAGTAGCTATAGAAACAGACAGCAGAGAAGCTAAAGAAACAGACAGTAGAGTAGCTATAGAAACAGAAAGTAGAGTAGCTATAGAAACAGACAGTAGATTAGCTGAAACAGACAGTAGAGTAGCTATAGAAACAGACAGTAGATTAGCAATAGAAACAGACAGCAGAGAAGCTAAAGAAACAGACAGTAGAGTAGCTATAGAAACAGACAGTAGAGTAGCTATAGAAACAGACAGTAGAGTAGCTATAGAAACAGACAGTAGAGTTGCTATAGAAACAGACAGTAGAGTAGCTATAGAAACAGACAGTAAAGTAGCTATAGAAACAGACAGTAGAGTAGCTATAGAATTAGACAGTAGAGTAGCTATAGAAACAGACAGTAGATTAGCTATAGAAACAGACAGCAGAGAAGCTAAAGAAACAGACAGTAGAGTAGCTATAGAAACAGACAGTAGAGTAGCTATAGAAACAGACAGTAGAGTAGCTATAGAAACAGACAGTAGAGTAGCTATAGAAACAGACAGCAGAGTAGCTATAGAAACAGACAGTAGGAGTAGCTATAGAAACAGACAATAGAGTAGCTATAGAATGAGACAGTAGAGTAGCTATAGAAACAGACAGTAGATTAGCAATAGAAACAGACAGCAGAGAAGCTAAAGAAACAGACAGTAGAGTAGCTATAGAAACAGAAAGTAGAGTTGCTATAGAAACAGACAGTAGAGTAGCTTTATAGAAACAGACAGTAAAGAAGCTATAGAAACAGACAGTAGAGTAGCTATAGTAACAGACAGTAGAGTAGCTATAGAAACAGACAGTAGAGTTGCTATAGAAACAGACAGTAGAGTAGCTTTATAGAAACAGACAGTAAAGAAGCTATAGAAACAGACAGTAGAGTAGCTATGGAAACAGACAGTAGAGTATCTATAGCAACATACGGAAGGGTAGCTATGTAAACATAATGTAGAGTAGCTGTAGAAACAGACAATAGAGTAGCTATACTAACAGACAGTAGAGTAGCTATAGAAACAGACAGTAAAGTAGCTATAGAAACAGACAGTAGAGTAGCTATAGAAACAGACAGTAGATTAGCTATAGAAACAGACAGCAGAGAAGCTATAGAAACAGACAGTAAAGTAGCTATAGAATCAGACAGCAGAGTAGCTATAGAAACAGACAGTGGAGTTGCTATAGAAACAGACAATAGAGTAGCTATAGAATGAGACAGTAGAGTAGCTATAGAAACAGACAGTAGATTAGCAATAGAAACAGACAGCAGAGAAGCTAAAGAAACAGACAGTAGAGTAGCTATAGAAACAGAAAGTAGAGTAACTATAGAAACAGACAGTAGAGTAGCTATAGAAACAGACAGTAGAGTTGCTATAGAAACAGACAGTAGAGTAGCTATAGAAACAGACAGTAAAGTAGCTATAGAAACAGACAGTAGAGTAGCTATAGAAACAGACAGTAAAGAAGCTATAGAAACAGACAGTAGAGTAGCTATAGTAACAGACAGTAGAGTAGCTATAGAAACAGACAGTAGAGTTGCTATAGAAACAGACAGTAGAGTAGCTATAGAAACAGACAGTAAAGAAGCTATAGAAACAGACAGTAGAGTAGCTATAGAAACAGACAGTAGAGTATCTATAGCAACATACGGAAGGGTAGCTATGTAAACATACTGTAGAGTAGCTATAGAAACAGACAGTAAAGAAGCTATAGAAACAGACAGTAGAGTAGCTATAGAAACAGACAGTAGAGGAGCTATAGTAACAGACATAGAGTAGCTATAGAAACAGACAGTAGAGTAGCTATAGAAACAGACAGTAGAGTAGCTATAGAAACAGACAGTAAAGAAGCTATAGAAACAGACAGTAGAGTAGCTATAGAAACAGACAGTAGAGTAGCTATAGAAACAGACAGTAGAGTAGCTATAGAAACAGACAGTAGAGTAGCTATAGAAACAGACAGTAGAGTAGCTATAGAAACAGACAGTAGAGTAGCTATAGAAACAGACAGTAGAGTAGCTATAGAAACAGACAGTAGAGTAGCGATAGAAAGAGACAGTAGAGGAGCTATAGTAACAGACAGTAGAGTAGCTATAGAAACAGACAGCAGAGTAGCTATAGAAACAGACAGTGGAGTAGCTATAGAAACAGACAGTGGAGTAGCTATAGAAACAGACAGTAGAGTAGCTATAGAAACAGACAGTAGAGTAGCTATAGAAACAGACAGTAGAGTTGCTATAGAAACAGACAGTAGAGTAGCTATAGAAACAGACAGTAAAGTAGCTATAGAAACAGACAGTAGAGTAGCTATAGAAACAGACAGTGGAGTTGCTATAGAAACAGACAATAGAGTAGCTATAGAATGAGACAGTAGAGTAGCTATAGAAACAGACAGTAGATTAGCAATAGAAACAGACAGCAGAGAAGCTAAAGAAACAGACAGTAGAGTAGCTATAGAAACAGAAAGTAGAGTAACTATAGAAACAGACAGTAGAGTAGCTATAGAAACAGACAGTAGAGTTGCTATAGAAACAGACAGTAGAGTAGCTATAGAAACAGACAGTAAAGTAGCTATAGAAACAGACAGTAGAGTAGCTATAGAAACAGACAGTAGAGTAGCTATAGAAACAGACAGTAAAGAAGCTATAGAAACAGACAGTAGAGTAGCTATGTAAACAGACAGTAGAGTATCTATAGCAACATACGGAAGGGTAGCTATGTAAACATACTGTAGAGTAGCTATAGAAACAGACAGTAAAGAAGCTATAGAAACAGACAGTAGAGTAGCTATAGAAACAGACAGTAGAGTAGCTATAGTAACAGACAGTAGAGTAGCTATAGAAACAGACAGTAGAGTTGCTATAGAAACAGACAGTAGAGTAGCTATAGAAACAGACAGTAAAGAAGCTATAGAAACAGACAGTAGAGTAGCTATAGAAACAGACAGTAGAGTAGCTATAGAAACAGACAGTAGAGGAGCTATAGAAACAGACAGTAGAGGAGCTATAGAAACAGACAGCAGAGTAGCTATAGAAACAGACAGTGGAGTAGCTGTAGAAACAGACAGTGGAGTTGCTATAGAAACAGACAGTAGAGTAGCTATAGAAAGAGACAGTAGAGGAGCTATAGAAACAGACAGTAGAGGAGCTATAGAAACAGACAGCAGAGTAGCTATAGAAACAGACAGTGGAGTAGCTATAGAAACAGACAGTGGAGTTGCTATAGAAACAGACAGTAGAGTAGCTATAGAAACAGACAGTAGAGTTGCTATAGAAACAGACAGTAGAGTAGCTATAGAAACAGACAGTAAAGTAGCTATAGAAACAGACAGTAGAGTAGCTATAGAAACAGACAGCAGGGAAGCTAAAGAAACAGACAGTAGAGTAGCTATAGAAACAGAAAGTAGAGTAGCTATAGAAACAGACAGTAGATTAGCTATGGAAACAGACAGTAGAGTAGCTATAGAATCAGACAGCAGAGTAGCTATAGAAACAGACAGAGGAGTTGCAATAGAAACAGACAATAGAGTAGCTATAGAATGAGACAGTAGAGTAGCTATAGAAACAGACAGTAGATTAGCAATAGAAACAGACAGCAGAGAAGCTAAAGAAACAGACAGTAGAGTAGCTATAGAAACAGAAAGTAGAGTAACTATAGAAACAGACAGTAGAGGAGCTATAGAAACAGACAGTAGAGGAGCTATAGAAACAGACAGCAGAGTAGCTATAGAAACAGACAGTGGAGTAGCTGTAGAAACAGACTGTGGAGTTGCTATAGAAACAGACAGTAGAGTAGCGATAGAAAGAGACAGTAGAGGAGCTAAAGAAACAGACAGTAGAGGAGCTATAGAAACAGACAGCAGAGTAGCTATAGAAACAGACAGTAGAGTAGCTATAGAAACAGACAGTAGAGTAGCTATAGAAACAGACAGTAGAGTAGCTATAGTAAACAGACAGTAGAGTAGCTATAGAAACAGACAGTAGAGTTGCTATAGAAACAGACAGTAGAGTAGCTATAGAAACAGACAGTAAAGTAGCTATAGAAACAGACAGTAGAGTAGCTATAGAAACAGACAGTGGAGTTGCTATAGAAACAGACAATAGAGTAGCTATAGAATGAGACAGTAGAGTAGCTATAGAAACAGACAGTAGATTAGCAATAGAAACAGACAGCAGAGAAGCTAAAGAAACTGACAGTAGAGTAGCTATAGAAACAGAAAGTAGAGTAACTATAGAAACAGACAGAAGAGTAGCTATAGAAACAGACAGTAGAGTTGCTATAGAAACAGACAGTAGAGTAGCTATAGAAACAGACAGTAAAGTAGCTATAGAAACAGACAGTAGAGTAGCTATAGAAACAGACAGTAGAGTAGCTATAGAAACAGACAGTAAAGAAGCTATAGAAACAGACAGTAGAGTAGCTATGTAAACAGACAGTAGAGTATCTATAGCAACATACGGAAGGGTAGCTATGTAAACATACTGTAGAGTAGCTATAGAAACAGACAGTAGAGTAGCTATAGAAACAGACAGTAGAGTAGCTATAGAAACAGACAGTAGAGGAGCTATAGAAACAGACAGTTAGAGTAGCTATAGAAACAGACAGTAGAGTTGCTATAGAAACAGACAGTAGAGTAGCTATAGAAACAGACAGTAAAGAAGCTATTGAAACAGACAGTAGAGTAGCTATAGAAACAGACAGTAGAGTAGCTATAGAAACAGACAGTAGAGGAGCTATAGAAACAGACAGTAGAGGAGCTATAGAAACAGACAGTAGAGTAGCTATAGAAACAGACAGTGGAGTAGCTGTAGAAACAGACAGTAGAGTAGCTATAGAAACAGACAGTAGAGTAGCGATAGAAAGAGACAGTAGAGGAGCTATAGAAACAGACAGTAGAGTAGCTATAGAAACAGACAGCAGAGTAGCTATAGAAACAGACAGTAGAGTAGCTATAGAAACAGACAGTAGAGTTGCTATAGAAACAGACAGTAGAGTAGCTATAGTAAACAGACAGTAGAGTAGCTATAGAAACAGACAGTAGAGTAGCTATAGAAACAGACAGTAGAGTAGCTATAGAAACAGACAGTAGAGTAGCGATAGAAACAGACAGTAGAGGAGCTATAGAAACAGACAGTAGAGAAGCTAAAGAAACAGACAGTAGAGTAGCTATAGAAACAGAAAGTAGAGTAGCTATAGAAACAGACAGTAGATTAGCTATGGAAACAGACAGTAGAGTAGCTATAGAATCAGACAGCAGAGTAGCTATAGAAACAGACAGAGGAGTTGCTATAGAAACAGACAATAGAGTAGCTATAGAATGAGACAGTAGAGTAGCTATAGAAACAGACAGTAGATTAGCAATAGAAACAGACAGCAGAGAAGCTAAAGAAACAGACAGTAGAGTAGCTATAGAAACAGAAAGTAGAGTAACTATAGAAACAGACAGTAGAGTAGCTATAGTAACAGACAGTAGAGTAGCTATAGAAACAGACAGTAAAGTAGCTATAGAAACAGACAGTAGAGTAGCTATAGAAACAGACAGTACTAGCTATAGAAACAGACAGTAGAGTAGCTATAGAAACAGACAGTAGACTAGCTATAGAAACAGACAGTAGATTAGCTATAGAAACAGACAGTAGAGTAGCTATAGAAACAGACAGTAAGTAGCTATAGAAACAGACAGTAGAGTAGCTATAGAAACAGACAGTAGAGTAGCTATAGAAACAGACAGTAGAGTAGCTATAGAAACAGACAGTAGAGTAGCTATAGAAACAGACAGTAGAGTAGCTATAGAAACAGACAGTAGAGTAGCTATAGAAACAGACAGTAGAGTAGCTATAGAAACAGACACTGGAGTAGCTATAGAAACAGACAATAGAGTAGCTATAGAAACAGACAGTAGATTAGCTATAGAAACAGACAGCAGAGAAGCTAAAGAAACAGACAGTAGAGTAGCTATAGAAACATAAAGTAGAGTAGCTATAGAAACAGACAGTAGATTAGCTATGGAAACAGACAGTAGAGTATCTATAGCAACATACGGAAGGGTAGCTATGTAAACATACTGTAGAGTAACTGTAGAAACAGACAGTAGAGAGTAGCTATAGAAACAGACAGTAGAGTAGCTATAGAAACAGACAGTAGAGTAGCTATAGAAACAGACAGTAGAGTAGCTATAGAAACAGACAGTAGAGTAGCTATAGAAACAGACAGTAGAGTAGCTATAGAAACAGACAGTAGGTAGCTATAGAAACAGACAGTAGAGTAGCTATAGAAACAGACAGTAGATTAGCAATAGAAACAGACAGCAGAGAAGCTAAAGAAACAGACAGTAGAGTAGCTATAGAAACAGAAAGTAGAGTAACTATAGAAACAGACAGTAGAGTAGCTATAGAAACAGACAGTAGAGTTGCTATAGAAACAGACAGTAGAGTAGCTATAGAAACAGACGGTAAAGTAGCTATAGAAACAGACAGCAGAGTAGCTATAGAATGAGACAGTAGAGTAGCTATAGAAACACACAGTAGATTAGCAATAGAAACAGACAGCAGAGAAGCTAAAGAAACAGACAGTAGAGTAGCTATAGAAACAGACAGTAGAGTAGCTATAGAAACAGACAGTAGATTAGCTATGGAAACAGACAGTAGAGTAGCTATAGAATTAGACAGCAGAGTAGCTATAGAAACAGACAGAGGAGTTGCTATAGAAACAGACAATAGAGTAGCTATAGAATGAGACAGTAGAGTAGCTATAGAAACAGACAGTAGATTAGCAATAGAAACAGACAGCAGAGAAGCTAAAGAAACAGACAGTAGAGTAGCTATAGAAACAGAAAGTAGAGTAACTATAGAAACAGACAGTAGAGTAGCTATAGTAACAGACAGTAGAGTAGCTATAGAAACAGACAGTAGAGTTGCTATAGAAACAGACAGTAGAGTAGCTATAGAAACAGACAGTAAAGAAGCTATAGAAACAGACAGTAGAGTAGCTATGGAAACAGACAGTAGAGTATCTATAGCAACATACGGAAGGGTAGCTATGTAAACATACTGTAGAGTAGCTGTAGAAACAGACAGTAGAGTAGCTATAGTAACAGACAGTAGAGTAGCTATAGAAACAGACAGTAGAGTAGCTATAGAAACAGACAGTAGAGTAGCTATAGAAACAGACAGTAGATTAGCTATAGAAACAGACAGCAGAGAAGCTATAGAAACAGACAGTAAAGTAGCTATAGAATCAGACAGCAGAGTAGCTATAGAAACAGACAGTGGAGTTGCTATAGAAACAGACAATAGAGTAGCTATAGAATGAGACAGTAGAGTAGCTATAGAAACAGACAGTAGATTAGCAATAGAAACAGACAGCAGAGAAGCTAAAGAAACAGACAGTAGAGTAGCTATAGAAACAGAAAGTAGAGTAACTATAGAAACAGACAGTAGAGTAGCTATAGAAACAGACAGTAGAGTTGCTATAGAAACAGACAGTAGAGTAGCTATAGAAACAGACAGTAAAGTAGCTATAGAAACAGACAGTAGAGTAGCTATAGAAACAGACAGTAAAGAAGCTATAGAAACAGACAGTAGAGTAGCTATAGTAACAGACAGTAGAGTAGCTATAGAAACAGACAGTAGAGTTGCTATAGAAACAGACAGTAGAGTAGCTATAGAAACAGACAGTAAAGAAGCTATAGAAACAGACAGTAGAGTAGCTATGTAAACAGACAGTAGAGTATCTATAGCAACATACGGAAGGGTAGCTATGTAAACATACTGTAGAGTAGCTATAGAAACAGACAGTAAAGAAGCTATAGAAACAGACAGTAGAGTAGCTATAGAAACAGACAGTAGAGGAGCTATAGTAACAGACATTAGAGTAGCTATAGAAACAGACAGTAGAGTTGCTATAGAAACAGACAGTAGAGTAGCTATAGAAACAGACAGTAAAGAAGCTATTGAAACAGACAGTAGAGTAGCTATAGAAACAGACAGTAGAGTAGCGATAGAAAGAGACAGTAGAGGAGCTATAGAAACAGACAGTAGATTAGCTATGGAAACAGACAGTAGAGTATCTATAGCAACATACGGAAGGGTAGCTATGTAAACATACTGTAGAGTAACTGTAGAAACAGACAGTGGAGTTGCTATAGAAACAGACAATAGAGTAGCTATAGAAACAGACAGTAGAGTAGCTATAGAAACAGACAGCAGGGAAGCTAAAGAAACAGACAGTAGAGTAGCTATAGAAACAGAAAGTAGACTAGCTATAGAAACAGACAGTAGATTAGCTATGGAAACAGACAGTAGAGTAGCTATAGAAACAGACAGTAGATTAGCAATAGAAACAGACAGCAGAGAAGCTAAAGAAACAGACAGTAGAGTAGCTATAGAAACAGAAAGTAGAGTAACTATAGAAACAGACAGTAGAGTAGCTATAGAAACAGACAGTAGAGTTGCTATAGAAACAGACAGTAGAGTAGCTATAGAAACAGACGGTAAAGTAGCTATAGAAACAGACAGCAGAGTAGCTATAGAATGAGACAGTAGAGTAGCTATAGAAACACACAGTAGATTAGCAATAGAAACAGACAGCAGAGAAGCTAAAGAAACAGACAGTAGAGTAGCTATAGAAACAGAAAGTAGAGTAGCTATAGAAACAGACAGTAGATTAGCTATGGAAACAGACAGTAGAGTAGCTATAGAATTAGACAGCAGAGTAGCTATAGAAACAGACAATAGAGTAGCTATAGAATGAGACAGTAGAGTAGCTATAGAAACAGACAGTAGATTAGCAATAGAAACAGACAGCAGAGAAGCTAAAGAAACAGACAGTAGAGTAGCTATAGAAACAGAAAGTAGAGTAACTATAGAAACAGACAGTAGAGTAGCTATAGTAACAGACAGTAGAGTAGCTATAGAAACAGACAGTAGAGTTGCTATAGAAACAGACAGTAGAGTAGCTTTATAGAAACAGACAGTAAAGAAGCTATAGAAACAGACAGTAGAGTAGCTATGGAAACAGACAGTAGAGTATCTATAGCAACATACGGAAGGGTAGCTATGTAAACATACTGTAGAGTAGCTGTAGAAACAGACAATAGAGTAGCTATACTAACAGACAGTAGAGTAGCTATAGAAACAGACAGTAAAGTAGCTATAGAAACAGACAGTAGAGTAGCTATAGAAACAGACAGTAGATTAGCTATAGAAACAGACAGCAGAGAAGCTATAGAAACAGACAGTAAAGTAGCTATAGAATCAGACAGCAGAGTAGCTATAGAAACAGACAGTGGAGTTGCTATAGAAACAGACAATAGAGTAGCTATAGAATGAGACAGTAGAGTAGCTATAGAAACAGACAGTAGATTAGCAATAGAAACAGACAGCAGAGAAGCTAAAGAAACTGACAGTAGAGTAGCTATAGAAACAGAAAGTAGAGTAACTATAGAAACAGACAGTAGAGTAGCTATAGAAACAGACAGTAGAGTTGCTATAGAAACAGACAGTAGAGTAGCTATAGAAACAGACAGTAAAGTAGCTATAGAAACAGACAGTAGAGTAGCTATAGAAACAGACAGTAAAGAAGCTATAGAAACAGACAGTAGAGTAGCTATAGTAACAGACAGTAGAGTAGCTATAGAAACAGACAGTAGAGTTGCTATAGAAACAGACAGTAGAGTAGCTATAGAAACAGACAGTAAAGAAGCTATAGAAACAGACAGTAGAGTAGCTATGTAAACAGACAGTAGAGTATCTATAGCAACATACGGAAGGGTAGCTATGTAAACATACTGTAGAGTAGCTATAGAAACAGACAGTAAAGAAGCTATAGAAACAGACAGTAGAGTAGCTATAGAAACAGACAGTAGAGGAGCTATAGTAACAGACATTAGAGTAGCTATAGAAACAGACAGTAGAGTTGCTATAGAAACAGACAGTAGAGTAGCTATAGAAACAGACAGTAAAGAAGCTATTGAAACAGACAGTAGAGTAGCTATAGAAACAGACAGTAGAGTAGCGATAGAAAGAGACAGTAGAGGAGCTATAGAAACAGACAGTAGAGGAGCTATAGAAACAGACAGCAGAGTAGCTATAGAAACAGACAGTGGAGTAGCTATAGAAACAGACTGTGGAGTTGCTATAGAAACAGACAGTAGAGTAGCGATAGAAAGAGACAGTAGAGGAGCTATAGAAACAGACAGTAGAGGAGCTATAGAAACAGACAGCAGAGTAGCTATAGAAACAGACAGTAGAGTAGCTATAGAAACAGACAGTGGAGTTGCTATAGAAACAGACAGTAGAGTAGCTATAGTAACAGACAGTAGAGTAGCTATAGAAACAGACAGTAGAGTTGCTATAGAAACAGACAGTAGAGTAGCTATAGAAACAGACAGTAAAGTAGCTATAGAAACAGACAGTAGAGTAGCTATAGAAACAGACAGTGGAGTTGCTATAGAAACAGACAATAGAGTAGCTATAGAATGAGACAGTAGAGTAGCTATAGAAACAGACAGTAGATTAGCAATAGAAACAGACAGCAGAGAAGCTAAAGAAACAGACAGTAGAGTAGCTATAGAAACAGAAAGTAGAGTAACTATAGAAACAGACAGTAGAGTAGCTATAGAAACAGACAGTAGAGTTGCTATAGAAACAGACAGTAGAGTAGCTATAGAAACAGACAGTAAAGTAGCTATAGAAACAGACAGTAGAGTAGCTATAGAAACAGACAGTAAAGAAGCTATAGAAACAGACAGTAGAGTAGCTATAGTAACAGACAGTAGAGTAGCTATAGAAACAGACAGTAGAGTTGCTATAGAAACAGACAGTAGAGTAGCTATAGAAACAGACAGTAAAGAAGCTATAGAAACAGACAGTAGAGTAGCTATGTAAACAGACAGTAGAGTATCTATAGCAACATACGGAAGGGTAGCTATGTAAACATACTGTAGAGTAGCTATAGAAACAGACAGTAAAGAAGCTATAGAAACAGACAGTAGAGTAGCTATAGAAACAGACAGTAGAGTAGCTATAGTAACAGACAGTAGAGTAGCTATAGAAACAGACAGTAGAGTTGCTATAGAAACAGACAGTAGAGTAGCTATAGAAACAGACAGTAAAGAAGCTATTGAAACAGACAGTAGAGTAGCTATAGAAACAGACAGTAGAGTAGCGATAGAAACAGACAGTAGAGGAGCTATAGAAACAGACAGTAGAGGAGCTATAGAAACAGACAGCAGAGTAGCTATAGAAACAGACAGTGGAGTAGCTATAGAAACAGACAGTGGAGTTGCTATAGAAACAGACAGTAGAGTAGCTATAGTAACAGACAGTAGAGTAGCTATAGAAACAGACAGTAGAGTTGCTATAGAAACAGACAGTAGAGTAGCTATAGAAACAGACAGTAAAGTAGCTATAGAAACAGACAGTAGAGTAGCTATAGAAACAGACAGCAGGGAAGCTAAAGAAACAGACAGTAGAGTAGCTATAGAAACAGAAAGTAGACTAGCTATAGAAACAGACAGTAGATTAGCTATGGAAACAGACAGTAGAGTAGCTATAGAATCAGACAGCAGAGTAGCTATAGAAACAGACACTGGAGTTGCTATAGAAACAGACAATAGAGTAGCTATAGAATCAGACAGTAGAGTAGCTATAGAAACAGACAGTAGATTAGCTATAGAAACAGACAGCAGAGAAGCTAAAGAAACAGACAGTAGAGTAGCTATAGAAACATAAAGTAGAGTAGCTATAGAAACAGACAGTAGATTAGCTATGGAAACAGACAGTAGAGTATCTATAGCAACATACGGAAGGGTAGCTATGTAAACATACTGTAGAGTAACTGTAGAAACAGACAGTAGAGTAGCTATAGTAACAGACAGTAGAGTAGCTATAGAAACAGACAGTAAAGTAGCTATAGAAACAGACAGTAGAGTAGCTATAGAAACAGACAGCAGGGAAGCTATAGAAACAGACAGTAGAGTAGAGTAGTAGAAACAGAATAGAAACAGACAAGTAGAGTAGCTATAGAAACAGACAGTAGAGTAGCTATAGAAACAGACAGTAGAGTAGCTATAGAAACAGACAGACAGTAGAGTAGCTATAGAAACAGACAGTAGAGTAGCTATAGACTATAGAGTAGCTATAGAAACAGACAGTAGAGTAGCTATAGAAACAGAGAGTAGCTATAGAAACATAAATTAGAGTAACTATAGAAACAGACGGAATAGTACCTGAAGAAACAGACAGTAGAGTAGCTATAGAAACAGACAGTATAGTAGCGATAAAAACAGACAGAGAAGCTATAGAATCAGACAGTAGAGTTGCTATAGAATCAGACAGTAGAGTTGCTATAGAATCAGACAGTAGAGGAGCTACAGAAAAAGACAGTAGAGTAGCTATAGAAACAGACAGAGTAGCTGAAGAAACAGACAGTAGAGTAACTATAGAAACAGACAGTATAGTAGCGATAGGAACAGACAGAGCAGCTATAGAAACAGACAGCAGAGTAGCTATAGAAACAGACAGTAGAGTTGCTATTGAAACAGACAGTTGAGTAGCTATAGAATCAGACGTCAGAGTATCTATATAAACAGACAGTAGAGTAGCTATAGAAACAGAAAGTAGAGTAGCTATAGAAACAGACACTGGAGTAGCTATATAAACAGACTGTAGAGTAGCTATAGAAACAGACAGTATAGTAGCGATAGAAACAGACAGTAGAGGAGCTATAGAAACAGACAGCAGAGTAGCTATAGAAACAGACAGTAGAGTAGCTATAGCAACAGACAGTTTTGTAACTATAGAAACAGACAGTAGTGTAGCCATAGAAACAGACAGTACTGTAGCTATAGAAACTGAAAGTAGAGTAGCAATATAAAGACAGTTGCTATAGAAACAGACAATATAGTATCTATAGATACAGACAATAGAGTTGCTATAGAAACAGACAATAGAGTAGCTATAGAATCAGACGTCAGCGTAGCTATAGAAACAGACAGTAGAGTAGCTATAGAAACAGAAAGTAGAGTGGCTATAGAAACAGACACTGGAGTAGCTATATAAACAGACTGTAGAGTAGCTATAGAAACAGACAGTATAGTAGCGATAGAAACAGACTGTAGAGTTGCTATAGAATCAGACATTAGAGTAGCTATAGAAACAGACAGTAGAGTTGCTATAGAAACAGACAGTAGAGTAGCTATAGAAACAGACAGTAAAGAAGCTATAGAAACAGACAGTAGGGTAGCTATGTAAACAGACAGTAGAGTATCTATAGCAACATACGGAAGGGTAGCTATGTAAACATACTGTAGAGTAGCTATAGAAACAGACAGTAAAGAAGCTATAGAAACAGACAGTAGAGTAGCTATAGAAACAGACAGTAGAGGAGCTATAGTAACAGACATTAGAGTAGCTATAGAAACAGACAGTAGAGTTGCTATAGAAACAGACAGTAGAGTAGCTATAGAAACAGACAGTAAAGAAGCTATTGAAACAGACAGTAGAGTAGCTATAGAAACAGACAGTAGAGTAGCGATAGAAACAGACAGTAGAGGAGCTATAGAAACAGACAGTAGAGGAGCTATAGAAACAGACAGCAGAGTAGCTATAGAAACAGACAGTGGAGTAGCTGTAGAAACAGACAGTGGAGTTGCTATAGAAACAGACAGTAGAGTAGCGATAGAAAGAGACAGTAGAGGAGCTATAGAAACAGACAGTAGAGGAGCTATAGAAACAGACAGCAGAGTAGCTATAGAAACAGACAGTGGAGTAGCTATAGAAACAGACAGTGGAGTTGCTATAGAAACAGACAGTAGAGTAGCTATAGTAACAGACAGTAGAGTAGCTATAGAAACAGACAGTAGAGTTGCTATAGAAACAGACAGTAGAGTAGCTATAGAAACAGACAGTAAAGTAGCTATAGAAACAGACAGTAGAGTAGCTATAGAAACAGACAGCAGGGAAGCTAAAGAAACAGACAGTAGAGTAGCTATAGAAACAGAAAGTAGACTAGCTATAGAAACAGACAGTAGATTAGCTATGGAAACAGACAGTAGAGTAGCTATAGAATCAGACAGCAGAGTAGCTATAGAAACAGACAGAGGAGTTGCTATAGAAACAGACAATAGAGTAGCTATAGAATGAGACAGTAGAGTAGCTATAGAAACAGACAGTAGATTAGCAATAGAAACAGACAGCAGAGAAGCTAAAGAAACAGACAGTAGAGTAGCTATAGAAACAGAAAGTAGAGTAACTATAGATTAGCTATGGAAACAGACAGTAGAGTAGCTATAGAAACAGACAGCAGGGAAGCTAAAGAAACAGACAGTAGAGTAGCTATAGAAACAGAAAGTAGACTAGCTATAGAAACAGACAGTAGATTAGCTATGGAAACAGACAGTAGAGTAGCTATAGAAACAGACAGTAGATTAGCAATAGAAACAGACAGCAGAGAAGCTAAAGAAACAGACAGTAGAGTAGCTATAGAAACAGAAAGTAGAGTAACTATAGAAACAGACAGTAGAGTAGCTATAGAAACAGACAGTAGAGTTGCTATAGAAACAGACAGTAGAGTAGCTATAGAAACAGACGGTAAAGTAGCTATAGAAACAGACAGCAGAGTAGCTATAGAATGAGACAGTAGAGTAGCTATAGAAACACACAGTAGATTAGCAATAGAAACAGACAGCAGGGAAGCTAAAGAAACAGACAGTAGAGTAGCTATAGAAACATAAAGTAGAGTAGCTATAGAAACAGACAGTAGATTAGCTATGGAAACAGACAGTAGAGTAGCTATAGAAACAGACAGCAGAGTAGCTATAGAAACAGACAGAGGAGTTGCTATAGAAACAGACAATAGAGTAGCTATAGAATGAGACAGTAGAGTAGCTATAGAAACAGACAGTAGATTAGCAATAGAAACAGACAGCAGAGAAGCTAAAGAAACAGACAGTAGAGTAGCTATAGAAACAGAAAGTAGAGTAACTATAGAAACAGACAGTAGAGTAGCTATAGTAACAGACAGTAGAGTAGCTATAGAAACAGACAGTAGAGTTGCTATAGAAACAGACAGTAGAGTAGCTATAGAAACAGACAGTAAAGAAGCTATAGAAACAGACAGTAGAGTAGCTATAGGAAACAGACAGTAGAGTATCTATAGCAACATACGGAAGGGTAGCTATGTAAACATACTGTAGAGTAGCTGTAGAAACAGACAATAGAGTAGCTATACTAACAGACAGTAGAGTAGCTATAGAAACAGACAGTAAAGTAGCTATAGAAACAGACAGTAGAGTAGCTATAGAAACAGACAGTAGATTAGCTATAGAAACAGACAGCAGAGAAGCTATAGAAACAGACAGTAAAGTAGCTATAGAATCAGACAGCAGAGTAGCTATAGAAACAGACAGTGGAGTTGCTATAGAAACAGACAATAGAGTAGCTATAGAATGAGACAGTAGAGTAGCTATAGAAACAGACAGTAGATTAGCAATAGAAACAGACAGCAGAGAAGCTAAAGAAACAGACAGTAGAGTAGCTATAGAAACAGAAAGTAGAGTAACTATAGAAACAGACAGTAGAGTAGCTATAGAAACAGACAGTAGAGTTGCTATAGAAACAGACAGTAGAGTAGCTATAGAAACAGACAGTAAAGTAGCTATAGAAACAGACAGTAGAGTAGCTATAGAAACAGACAGTAAAGAAGCTATAGAAACAGACAGTAGAGTAGCTATAGTAACAGACAGTAGAGTAGCTATAGAAACAGACAGTAGAGTTGCTATAGAAACAGACAGTAGAGTAGCTATAGAAACAGACCGTAAAGAAGCTATAGAAACAGACAGTAGAGTAGCTATAGAAACAGACAGTAAAGTAGCTATAGAAACAGACAGTAGAGTAGCTATAGAAACAGACAGTAGATTAGCTATAGAAACAGACAGCAGAGAAGCTATGTAAACATACTGTAGAGTAGCTATAGCAACATACGGAAGGGTAGCTATGTAAACATACTGTAGAGTAGCTATAGAAACAGACAGTAAAGAAGCTATAGTAACAGACAGTAGAGTAGCTATAGAAACAGACAGTAGAGGAGCTATAGTAACAGACATTAGAGTAGCTATAGAAACAGACAGTAGAGTTGCTATAGAAACAGACAGTAGAGTAGCTATAGAAACAGACAGTAAAGAAGCTATAGAAACAGACAGTAGAGTAGCTATAGAAACAGACAGTAGAGTAGCGATAGAAAGAGACAGTAGAGGAGCTATAGAAACAGACAGTAGAGGAGCTATAGAAACAGACAGCAGAGTAGCTATAGAAACAGACAGTGGAGTAGCTGTAGAAACAGACTGTGGAGTTGCTATAGAAACAGACAGTAGAGTAGCGATAGAAAGAGACAGTAGAGGAGCTAAAGAAACAGACAGTAGAGGAGCTATAGAAACAGACAGCAGAGTAGCTATAGAAACAGACAATAGAGTAGCTATAGAATGAGACAGTAGAGTAGCTATAGAAACAGACAGTAGATTAGCAATAGAAACAGACAGCAGAGAAGCTAAAGAAACAGACAGTAGAGTAGCTATAGAAACAGAAAGTAGAGTAACTATAGAAACAGACAGTAGAGTAGCTATAGAAACAGACAGTAGAGTTGCTATAGAAACAGACAGTAGAGTAGCTATAGAAACAGACAGTAAAGTAGCTATGGAAACAGACAGTAGAGTATCTATAGCAACATACGGAAGGGTAGCTATGTAAACATACTGTAGAGTAGCTGTAGAAACAGACAATAGAGTAGCTATACTAACAGACAGTAGAGTAGCTATAGAAACAGACAGTAAAGTAGCTATAGAAACAGACAGTAGAGTAGCTATAGAAACAGACAGTAGATTAGCTATAGAAACAGACAGCAGAGAAGCTATAGAAACAGACAGTGGAGTTGCTATAGAAACAGACAATAGAGTAGCTATAGAATGAGACAGTAGAGTAGCTATAGAAACAGACAGTAGATTAGCAATAGAAACAGACAGCAGAGAAGCTAAAGAAACTGACAGTAGAGTAGCTATAGAAACAGAAAGTAGAGTAACTATAGAAACAGACAGTAGAGTAGCTATAGAAACAGACAGTAGAGTTGCTATAGAAAGAGACAGTAGAGTAGCTATAGAAACAGACAGTAAAGTAGCTATAGAAACAGACAGTAGAGTAGCTATAGAAACAGACAGTAAAGAAGCTATAGAAACAGACAGTAGAGTAGCTATAGTAACAGACAGTAGAGTAGCTATAGAAACAGACAGTAGAGTTGCTATAGAAACAGACAGTAGAGTAGCTATAGAAACAGACCGTAAAGAAGCTATAGAAACAGACAGTAGAGTAGCTATAGAAACAGACAGTAAAGTAGCTATAGAAACAGACAGTAGAGTAGCTATAGAAACAGACAGTAGATTAGCTATAGAAACAGACAGCAGAGAAGCTATAGAAACAGACAGTAAAGTAGCTATAGAATCAGACAGCAGAGTAGCTATAGAAACAGACAGTGGAGTTGCTATAGAAACAGACAATAGAGTAGCTATAGAATGAGACAGTAGAGTAGCTATAGAAACAGACAGTAGATTAGCAATAGAAACAGACAGCAGAGAAGCTAAAGAAACAGACAGTAGAGTAGCTATAGAAACAGAAAGTAGAGTAACTATAGAAACAGACAGTAGAGTAGCTATAGAAACAGACAGTAGAGTTGCTATAGAAACAGACAGTAGAGTAGCTATAGAAACAGACAGTAAAGTAGCTATAGAAACAGACAGTAGAGTAGCTATAGAAACAGACAGTAAAGAAGCTATAGAAACAGACAGTAGAGTAGCTATAGTAACAGACAGTAGAGTAGCTATAGAAACAGACAGTAGAGTTGCTATAGAAACAGACAGTAGAGTAGCTATAGAAACAGACAGTAAAGAAGCTATAGAAACAGACAGTAGAGTAGCTATGTAAACAGACAGTAGAGTATCTATAGCAACATACGGAAGGGTAGCTATGTAAACATACTGTAGAGTAGCTATAGAAACAGACAGTAAAGAAGCTATAGAAACAGACAGTAGAGTAGCTATAGAAACAGACAGTAGAAGAGCTATAGTAACAGACATTAGAGTAGCTATAGAAACAGACAGTAGAGTTGCTATAGAAACAGACAGTAGAGTAGCTATAGAAACAGACAGTAAAGAAGCTATAGAAACAGACAGTAGAGTAGCTATAGAAACAGACAGTAGAGTAGCGATAGAAAGAGACAGTAGAGGAGCTATAGAAACAGACAGTAGAAGAGCTATAGAAACAGACAGCAGAGTAGCTATAGAAACAGACAGTGGAGTAGCTGTAGAAACAGACTGTGGAGTTGCTATAGAAACAGACAGTAGAGTAGCGATAGAAAGAGACAGTAGAGGAGCTAAAGAAACAGACAGTAGAGGAGCTATAGAAACAGACAGCAGAGTAGCTATAGAAACAGACAGTGGAGTAGCTATAGAAACAGACAGTGGAGTTGCTATAGAAACAGACAGTAGAGTAGCTATAGTAACAGACAGTAGAGTAGCTATAGAAACAGACAGTAGAGTTGCTATAGAAACAGACAGTAGAGTAGCTATAGAAACAGACAGTAAAGTAGCTATAGAAACAGACAGTAGAGTAGCTATAGAAACAGACAGTGGAGTTGCTATAGAAACAGACAATAGAGTAGCTATAGAATGAGACAGTAGAGTAGCTATAGAAACAGACAGTAGATTAGCAATAGAAACAGACAGCAGAGAAGCTAAAGAAACTGACAGTAGAGTAGCTATAGAAACAGAAAGTAGAGTAACTATAGAAACAGACAGTAGAGTAGCTATAGAAACAGACAGTAGAGTTGCTATAGAAACAGACAGTAGAGTAGCTATAGAAACAGACAGTAAAGTAGCTATAGAAACAGACAGTAGAGTAGCTATAGAAACAGACAGTAAAGAAGCTATAGAAACAGACAGTAGAGTAGCTATAGTAACAGACAGTAGAGTAGCTATAGAAACAGACAGTAGAGTTGCTATAGAAACAGACAGTAGAGTAGCTATAGAAACAGACAGTAAAGAAGCTATATAAACAGACAGTAGAGTAGCTATGTAAACAGACAGTAGAGTATCTATAGCAACATACGGAAGGGTAGCTATGTAAACATACTGTAGTGTAGCTATAGAAACAGACAGTAAAGAAGCTATAGAAACAGACAGTAGAGTAGCTATAGAAACAGACAGTAGAGGAGCTATAGTAACAGACATTAGAGTAGCTATAGAAACAGACAGTAGAGTTGCTATAGAAACAGACAGTAGAGTAGCTATAGAAACAGACAGTAAAGAAGCTATTGAAACAGACAGTAGAGTAGCTATAGAAACAGACAGTAGAGTAGCGATAGAAACAGACAGTAGAGGAGCTATAGAAACAGACAGTAGAGGAGCTATAGAAACAGACAGCAGAGTAGCTATAGAAACAGACAGTGGAGTAGCTGTAGAAACAGACTGTGGAGTTGCTATAGAAACAGACAGTAGAGTAGCGATAGAAAGAGACAGTAGAGGAGCTAAAGAAACAGACAGTAGAGGAGCTATAGAAACAGACAGCAGAGTAGCTATAGAAACAGACAGTGGAGTAGCTATAGAAACAGACAGTGGAGTTGCTATAGAAACAGACAGTAGAGTAGCTATAGTAACAGACAGTAGAGTAGCTATAGAAACAGACAGTAGAGTTGCTATAGAAACAGACAGTAGAGTAGCTATAGAAACAGACAGTAGAGTAGCTATAGAAACAGACAGTAAAGTAGCTATAGAAACAGACAGTAGAGTAGCTATAGAAACAGACAGCAGAGAAGCTAAAGAAACAGACAGTAGAGTAGCTATAGAAACAGAAAGTAGACTAGCTATAGAAACAGACAGTAGATTAGCTATGGAAACAGACAGTAGAGTAGCTATAGAATCAGACAGCAGAGTAGCTATAGAAACAGACAATAGAGTAGCTATAGAATCAGACAGTAGAGTAGCTATAGAAACAGACAGTAGATTAGCTATAGAAACAGACAGCAGAGAAGCTAAAGAAACAGACAGTAGAGTAGCTATAGAAACATAAAGTAGAGTAGCTATAGAAACAGACAGTAGAGTAGCTATAGAAACAGACAGTAGAGTTGCTATAGAAACAGACAGTAGAGTAGCTATAGAAACAGACGGTAAAGTAGCTATAGAAACAGACAGCAGAGTAGCTATAGAATGAGACAGTAGAGTAGCTATAGAAACACACAGTAGATTAGCAATAGAAACAGACAGCAGAGAAGCTAAAGAAACAGACAGTAGAGTAGCTATAGAAACATAAAGTAGAGTAGCTATAGAAACAGACAGTAGATTAGCTATGGAAACAGACAGTAGAGTAGCTATAGAATTAGACAGCAGAGTAGCTATAGAAACAGACAGAGGAGTTGCTATAGAAACAGACAATAGAGTAGCTATAGAATGAGACAGTAGAGTAGCTATAGAAACAGACAGTAGATTAGCAATAGAAACAGACAGCAGAGAAGCTAAAGAAACAGACAGTAGAGTAGCTATAGAAACAGAAAGTAGAGTAGCTATAGAAACAGACAGTAGAGTAGCTATAGTAACAGACAGTAGAGTAGCTATAGAAACAGACAGTAGAGTTGCTATAGAAACAGACAGTAGAGTAGCTATAGAAACAGACAGTAAAGAAGCTATAGAAACAGACAGTAGAGTAGCTATGGAAACAGACAGTAGAGTATCTATAGCAACATACGGAAGGGTAGCTATGTAAACATACTGTAGAGTAGCTGTAGAAACAGACAGTAGAGTAGCTATAGTAACAGACAGTAGAGTAGCTATAGAAACAGACAGTAAAGTAGCTATAGAAACAGACAGTAGAGTAGCTATAGAAACAGACAGTAGATTAGCTATAGAAACAGACAGCAGAGAAGCTATAGAAACAGACAGTAAAGTAGCTATAGAATCAGACAGCAGAGTAGCTATAGAAACAGACAGTGGAGTTGCTATAGAAACAGACAATAGAGTAGCTATAGAATGAGACAGTAGAGTAGCTATAGAAACAGACAGTAGATTAGCAATAGAAACAGACAGCAGAGAAGCTAAAGAAACAGACAGTAGAGTAGCTATAGAAACAGAAAGTAGAGTAACTATAGAAACAGACAGTAGAGTAGCTATAGAAACAGACAGTAGAGTTGCTATAGAAACAGACAGTAGAGTAGCTATAGAAACAGACAGTAAAGTAGCTATAGAAACAGACAGTAGAGTAGCTATAGAAACAGACAGTAAAGAAGCTATAGAAACAGACAGTAGAGTAGCTATAGTAACAGACAGTAGAGTAGCTATAGAAACAGACAGTAGAGTTGCTATAGAAACAGACAGTAGAGTAGCTATAGAAACAGACCGTAAAGAAGCTATAGAAACAGACAGTAGAGTAGCTATAGAAACAGACAGTAAAGTAGCTATAGAAACAGACAGTAGAGTAGCTATAGAAACAGACAGTAGATTAGCTATAGAAACAGACAGCAGAGAAGCTATGTAAACATACTGTAGAGTAGCTATAGCAACATACGGAAGGGTAGCTATGTAAACATACTGTAGAGTAGCTATAGAAACAGACAGTAAAGAAGCTATAGTAACAGACAGTAGAGTAGCTATAGAAACAGACAGTAGAGGAGCTATAGTAACAGACATTAGAGTAGCTAAAGAAACAGACAGTAGAGTTGCTATAGAAACAGACAGTAGAGTAGCTATAGAAACAGACAGTAAAGAAGCTATTGAAACAGACAGTAGAGTAGCTATAGAAACAGACAGTAGAGTAGCGATAGAAAGAGACAGTAGAGGAGCTATAGAAACAGACAGTAGAGGAGCTATAGAAACAGACAGCAGAGTAGCTATAGAAACAGACAGTGGAGTAGCTGTAGAAACAGACTGTGGAGTTGCTATAGAAACAGACAGTAGAGTAGCTATAGAAAGAGACAGTAGAGGAGCTAAAGAAACAGACAGTAGAGGAGCTATAGAAACAGACAGCAGAGTAGCTATAGAAACAGACAGTGGAGTAGCTATAGAAACAGACAGTGGAGTAGCTATAGAAACAGACAGTAGAGTAGCTATAGTAACAGACAGTAGAGTAGCTATAGAAACAGACAGTAGAGTTGCTATAGAAACAGACAGTAGAGTAGCTATAGAAACAGACAGTAAAGTAGCTATAGAAACAGACAGTAGAGTAGCTATAGAAACAGACAGTGGAGTTGCTATAGAAACAGACAATAGAGTAGCTATAGAATGAGACAGTAGAGTAGCTATAGAAACAGACAGTAGATTAGCAATAGAAACAGACAGCAGAGAAGCTAAAGAAACTGACAGTAGAGTAGCTATAGAAACAGAAAGTAGAGTAACTATAGAAACAGACAGTAGAGTAGCTATAGAAACAGACAGTAGAGTTGCTATAGAAACAGACAGTAGAGTAGCTATAGAAACAGACAGTAAAGTAGCTATGGAAACAGACAGTAGAGTATCTATAGCAACATACGGAAGGGTAGCTATGTAAACATACTGTAGAGTAGCTGTAGAAACAGACAGTAGAGTAGCTATACTAACAGACAGTAGAGTAGCTATAGAAACAGACAGTAAAGTAGCTATAGAAACAGACAGTAGAGTAGCTATAGAAACAGACAGTAGATTAGCTATAGAAACAGACAGCAGAGAAGCTATAGAAACAGACAGTAAAGTAGCTATAGAATCAGACAGCAGAGTAGCTATAGAAACAGACAGTGGAGTTGCTATAGAAACAGACAATAGAGTAGCTATAGAATGAGACAGTAGAGTAGCTATAGAAACAGACAGTAGATTAGCAATAGAAACAGACAGCAGAGAAGCTAAAGAAACAGACAGTAGAGTAGCTATAGAAACAGAAAGTAGAGTAACTATAGAAACAGACAGTAGAGTAGCTATAGAAACAGACAGTAGAGTTGCTATAGAAACAGACAGTAGAGTAGCTATAGAAACAGACAGTAAAGTAGCTATAGAAACAGACAGTAGAGTAGCTATAGAAACAGACAGTAAAGAAGCTATAGAAACAGACAGTAGAGTAGCTATAGTAACAGACAGTAGAGTAGCTATAGAAACAGACAGTAGAGTTGCTATAGAAACAGACAGTAGAGTAGCTATAGAAACAGACAGTAAAGAAGCTATAGAAACAGACAGTAGAGTAGCTATAGAAACAGACAGTAAAGTAGCTATAGAAACAGACAGTAGAGTAGCTATAGAAACAGACAGTAGATTAGCTATAGAAACAGACAGCAGAGAAGCTATAGAAACAGACAGTAAAGTAGCTATAGAATCAGACAGCAGAGTAGCTATAGAAACAGACAGTGGAGTTGCTATAGAAACAGACAATAGAGTAGCTATAGAATGAGACAGTAGAGTAGCTATAGAAACAGACAGTAGATTAGCAATAGAAACAGACAGCAGAGAAGCTAAAGAAACAGACAGTAGAGTAGCTATAGAAACAGAAAGTAGAGTAACTATAGAAACAGACAGTAGAGTAGCTATAGAAACAGACAGTAGAGTTGCTATAGAAACAGACAGTAGAGTAGCTATAGAAACAGACAGTAAAGTAGCTATAGAAACAGACAGTAGAGTAGCTATAGAAACAGACAGTAAAGAAGCTATAGAAACAGACAGTAGAGTAGCTATAGTAACAGACAGTAGAGTAGCTATAGAAACAGACAGTAGAGTTGCTATAGAAACAGACAGTAGAGTAGCTATAGAAACAGACAGTAAAGAAGCTATAGAAACAGACAGTAGAGTAGCTATGTAAACAGACAGTAGAGTATCTATAGCAACATACGGAAGGGTAGCTATGTAAACATACTGTAGAGTAGCTATAGAAACAGACAGTAGAAGCTATAGAAACAGACAGTAGAGTAGCTATAGAAACAGACAGTAGAGGAGCTATAGTAACAGACAGTAGAGTAGCTATAGAAACAGACAGTAGAGTTGCTATAGAAACAGACAGTAGAGTAGCTATAGAAACAGACAGTAAAGAAGCTATTGAAACAGACAGTAGAGTAGCTATAGAAACAGACAGTAGAGTAGCTATAGAAAGAGACAGTAGAGGAGCTATAGAAACAGACAGTAGAGGAGCTATAGAAACAGACAGCAGAGTAGCTATAGAAACAGACAGTGGAGTAGCTGTAGAAACAGACTGTGGAGTTGCTATAGAAACAGACAGTAGAGTAGCTATAGAAAGAGACAGTAGAGGAGCTAAAGAAACAGACAGTAGAGGAGCTATAGAAACAGACAGCAGAGTAGCTATAGAAACAGACAGTGGAGTAGCTATAGAAACAGACAGTAGAGTTGCTATAGAAACAGACAGTAGAGTAGCTATAGTAACAGACAGTAGAGTAGCTATAGAAACAGACAGTAGAGTTGCTATAGAAACAGACAGTAGAGTAGCTATAGAAACAGACAGTAAAGTAGCTATAGAAACAGACAGTAGAGTAGCTATAGAAACAGACAGTGGAGTTGCTATAGAAACAGACAATAGAGTAGCTATAGAATGAGACAGTAGAGTAGCTATAGAAACAGACAGTAGATTAGCAATAGAAACAGACAGCAGAGAAGCTAAAGAAACAGACAGTAGAGTAGCTATAGAAACAGAAAGTAGAGTAACTATAGAAACAGACAGTAGAGTAGCTATAGAAACAGACAGTAGAGTTGCTATAGAAACAGACAGTAGAGTAGCTATAGAAACAGACAGTAAAGTAGCTATAGAAACAGACAGTAGAGTAGCTATAGAAACAGACAGTAAAGAAGCTATAGAAACAGACAGTAGAGTAGCTATAGTAACAGACAGTAGAGTAGCTATAGAAACAGACAGTAGAGTTGCTATAGAAACAGACAGTAGAGTAGCTATAGAAACAGACAGTAAAGAAGCTATAGAAACAGACAGTAGAGTAGCTATGTAAACAGACAGTAGAGTATCTATAGCAACATACGGAAGGGTAGCTATGTAAACATACTGTAGAGTAGCTATAGAAACAGACAGTAAAGAAGCTATAGAAACAGACAGTAGAGTAGCTATAGAAACAGACAGTAGAGGAGCTATAGTAACAGACAGTAGAGTAGCTATAGAAACAGACAGTAGAGTTGCTATAGAAACAGACAGTAGAGTAGCTATAGAAACAGACAGTAAAGAAGCTATAGAAACAGACAGTAGAGTAGCTATAGAAACAGACAGTAGAGTAGCTATAGAAACAGACAGTAGAGGAGCTATAGAAACAGACAGTAGAGGAGCTATAGAAACAGACAGCAGAGTAGCTATAGAAACAGACAGTGGAGTAGCTGTAGAAACAGACTGTGGAGTTGCTATAGAAACAGACAGTAGAGTAGCGATAGAAAGAGACAGTAGAGGAGCTATAGAAACAGACAGTAGAGGAGCTATAGAAACAGACAGCAGAGTAGCTATAGAAACAGACAGTAGAGTAGCTATAGAAACAGACAGTGGAGTAGCTATAGAAACAGACAGTAGAGTAGCTATAGTAACAGACAGTAGAGTAGCTATAGAAACAGACAGTAGAGTTGCTATAGAAACAGACAGTAGAGTAGCTATAGAAACAGACAGTAAAGTAGCTATAGAAACAGACAGTAGAGTAGCTATAGAAACAGACAGCAGAGAAGCTAAAGAAACAGACAGTAGAGTAGCTATAGAAACAGAAAGTAGACTAGCTATAGAAACAGACAGTAGATTAGCTATAGAAACAGACAGTAGAGTAGCTATAGAAACAGACAGCAGAGTAGCTATAGAAACAGACAATAGAGTAGCTATAGAATCAGACAGTAGAGTAGCTATAGAAACAGACAGTAGATTAGCTATAGAAACAGACAGCAGAGAAGCTAAAGAAACAGACAGTAGAGTAGCTATAGAAACAGAAAGTAGAGTAGCTATAGAAACAGACAGTAGAGTAGCTATAGAAACAGACAGTAGAGTTGCTATAGAAACAGACAGTAGAGTAGCTATAGAAACAGACGGTAAAGTAGCTATAGAAACAGACAGCAGAGTAGCTATAGAATGAGACAGTAGAGTAGCTATAGAAACAGACAGTAGATTAGCAATAGAAACAGACAGCAGAGGAAGCTAAAGAAACAGACAGTAGAGTAGCTATAGAAACAGACAGTAGAGTAGCTATAGAAACAGACAGTAGATTAGCTATGGAAACAGACAGTAGAGTAGCTATAGAAATAGACAGCAGAGTAGCTATAGAAACAGACAGTGGAGTTGCTATAGAAACAGACAGTAGAGTAGCTATAGAAACAGACAGTAGAGTAGCTATAGAAACAGACAGTAGATTAGCAATAGAAACAGACAGCAGAGAAGCTAAAGAAACAGACAGTAGAGTAGCTATAGAAACAGACAGTAGAGTAGCTATAGAAACAGACAGTAGAGTAGCTATAGTAACAGACAGTAGAGTAGCTATAGAAACAGACAGTAGAGTTGCTATAGAAACAGACAGTAGAGTAGCTATAGAAACAGACAGTAAAGAAGCTATAGAAACAGACAGTAGAGTAGCTATAGAAACAGACAGTAGAGTATCTATAGCAACATACGGAAGGGTAGCTATGTAAACATACTGTAGAGTAGCTGTAGAAACAGACAGTAGAGTAGCTATAGTAACAGACAGTAGAGTAGCTATAGAAACAGACAGTAAAGTAGCTATAGAAACAGACAGTAGAGTAGCTATAGAAACAGACAGTAGATTAGCTATAGAAACAGACAGCAGAGAAGCTATAGAAACAGACAGTAAAGTAGCTATAGAATCAGACAGCAGAGTAGCTATAGAAACAGACAGTGGAGTTGCTATAGAAACAGACAATAGAGTAGCTATAGAATGAGACAGTAGAGTAGCTATAGAAACAGACAGTAGATTAGCAATAGAAACAGACAGCAGAGAAGCTAAAGAAACAGACAGTAGAGTAGCTATAGAAACAGAAAGTAGAGTAGCTATAGAAACAGACAGTAGAGTAGCTATAGAAACAGACAGTAGAGTTGCTATAGAAACAGACAGTAGAGTAGCTATAGAAACAGACAGTAAAGTAGCTATAGAAACAGACAGTAGAGTAGCTATAGAAACAGACAGTAGAGAGAAGCTATAGAAACAGACAGTAGAGTAGCTATAGAAACAGACAGTAGAGTAGCTATAGAAACAGACAGTAGAGTAGCTATAGAAACAGACAGTAGAGTAGCTATAGAAACAGACAGTAGAGTAGCTATAGAAACAGACAGTAGAGTAGCTATAGAAACAGACAGTAGAGTAGCTATAGAAACAGACAGTAGAGTAGCTATAGAAACAGACAGTAGAGTAGCTATAGAAACAGACAGTAGAGTAGCTATAGAAACAGACAGTAGAGTAGCTATAGAAACAGACAGTAGAGTAGCTATAGAAACAGACAGTAGAGTAGCTATAGAAACAGACAGTAGAGTAGCTATAGAAACAGACAGTAGAGTAGCTATAGAAACAGACAGTAGAGTAGCTATAGAAACAGACAGTAGAGTAGCTATAGAAACAGACAGTAGAGTAGCTATAGAAACAGACAGTAGAGTAGCTATAGAAACAGACAGTAAAGTAGCTATAGAAACAGACAGTAGAGTAGCTATAGAAACAGACAGTAGAGTAGCTATAGAAACAGACAGTAGAGTAGCTATAGAAACAGACAGTAGAGTAGCTATAGAAACAGACAGTAGATTAGCTATAGAAACAGACAGCAGAGAAGCTAAAGAAACAGACAGTAGAGTAGCTATAGAAACAGAAAGTAGAGTAGCTATAGAAACAGACAGTAGAGTAGCTATAGAAACAGACAGTAGAGTAGCTATAGAAACAGACAGTAGAGTAGCTATAGAAACAGACAGTAAAGTAGCTATGGAAACAGACAGTAGAGTATCTATAGCAACATACGGAAGGGTAGCTATGTAAACATACTGTAGAGTAGCTGTAGAAACAGACAGTAGAGTAGCTATAGTAACAGACAGTAGAGTAGCTATAGAAACAGACAGTAAAGTAGCTATAGAAACAGACAGTAGAGTAGCTATAGAAACAGACAGTAGATTAGCTATAGAAACAGACAGCAGAGAAGCTATAGAAACAGACAGTAAAGTAGCTATAGAATCAGACAGCAGAGTAGCTATAGAAACAGACAGTGGAGTTGCTATAGAAACAGACAATAGAGTAGCTATAGAATGAGACAGTAGAGTAGCTATAGAAACAGACAGTAGATTAGCAATAGAAACAGACAGCAGAGAAGCTAAAGAAACAGACAGTAGAGTAGCTATAGAAACAGAAAGTAGAGTAACTATAGAAACAGACAGTAGAGTAGCTATAGAAACAGACAGTAGAGTAGCTATAGAAACAGACAGTAGAGTAGCTATAGAAACAGACAGTAAAGTAGCTATAGAAACAGACAGTAGAGTAGCTATAGAAACAGACAGTAAAGAAGCTATAGAAACAGACAGTAGAGTAGCTATAGAAACAGACAGTAGAGTAGCTATAGAAACAGACAGTAGAGTAGCTATAGAAACAGACAGTAGAGTAGCTATAGAAACAGACAGTAGAGTAGCTATAGAAACAGACAGTAGAGTAGCTATAGAAACAGACAGTAGAGAGCAGAGTAGCTATAGAAAACAGACAGTAGAGTAGCTATAGAAACAGACAGTAGAGTAGCTATAGAAACAGACAGTAGACAGTAGAGTAGCTATAGAAACAGACAGTAAAGTAGCTATAGAAACAGACAGTAGAGTAGCTATAGAAACAGACAGTAGATTAGCTATAGAAACAGACAGCAGAGAAGCTATAGAAACAGACAGTAAAGTAGCTATAGAATCAGACAGCAGAGTAGCTATAGAAACAGACAGTGGAGTTGCTATAGAAACAGACAATAGAGTAGCTATAGAATGAGACAGTAGAGTAGCTATAGAAACAGACAGTAGATTAGCAATAGAAACAGACAGCAGAGAAGCTAAAGAAACAGACAGTAGAGTAGCTATAGAAACAGAAAGTAGAGTAACTATAGAAACAGACAGTAGAGTAGCTATAGAAACAGACAGTAGAGTTGCTATAGAAACAGACAGTAGAGTAGCTATAGAAACAGACAGTAAAGTAGCTATAGAAACAGACAGTAGAGTAGCTATAGAAACAGACAGTAAAGAAGCTATAGAAACAGACAGTAGAGTAGCTATAGTAACAGACAGTAGAGTAGCTATAGAAACAGACAGTAGAGTTGCTATAGAAACAGACAGTAGAGTAGCTATAGAAACAGACAGTAAAGAAGCTATAGAAACAGACAGTAGAGTAGCTATGTAAACAGACAGTAGAGTATCTATAGCAACATACGGAAGGGTAGCTATGTAAACATACTGTAGAGTAGCTATAGAAACAGACAGTAAAGAAGCTATAGAAACAGACAGTAGAGTAGCTATAGAAACAGACAGTAGAGGAGCTATAGTAACAGACATTAGAGTAGCTATAGAAACAGACAGTAGAGTTGCTATAGAAACAGACAGTAGAGTAGCTATAGAAACAGACAGTAAAGAAGCTATAGAAACAGACAGTAGAGTAGCTATAGAAACAGACAGTAGAGTAGCGATAGAAACAGACAGTAGAGGAGCTATAGAAACAGACAGTAGAGGAGCTATAGAAACAGACAGCAGAGTAGCTATAGAAACAGACAGTGGAGTAGCTGTAGAAACAGACTGTGGAGTTGCTATAGAAACAGACAGTAGAGTAGCTATAGAAAGAGACAGTAGAGGAGCTAAAGAAACAGACAGTAGAGGAGCTATAGAAACAGACAGCAGAGTAGCTATAGAAACAGACAGTGGAGTAGCTATAGAAACAGACAGTGGAGTTGCTATAGAAACAGACAGTAGAGTAGCTATAGTAACAGACAGTAGAGTAGCTATAGAAACAGACAGTAGAGTTGCTATAGAAACAGACAGTAGAGTAGCTATAGAAACAGACAGTAAAGTAGCTATAGAAACAGACAGTAGAGTAGCTATAGAAACAGACAGTGGAGTTGCTATAGAAACAGACAATAGAGTAGCTATAGAATGAGACAGTAGAGTAGCTATAGAAACAGACAGTAGATTAGCAATAGAAACAGACAGCAGAGAAGCTAAAGAAACAGACAGTAGAGTAGCTATAGAAACAGAAAGTAGAGTAACTATAGAAACAGACAGTAGAGTAGCTATAGAAACAGACAGTAGAGTTGCTATAGAAACAGACAGTAGAGTAGCTATAGAAACAGACAGTAAAGTAGCTATAGAAACAGACAGTAGAGTAGCTATAGAAACAGACAGTAAAGAAGCTATAGAAACAGACAGTAGAGTAGCTATAGTAACAGACAGTAGAGTAGCTATAGAAACAGACAGTAGAGTTGCTATAGAAACAGACAGTAGAGTAGCTATAGAAACAGACAGTAAAGAAGCTATAGAAACAGACAGTAGAGTAGCTATGTAAACAGACAGTAGAGTATCTATAGCAACATACGGAAGGGTAGCTATGTAAACATACTGTAGAGTAGCTATAGAAACAGACAGTAAAGAAGCTATAGAAACAGACAGTAGAGTAGCTATAGAAACAGACAGTAGAGGAGCTATAGTAACAGACAGTAGAGTAGCTATAGAAACAGACAGTAGAGTTGCTATAGAAACAGACAGTAGAGTAGCTATAGAAACAGACAGTAAAGAAGCTATAGAAACAGACAGTAGAGTAGCTATAGAAACAGACAGTAGAGTAGCGATAGAAACAGACAGTAGAGGAGCTATAGAAACAGACAGTAGAGTAGCTATAGAAACAGACAGTAGAGTAGCTATAGAAACAGACAGTAGAGTAGCTATAGAAACAGACAGTAGAGGAGCTATAGAAACAGACAGCAGAGTAGCTATAGAAACAGACAGTGGAGTAGCTGTAGAAACAGACTGTGGAGTTGCTATAGAAACAGACAGTAGAGTAGCGATAGAAAGAGACAGTAGAGGAGCTAAAGAAACAGACAGTAGAGGAGCTATAGAAACAGACAGCAGAGTAGCTATAGAAACAGACAGTGGAGTAGCTATAGAAACAGACAGTGGAGTTGCTATAGAAACAGACAGTAGAGTAGCTATAGTAACAGACAGTAGAGTAGCTATAGAAACAGACAGTAGAGTTGCTATAGAAACAGACAGTAGAGTAGCTATAGAAACAGACAGTAAAGTAGCTATAGAAACAGACAGTAGAGTAGCTATAGAAACAGACAGCAGGGAAGCTAAAGAAACAGACAGTAGAGTAGCTATAGAAACAGAAAGTAGACTAGCTATAGAAACAGACAGTAGATTAGCTATGGAAACAGACAGTAGAGTAGCTATAGAATCAGACAGCAGAGTAGCTATAGAAACAGACAGTAGAGTAGCTATAGAAACAGACAGCAGAGAAGCTAAAGAAACAGACAGTAGAGTAGCTATAGAAACATAAAGTAGAGTAGCTATAGAAACAGACAGTAGATTAGCTATGGAAACAGACAGTAGAGTATCTATAGCAATATACGGAAGGGTAGCTATGTAAACATACTGTAGAGTAACTGTAGAAACAGACAGTAGAGTAGCTATAGTAACAGACAGTAGAGTAGCTATAGAAACATACAGTATAGCTATAGAAACAGACATTAGTGTCACGCCCTGGCAATAGAGAGCCCTCTAGGTTTCTCTATGGTGTGCTGGGTCAGAGCGTGACTAGGTTATTCTAGGGAATTCTATGTTGAGTTTGAGTTGGTTCCCAATTAGAGGCAGCTGGTTGTCGTTGCCTCTAATTGGGAATCCTATTTAAGTTGGTTCCCTTCCCCACTTGCCTTGTGTGTTATTGGTTTTTAAATGTGTTTGGTTAGTGATTGTTGTGCGTGATTGTTGTGCGTGATTGTTGTGCGTGATTGTTGTGCGTAGTCAGTGGCTTTCAGCATTACACTACATGTGTCGATTGTTGTTTCTTTAGTTTTTGCATTGAAAGTTCACTTAATTAACAACGTGGAACTACACCTGCGCAGCATTTTGGTCCAATCCTTCCAGCGATTGAAAATTAGAGTAACGATAGAAACAGAGAGTAGCTATAGAAACATAAATTAGAGTAACTATAGAAAAAGACGGAATAGTACCTGAAGAAACAGACAGTAGAGTAGCTATAGAAACAGACAGTATAGTAGCGATAAAAACAGACAGAGAAGCTATAGAATCAGAAAGTAGAGTTGCTATAGAATCAGACAGTAGAGTTGCTATAGAATCAGACAGTAGAGGAGCTACAGAAAAAGACAGTAGAGTAGCTATAGAAACAGACAGAGTAGCTGAAGAAACAGACAGTAGAGTAACTATAGAAACAGACAGTATAGTAGCGATAGGAACAGACAGAGCAGCTATAGAAACAGACAGCAGAGTAGCTATAGAAACAGACAGTAGAGTTGCTATTGAAACAGACAGTTGAGTAGCTATAGAATCAGACGTCAGAGTATCTATATAAACAGACAGTAGAGTAGCTATAGAAACAGAAAGTAGAGTAGCTATAGAAACAGACACTGGAGTAGCTATATAAACAGACTGTAGAGTAGCTATAGAAACAGACAGTATAGTAGCGATAGAAACAGACAGTAGAGGAGCTATAGAAACAGACAGCAGAGCAGCTATAAAAACAGACAGCAGAGTAGCTATAGAAACAGACAGTAGAGTAGCTATAGCAACAGACAGTTTTGTAACTATAGAAACAGACAGTAGTGTAGCCATAGAAACAGACAGTACTGTAGCTATAGAAACTGAAAGTAGAGTAGCAATATAAGCCGACAGTTGCTATAGAAACAGACAATATAGTATCTATAGATACAGACAATAGAGTTGCTATAGAAACAGACAATAGAGTAGCTATAGAATCAGACGTCAGCGTAGCTATAGAAACAGACAGTAGAGTAGCTATAGAAACAGAAAGTAGAGTAGCTATAGAAACAGACACTGGAGTAGCTATATAAACAGACTGTAGAGTAGCTATAGAAACAGACAGTATAGTAGCGATAGAAACAGACTGTAGAGTTGCTATAGAATCAGACATTAGAGTAGCAATAGAAACAGACAGAAGATTAGCTATAGAATCAGACAGCAGAGTCGCTACTGAAACAGACAGTAGAGTAGCTATAGAAACGGACAATAGAGAGTAGCTATAGAAACAGACAGCAGAGTAGCTATAGAAACAGACAGTAGAGTAGCGATAGAAACAGACAATAGAGGAGCTATAGAAACATAAATTAGAGTAACTATAGAAACAGACAGTATATTAGCTGAAGAAACAGACAGTATAGTTGTATAGAAAGAGAAAGTAGAGTAGCTATAGAAACAGACAGTAGAGTAGCTATAGAAACAGACAGTAGAGTAGCTATAGAAACAGAAATGAGAGTATCAATAGAAACAGACAGTAGACTAACTACAGCAACAGACAGTAGAGTAGCGATAGAAACAAACAGTAGAGGAGCTATAGAAACATAAATTAGAGTAACTATAGAAACAGACAGTATAGTAGCTGAAGAAACAGACAGTAGAGTAGCTATAGAAACAGAAGGTAGAGTAGCTCTAGAAACAGACAGTAGAGTAGCTATAGAAACAGACAGCAGAGAAGCTAAAGAAACAGACAGTAGAGTAGCTATAGAAACAGACAGCAGAGAAGCTAAAGAAACAGACAGTAGAGTAGCTATAGAAACAGAAAGTAGAGTAGCTATAGAAACAGACAGTAGAGTAGCTATAGAAACAGACAGTAAAGTAGCTATAGAAACAGACAGTAGAGTAGCTATAGAAACAGACAGCAGAGAAGCTATAGAAACAGACAGTGGAGTTGCTATAGAAACAGACAATAGAGTAGCTATAGAATCAGACAGTAGAGTAGCTATCAAAACAGACAGTAGAGTTGCTATAGAAACAGACAATAGAGTAGCTATAGAAACAGACAATAGAGTAGCTAGGGAAAGACATTAGAGGTGGTATAGAAACATAGAGTAGAGTGGCTATAGAACAGACAGAAGAGCAGCTATTTTTAAAAGACAGTATAGTATCTATAGAAACAGACAGTAAAGTAGCTATAGAAACAGACAGTAGATTAGCTATGGAAACATAACATATAGTACCTATAGAAACAGATAGTAGAGTAGCTATAGAAACAGACAGCAGAGTAGCCACAGAAACAGACAGTAGAGTAGCTATAGAAACAGACATGAGAGTAGTAATAGAAACAGTCAGAAGAGTAGCTTTAGAGACAGGCAGTAGAGAAGACATAGAAACAGACAGTATAGTAGCTATAGAAACAGACAGCAGAGTAGCCACAGAAACAGACAGTAGAGTTGCTATAGAAACAGACAATAGAGTAGCTATAGAAACATACAGTATAGCTATAGAAACAGACATTAGTGTCACGCCCTGGCAATAGAGAGCCCTCTAGGTTTCTCTATGGTGTGCTGGGTCAGAGCGTGACTAGGTTATTCTAGGGAATTCTATGTTGAGTTTGAGTTGGTTCCCAATTAGAGGCAGCTGTTTGTCGTTGCCTCTAATTGGGAATCCTATTTAAGTTGGTTCCCTTCCCCACTTGCCTTGTGTGTTATTGGTTTTTAAATGTGTTTGGTTAGTGATTGTTGTGCGTGATTGTTGTGCGTGATTGTTGTGCGTGATTGTTGTGCGTGATTGTTGTGCGTAGTCAGTGGCTTTCAGCATTACACTACATGTGTCAATTGTTGTTTCTTTAGTTTTTGCATTGAAAGTTCACTTAATTAACAACGTGGAACTACACCTGCGCAGCATTTTGGTCCAATCCTTCCAGCGATTGAAAATTAGAGTAACGATAGAAACAGAGAGTAGCTATAGAAACATAAATTAGAGTAACTATGGAAAAAGAAGGAATAGTACCTGAAGAAACAGACAGTAGAGGAGCTATAGAAACAGACAGCAGAGCAGCTATAAAAACAGACAGCAGAGTAGCTATAGAAACAGACAGTAGAGTAGCTATAGCAACAGACAGTTTTGTAACTATAGAAACAGACAGTAGTGTAGCCATAGAAACAGACAGTACTGTAGCTATAGAAACTGAAAGTAGAGTAGCAATATAAGCCGACAGTTGCTATAGAAACAGACAATATAGTATCTATAGATACAGACAATAGAGTTGCTATAGAAACAGACAATAGAGTAGCTATAGAATCAGACGTCAGCGTAGCTATAGAAACAGACAGTAGAGTAGCTATAGAAACAGAAAGTAGAGTAGCTATAGAAACAGACACTGGAGTAGCTATATAAACAGACTGTAGAGTAGCTATAGAAACAGACAGTATAGTAGCGATAGAAACAGACTGTAGAGTTGCTATAGAATCAGACATTAGAGTAGCAATAGAAACAGACAGAAGATTAGCTATAGAATCAGACAGCAGAGTCGCTACTGAAACAGACAGAGTTGTTATAGAAACGGACAATAGAGAGTAGCTATAGAAACAGACAGCAGAGTAGCTATAGAAACAGACAGTAGAGTAGCGATAGAAACAGACAATAGAGGAGCTATAGAAACATAAATTAGAGTAACTATAGAAACCGACAGTATATTAGCTGAAGAAACAGACAGTATAGTTGCGATAGAAAGAGAAAGTAGAGTAGCTATAGAAACAGACAGTAGAGTAGCTATAGAAACAGACAGTAGAGTAGCTATAGAAACAGAAATGAGAGTATCAATAGAAACAGACAGTAGACTAACTACAGCAACAGACAGTAGAGTAGCGATAGAAACAAACAGTAGAGGAGCTATAGAAACATAAATTAGAGTAACTATAGAAACCGACAGTATAGTAGCTGAAGAAACAGACAGTAGAGTAGCTATAGAAACAGAAGGTAGAGTAGCTCTAGAAACAGACAGTAGAGTAGCTATAGAAACAGACAGCAGAGAAGCTAAAGAAACAGACAGTAGAGTAGCTATAGAAACAGACAGCAGAGAAGCTAAAGAAACAGACAGTAGAGTAGCTATAGAAACAGAAAGTAGAGTAGCTATAGAAACAGACAGTAGAGTAGCTATAGAAACAGACAGTAAAGTAGCTATAGAAACAGACAGTAGAGTAGCTATAGAAACAGACAGCAGAGAAGCTATAGAAACAGACAGTGGAGTTGCTATAGAAACAGACAATAGAGTAGCTATAGAATCAGACAGTAGAGTAGCTATCAAAACAGACAGTAGAGTTGCTATAGAAACAGACAATAGAGTAGCTATAGAAACAGACAATAGAGTAGCTAGGGAAAGACATTAGAGGTGGTATAGAAACATAGAGTAGAGTGGCTATAGAACAGACAGAAGAGCAGCTATTTTTAAAAGACAGTATAGTATCTATAGAAACAGACAGTAAAGTAGCTATAGAAACAGACAGTAGATTAGCTATGGAAACATAACATATAGTACCTATAGAAACAGATAGTAGAGTAGCTATAGAAACAGACAGCAGAGTAGCCACAGAAACAGACAGTAGAGTAGCTATAGAAACAGACATGAGAGTAGTAATAGAAACAGTCAGAAGAGTAGCTTTAGAGACAGGCAGTAGAGAAGACATAGAAACAGACAGTATAGTAGCTATAGAAACAGACAGCAGAGTAGCCACAGAAACAGACAGTAGAGTTGCTATAGAAACAGACAATAGAGTAGCTATAGAAACATACAGTATAGCTATAGAAACAGACATTAGTGTCACGCCCTGGCAATAGAGAGCCCTCTAGGTTTCTCTATGGTGTGCTGGGTCAGAGCGTGACTAGGTTATTCTAGGGAATTCTATGTTGAGTTTGAGTTGGTTCCCAATTAGAGGCAGCTGTTTGTCGTTGCCTCTAATTGGGAATCCTATTTAAGTTGGTTCCCTTCCCCACTTGCCTTGTGTGTTATTGGTTTTTAAATGTGTTTGGTTAGTGATTGTTGTGCGTGATTGTTGTGCGTGATTGTTGTGCGTGATTGTTGTGCGTGATTGTTGTGCGTAGTCAGTGGCTTTCAGCATTACACTACATGTGTCAATTGTTGTTTCTTTAGTTTTTGCATTGAAAGTTCACTTAATTAACAACGTGGAACTACACCTGCGCAGCATTTTGGTCCAATCCTTCCAGCGATTGAAAATTAGAGTAACGATAGAAACAGAGAGTAGCTATAGAAACATAAATTAGAGTAACTATGGAAAAAGAAGGAATAGTACCTGAAGAAACAGACAGTAGAGTAGCTATAGAAACAGACAGTATAGTAGCGATAAAAACAGACAGAGAAGCTATAGAATCAGACAGTAGAGTTGCTATAGAATCAGACAGTAGAGTTGCTATAGAATCAGACAGTAGAGTTGCTATAGAATCAGACAGTAGAGGAGCTACAGAAAAAGACAGTAGAGTAGCTATAGAAACAGACAGAGTAGCTGAAGAAACAGACAGCAGAGTAGCTATAGAAACAGACAGTAGAGTTGCTATTGAAACAGACAGTTGAGTAGCTATAGAATCAGACGTCAGAGTATCTATATAAACAGACAGTAGAGTAGCTATAGAAACAGAAAGTAGAGTAGCTATAGAAACAGACACTGGAGTAGCTATATAAACAGACTGTAGAGTAGCTATAGAAACAGACAGTATAGTAGCGATAGAAACAGACAGCAGAGTAGCTATAGAAACAGACAGTTTTGTAACTATAGAAACAGACAGTAGTGTAGCCATAGAAACAGACAGTACTGTAGCTATAGAAACTGAAAGTAGAGTAGCAATATAAGCTGACAGTTGCTATAGAAACAGACAATAGAGTAGCTATAGAATCAGACGTCAGCGTAGCTATAGAAACAGACAGTAGAGTAGCTATAGAAACAGAAAGCAGAGTAGCTATAGAAACAGACACTGGAGTAGCTATATAAACAGACTGTAGAGTAGCTATAGAAACAGACAGTATAGTAGCGATAGAAACAGACTGTAGAGTTGCTATAGAATCAGACATTAGAGTAGCAATAGAAACAGACAGAAGATTAGCTATAGAATCAGACAGCAGAGTCGCTACTGAAACAGACAGAGTTGTTATAGAAACGGACAATAGAGAGTAGCTATAGAAACAGACAGCAGAGTAGCTATAGAAACAGACAGAGTAGCGATAGAAACAGACAATAGAGTAACTATAGAAACCGACAGTATAGTAGCTGAAGAAACAGACAGTATAGTTGCGATAGAAAGAGAAAGTAGAGTAGCTATAGAAACAGACAGTAGAGTAGCTATAGAAACAGACAGTAGAGTAGCTATAGAAACAGACAGTAGAGTAGCGATAGAAACAAACAGTAGAGGAGCTATAGAAACATAAATTAGAGTAACTATAGAAACCGACAGTATAGTAGCTGAAGAAACAGACAGTAGAGTAGCTATAGAAACAGACAGTAGAGTAGCTGAAGAAACAGACAGTAAAGTAGCTCTAGAAACAGACAGTATTGTAACTATAGAAACAGACAGTAGTGTAGCGATAGAAACAGACAGTACTGTAGCTATAGAAACATACAGTAGAGTAGCTGAAGAAACAGACAGTAAAGTAGCTCTAGAAACAGACAGTATTGTAACTATAGAAACAGACAGTAGTGTAGCTATAGAAACAGACAGTAGAGTAACTAGAGCAACAGACAGTAGAGTAGCTATAGAAACAGACAGTAGAGTAGCTTTAGAAACAGACATGAGAGTATCAATAGAAACAGACAGTAGACTAACTACAGCAACAGACAATAGAGTAGCGATAGAAACAGACAGTAGAGGAGCTATAGAAACATAAATTAGAGTAACTATAGAAACCGACAGTATAGTAGCTGAAGAAACAGACATTAGAGTAGCTATAGAAACAGACAGTAGAGTAGCTCTAGAAACAGACAGTATTGTAACTATAGAAACAGACAGTATTGTAGCGATAGAAACAGACAGTACTGTAGCTATAGAAACAGACAGCAGAGTTGCAATAGAAACAGACCATATAGTAGCTATAGAAACAGATAGCAGAGTAGCTATAGAAACAAACAGTAAAGTAGCTCTAGAAACAGACAGTATTGTAACTATAGAAACAGACAGTAGTGTAGCTATAGAAACAGACAGTAGAGTAACTACAGCAACAGACAGTAGAGTAGCTATAGAAACAGAAAGTAGAGTAGCTATAGAAACAGACACTGGAGTAGCTATATAAACAGACTGTAGAGTAGCTATAGAAATAGACACCGGAGTAGCTATAGAAACAGACTGTAGAGTAGTTATAGAAACAGACATTTGTTTTGGTATCGAAACAGACAGTTGAGTAACATTAGAAACAGAATACATAGTAACTATAGAAACAGACAGTAGTGTAACTATAGAAACAGACAGTAGTGTAGCGATAGAAACAGACAGTAGAGTAACTACAGCAACAGACAGTAGAGTAGCTATAAAAACAGACAGTAGAGTAGCTATAGAAACAGACAGTACTGTTGCTATAGAAACATACAGTAGAGTAACTACAGCAACAGACAGCATAGTAGCGATAGAAAGAGACAGTAGAGTAGCTATAGAAACAGACAGTAGAGTAGCTGTAGAAACAGAAATGAGAATAGCAATAGAAACAGACAGTACTGTAGCTATAGAAACAGACAGTAGAGTAACTACAGCAACAGACAGTAGAGTAGCTATAGAAACAGACAGTACTGTAGATATAGAAACAGACAGTAGAGTAACTGAAGAAACGGACAGTAGAGTAGCTATAGAAACAGGCAGTATAGTACCTTTAGATACAGACAGTACTGTAGCTATAGAAATAGACAGAGTATCTACAGCAACAGACAGTGTAGTAGCGATAGAAAGTGACAGTAGAGTAGCTATAGAATCAGAAATCAGAGTAGTTATATAAACAGACAGTAGAGTTCAGTAGAAACAGACATTTGTGGTGGTATCGAAACAGACAGTTGAGTAACATTAAAAACAGAAAATATAGTAACAATAGAAACAAACAGTAGAGTAGCTCCAGAATCAGACAGTATTGTAACTATAGAAACAGACAGTAGAGTAATTACAGCAACAGACAGTAGAGTAGCTATAGAAACAGACAGCAGAGTAGCTATAGAAACAGACAGTAGAGTTGCTATAGAAACAGACAGTAGAGTAGCTATAGAATCAGACAGCAGAGTAGCTATAGAAACAGACAGTAGAGTTGCTATAGAAACAGACAGTAGAGTAGCTATAGAAACAAGCAGTATAGTACCTTTAGAAACAGAAAATAGTGTAGCTATAAAAACAGACAGTAGAGTAGCTGAAGAAACAGACAGTAGAGTAGCTATAGAAACAGACAGTTTAGTACCTTTAGAAACAGAGAGTAGAGTAGCTATAGAAACAGACATTTGAGGTATTAGAGAAACAGACAGTAGAGTAGCTATAGAAACAGAAAGTAGAGTAGCTATAGAAACAGACAGTGGAGTAGCTATTGAAACAGACTGTAGAGTAGCTATAGAAACAGACATTTGTGGTGGTTTTGAAACAGACAGTTGAGTAACATTAGAAACAGAAAATAAAGTAACTATAGAAACAAACGGTAGAGTATCTCTAGAAACAGACAGTATTGTAACTATAGAAACAGACAGTAGTGTAGCCATAGAAACAGACAGTAGTGTAGCCATAGAAACAGACAGTAGAGCAGCTATAGAAACAGACAGTAGAGTAGCAATAGAAACAGACAGTAGAGTAGCTATAGAAACAGACAGTATAGTACCTAGAGAAACACACGGTGGAGTAGCTGTAGAAACAGACTGTAGAGTAGCTATAGAAACAGGCAGTATAGTAGCTACTGAAACATACGGTAGAGTAGCTATAGAAACAGATCGTAGAGTAGATATAAAAACAGACAGTACATTAACTATAGAAACAGACAGTAGAGTAGCTATAGAAACAGACAGTATAGGACCTACAGAAACCGACAGTAGAGTTGCTATAGAAACAGACAGTAGAGCAGCTATAGAAACAGACAGAATAGTAGCTATAGAAACATACGGTAGAGTAGCTATAGAAACAGTCAGTAGAGTAGATATAGAAGCAGACACTAGATTAACTACAGAAACAGACAGTATAGGACCTACAGAAACAGACAGTAGGTCATAGTGAATTACGTACACTACAGAGTTTCTTGTTATCTGCAAGGTGATATTTGAAGCACCAGCAACGCAGAGAAGAAATCTCAGTTTTAGCACTTTTGTTAGAAGCTGTCACATATTGTATTGACAAATCTAAACTCTCAATCTTTGAAACTCCTTCTGATGATGATAAACTTTTAATTAATGACCCACAGTCAGTCATCACATAATTACAACATTCAACATTCATAGTTACTCTACCCCTTTCATCAATCCAAGAAAGATAGAATCAAAAAGTCAAATGCAATGAACGGATTTCCATCATCATTTCAGATTTCAGTCATCATTTTCTGTACTACATTGTGCACGTTTCCATGGTAATTAGTTTACAGTCTATGTGTCTTGTAGAGGTCAGGGAGTAGCAGAATCATGTCAGCATGTTCTTTGATCCTCTAAAGAACATGAGTCATAATGTCAAACTCAATTGTGTTATGAATATGGTTGATCAAAGACAAACTTCTATATATGTTTAGTTCAGGAAGAAAGTACCAGAAAACATTGTGATAACCAACCCCATACTGGGTGACAACCAACCCCATACTGGGTGACAACCAACCCCATACTGGGTGAAAACCTTCCCCATACTGGGTGACAACAAACCATATGCTGGGTGACAACCAACCCTATACTGGGTGACAACCAACCATATACTGGGTGACATTCAACCAAATACTGGGTGACAACCATCACCATACTGGATCACAACCAACCCCATACTGGGTGACAACCAACCCCATACTGGGTGACAACCAACAACATACTTGGTGACAACCAACCCCATTGTTGTTGACAACCAACCCCATACTGGGGGACAACCAACCCCATACTGGGTGATAACAAATCAAACACTGTGTGACAACCAACCCCATACTGGGTGACAACCAAACCCATACTGGGTGATAACCAACCCCATTCTTGGTGATTATCAACCCCATACTGGGAGACATCCAACCCCATTCTTGGGGACATCCAACCCCATACTGGGTGACAACCAACCCCATACTTGGTGATAACCAACCATATACTAGGTGACAACCAACCCCATACAAGGTGACAACCAACACCATACTGAGTTATAAAAAAACCAATAATGGGTGACAACCAACCCCATACTGGGTGACAACCAACCCCATTCTTGGTGATAACCAACCCCATTCTTGGAGACAAACAACCCCAAACTGGGTGACAACCAACCCTATACTGGGTGATAACCAACCATATACTGGGTGACAACAAACCCCATTCTTGGTGATAACCAACCCCATTCTTGGAGACAAACAACCCCAAACTGGGTGACAACCAACCCCATACTTGGTGACAACCAACCCCATTCTTTGTGATAACACAACCCCAATCTTGGTGACAACCAACACCATACTGGGTGATAACCAACCCCATTCTTGGTGATAACCAACATCATACTGGGTGACAAGCAACCCCATATTGGGTGAAAACCAACACCATAATGGGCGATAACCAACCATGTACTCGGAGATAACCAACCTCGTTCTGGGTGATTACCAACCCTATACTGAGTGTCAACCAACCCCATACTGGGTGATAACCAACCCCATAAAGGGTGACGACCACCCCCATACTTGGTGTCAACCAACGCCACACTGGGCGATAACCAACCCCTTACTGGGTGATAACCAACCCCATACTGGGGACATTCAACCCCATACTAGGTGACAATGAAACCCCATACTGGGTGATAACCAACCCCATTCTTGGTGATAACCAACCCCATTCTTGGTGACAACCAACCCCAAACAGGGTTACAACCAACCCCATACTGGGTCATAACCAACCGTATACTGGGTGACAACCAACCCCATACTGAGTTATAAAAAACCCTATACTGGGTGACAACCAACCCCATACTGGGTGATAACCAACCATATACACGGTGATAACAACCCCATTCTGGGTGATAACCAACCATTACCTGGTTGACAACCAACCCCATAATGGGTGACAACCAACCCCATTCTTGGTGACAACCAACCTTATTCTTGGTGACAACCAACCCCACACTGGGTGACAACCAAACACATACTTGGTGGCAACCAACCCAATACTGGGTGAAAACCAACCCCATTCTTGGTGATAACAAACCCTATTCTTGGTGACAACCAACCCCATACTGGGTGACAACCAACCCTATACTGGGTGATAACCAACAATATACTGGGTGCCAACCAAACCCATACTGGGTGATAACCAACTCCATTCTTTGTGAAAACCAACCCCAATCTTGGTGACAACCAACACCATACTGGGTGAAAACCAACCCCATTCTTGGTGACAACCAACAACATACTGGGAGACAAACAACCCCATACTGGGTGATAACCAACCATATACACGGTGATAACAACCCCATTCTGGGTGATAACCACCCATTACCTGGTTGACAACCAACCCCATAATGGGTGACAAACAACCCCATTCTTGGTGACAACCAACCTTATTCTTGGTGACAACCAACCCCACACTGGGTGACAATCAAACACATACTTGGTGGCATCCAACCCAATACTGGGTGAAAACCAACCCCATTCTTGGTGATAACAAACCCTATTCTTGGTGACAACCAACCCCATACTGGGTGACAACCAACCCTATACTGGGTGATAACCAACAATATACTGGGTGCCAACCAAACCCATACTGGGTGATAACCAACTCCATTCTTTGTGAAAACCAACCCCAATCTTGGTGACAACCAACACCATACTGGGTGAAAACCAACCCCATTCTTGGTGACAACCAACAACATACTGGGAGACAAACAACCCCATATTGGGTGACAACCAACACCATACTGGGCGATAACCAACCATGTACTCGGTGATGACCAACCCCCTTCTTTGTGAAAACCAACCCCATTCTTGGTGACAACCAACAACATACTGGGAGACAAACAACCCCATATTGGGTGACAACCAACACCATACTGGGCGATAACCAACCATGTACTCGGTGATGACCAACCCCCTTCTTTGTGAAAACCAACCCCATTCTTGGTGACAACCAACAACATACTGGGAGACAAACAACCCCATATTGGGTGACAACCAACACCATACTGGGTGATAACCAACCATGTACTCGGTGATAACCAACCCCATACTGGGTGACAACCAACCCCTTACTGGGTGACAACCAACCCTATAGTTGGTGATAACCAACCCTTTACTTGGTGACAACCAACCCGATACTGGGTGACATCCAAACCCATACTGGGTGATAACCAACCCCATACTGGGTGATAACCAACCCTCTACTGGGTGATAACCAACCCTTTACTGGATGATAACCAACCCCATACTGGGTGACCACCAACCCCATACTTGGTGTCAACCAACCCCATACTGGGTGATAACCAATCCCTTACTGGGTGGTAACCAACCATATACTGGGTGACAACCAACCCCATACTGGGTGACAACCAACCCCATACTTGGTGATAACCAACCATATACTCGGTAATAACCAACCCCATTCTGGGTGGTAACCAACCATATACTGGGTGACAAACAACCTCATACTGGGTGACAACCAACCCCATTCTTGGTTATAACCAACCCCATTCTTGGTGACAACTAACCCCATACTGGGTGACAACCATCCCCTTACTGGGTGATAACCAACTCCATACTGGGGACATCTAACCCCAAACTAGGTGACAACGAAACCCCATACTGCGTCATAACAAACCCCATTATTGGTGATAACCAACCCTATTCTTGGTGACAACCAACCCAATACAGGGTTACAACCAACCCCATACTGGGTGATAACCAACCATATACTGGGTGATAACCAACCCCATATTGGGTGACAACCAACCTCATTCTTGGTGACAACCAACTCCATACTGGGTGACAACCAAACACATACTTGGTGGCAACCAACCCCATTATTGGTGACAACCAACACCATACTGGGTGACAACCAACCCCATACTGGGTGACAACCAACCCCATTCTTGGTGATAACCAACCCAATTCTTGGTGACAACCAACCCCATACTGGTTGACAACCAACCCTATACTGGGTGATAACCAACCATATACTGGGTGACAACCAACCCCATACTGGGTGACAACCAAACACATACTTGGTGGCAACCAACCCCATTCTTAGTGACAACCAACACCATATTGGGTGACAACCAACCCCATACTGGATGACAACCAACCTCATTTTGGGTAACAACCAACCCCATTCTTGGTGACAACCAACCCCGTACTGGGTGACAACTAATCCTATACTGGGTGATAACCAACAATATACTGGGTGACAACCAAACCCATACTGGGTGATAACCAACCCTATTCTGGGTGACAACCAACCCCATACTGGGAGACAACCAACCCCATACTGGGTGATAACCAACCCCATACTGGGTGATAACCAACCCCATTCTTTGTGAAAACCAACCCCAATCTTGGTGACAACCAACGCCATACTGCGTGAAAACCAACCCCATATTGGGTGACAACCAACACCATACTGGGCGATAACCAACCATGTACTCGGTGATAACCAACCCCATACTGGGTGACAACCAACCCCATACTGGGTGACAACCAACCCCATACTCGGTGATAACCAACCCTTTACTTGGTGACAACCAACCCCATATTGGGTGACAACCAACACCATACTGGGCGATAACCAACAATGTACTCAGTGACAACCAACCCCATACTGGGTGACAACCAACCCCATACTGGGTGACAACCAACCTCATACTGGGTGATAACCAACCCTTTACAGGGTGATAACCAACCCTTTACAGGGTGATAACCAACCCTTTACTGAGTGATAACCAACCCCATACTGGGTGACAACCAAACACATACTTGGTGGCAACCAACCCCATTCTTAGTGACAACCAACACCATATTGGGTGACAACCAACCCCATACTGGATGACAACCAACCTCATATTGGGTAACAACCAACCCCATTCTTGGTGACAACCAACCCCGTACTGGGTGACAACTAATCCTATACTGGGTGATAACCAACAATATACTGGGTGACAACCAAACCCATACTGGGTGATAACCAACCCTATTCTGGGTGACAACCAACCCCATACTGGGTGATAACCAACCCCATACTGGGTGATAACCAACCCCATACTCGGTGATAACCAACCCTTTACTTGGTGACAACCAACCCCATATTGGGTGACAACCAACACCATACTGGGCGATAACCAACAATGTACTCAGTGACAACCAACCCCATACTGGGTGACAACCAACCCCATACTGGGTGACAACCAACCCCATACTGGGTGATGACCAACCCTTTACAGGGTGATAACCAACCCTTTACAGGGTGATAACCAACCCTTTACTGAGTGATAACCAACCCCATACTGGGTGTCAACCAACCCCATACTGGGTGATTACCAACCCCTTACTGGGTGATAACCAACCCCATACTGGGTGACAACCAACCCCTTACTGTGTGATAACCAACCCCATACTGGGTGATAACCAACCCTATACTGGGTGACATACACCCCATACTGGGTGATAACCAACCAAATACTCAATGATAACCAACCCCATTCTGGGTGGTAACCAACCCCATACTGGGTGACAACCAACCCCATACTTGGTGACAATCAACCCCATCCTGGGTGATAACCAACCCCATACTGGGTGACAACCAACCCCATACTGAGTGACAACCATCTCCATACTGGGTGACAACTAACCCCATTCTGGGTGACAACCATCCCCATACTGGTATGATTACCAACCCAATCCTGGGTGACAACCAACCTCATACTGGGTGACATCCAACCACATAATGGGTGATATCCAACCCTGTACTGGGTGTCAACCAACCCCATACTGGGTGATAACCAACCCCATTCTTGGTGACAACCAACCCCATACTGGGTTATAACCAACCCTATTTTGGGTGACAACCAACCCCATATTGGGTGACAACCAACCCCATTCATGGTGACAACCAACCCCTTACTGGGTGACAACTAACCACATACTTGGTGACAACCAACCCCATTCACACCCCGTATAAGGTTGGATATCATCCAGTCTGGGGTTGGATATCATCCAGTCTGGGGTTGGATGTCACCCAGTGACTGGGTGACATACAACCCCATACTGGGTGATAACCAACCATATACTCGGTGATAACCAACCCCATTCTGGGTGGTAACCAACCATATACTGGGTGACAAACAACCCCATACTGGTATGATTACCAACCCCATCCTGGGTGACAACCAACCTCATACTGGGTGACATCCAACCCCATACTGGGTGATATCCAACCCTATACTGGGTGACAACCAACCCCATACTTGGTGACAATCAACCCCATACTGGGTGATAACCAACCCCATACTGGGTGACAACCAACCCCATACTGAGTGACAACCATTCTCTTACTGGGTGATAACCATCCCCATACTGGGTGATACCCAACCTGCGATGGGGCTGGTTGTCACCAGTGGACAGTGTGTTTGATGGTTTATAACTCCGTGTTGGAATAAGCTATGAAGATAGATATTTACATTAGTAGGTATTTTAGGATTTGCTATGTGGAGAAAACAGTATATAGGTATACATTGAGTAAACAACAGTATAGAAACAGAATTTGAGGTGACCAACGTACATGGGACAATAGTCTCAAGGTGCAGCGTACCAGGCAGGTAGCCGGCTAGTGATGGCTGTTCAACAGGTTGATGGCCTGGAGATAGAAACTGTTTATCGGCCTCTCGATCCTGGCTTTGATGCAGCTGTACTGTCTCTGTCTTCTAGTTGGTAGAGGGGTGAACAGGACTGTGGCTCGGTGGCTGAGGTCCTTGATAATCTTCTTGGCCTTCCTTTGACACAGAGTGCTGTAAATGCCCTGGAGGGCAGGCAGCATGTCCCCAGTGATGCGTCAGGCTGACCGCACCCGATCAGAGCAATCTCCCCTCCCTTAATACAGGTCTGTTGGGAATAAAAAACTAATTTCTCAGTGAATTGGAAAAACGCATTTCTTGTTGTGGTAACTAAGCTGTCAACTAAGCTGTCAAGGGAGTCCCAGTATCAACTGCGTTGTAATCCATTTTACCATCGCCTCCCTTGTACTTTCCTTTCTCTAACAGCTTGGAAATATGGTTTGAGGCCTGAGCCCAAATGTTACTCCAACTGTTTCCTCCAACTGCTCTGACAATGAAACATTTTAAAGTTGCACGCATGAAGAAACTAGTGTATGATGCAGTGGGCATCCAGTCCAAAGATAATTAATGTGGTCACCACTTGTTCTAAGGGCCCATTGCATTGATCTGTAAATTAAGAGACACAATGGCTTAAATAAGGCTCTGGATATACAATACGTAGTCCACTTCTTCTTGACTTTATTATCAAGTTTATTTGACAATGATAAACATCTTTTTACATCTCTTTCCTGAGTGGCGAGTGGCGCAGCGGTGTAAGTCACTGCATCTCAGTGCTAAGATGCATCACTACAGACCCTGGTTCGATTCACAGTCGGCTGTGATTGGGAGTCACATAGGGCAGTCATTGTAAGGCCGTCATTGTAAATAAGAATTGTCCTTAACTGACTTCGCTTGTTAAGTAAAGGTTATATATAAATATGCCAGATTTAACCAGATGGATCATTTTCATCTTTAGTCCCTCCTGTAAAGTATGGAGAATTTGTGTTCCATTTCCATCATGTAAAAGTGTCTTCTACGTGACTCCATCTGTATCTTCTGGAGGGCCATCAACCACTCATCTTCAGGCAGCCCTGGGTGCCAAACAGCAGAAAACCGTGATGTTGTGAGGTGAGGGAGCCGGGTTGAACAAGGGGTAGAACAGGGGGTAGAACAAGGGGTAGAACAGGGGGTAGAACAAGGGGTAGAACAGGGGGTAGAACAAGGGGTAGAACAGGGGGTAGAACAAGGGCTAGAACAGGGGTAGAACAAGGGGTAGAACAGGGGTAGAACAAGGGCTAGAACAGGGGGTAGAACAGGGGCTAGAACAGGGGGTAGAACAGGGGGTAGAACAAGAGGTAGAACAGGGGCTAGAACAGGGGGTAGAACAAGAGGTAGAACAGGGGGGGCCACTTTGTATAATGTCAGGCTTAGCATTTATTCTCCATGTTGGACATGGCCTCTACGGTGTTTCCTGTCGCCATTCACAATCACTTCCCTTTAACACACCCAGCCACCCAGGATGCTTTGACACCACACACACACACACACACACACACACACACACACACACACACACACACACACACACACACACACACACACACACACACACACACACACACACACACACACCCCTTCACCCCCCTCCACTACCCCCACCCGCCATACACACACATTCCCCTATCTGTCAATGCTGCTTAAATAATGTAGTTAATGACTTAATTAACATTTCCATAATCTATTTGAATAAATCTCACGTGGCATAATGAGAGTTTCTAACCTCCAGGCCATGGTGATGGTGATGTGGTATGATCATTCACAGTGTGGAGAGCTGCTTGGTCCTCTTGTCTCAGAGCTGTGTCTCTGGTTATGACAGCAGGGAGGGAGAGGGTGGTGTGTGTGTGTGTGTGTGTGTGTGTGTGTGTGTGTGTGTGTTGGGGTAGACAGAATTTTGTGAGGGAGCTCAAGCCTAAAAAATATCACTTGACTTCCTGGTTATGCACAATGTCAGACCTGTACCAACACTGTCTACCTACCACTCAGTAGATAGGAGAGGTATGTTTTAGAGATGCCAGGTCAGATCCAAATTACCCAGAATCCTGCACTACATCTTCATACAAAGGCACTGCTTTTAAGCCAGGTTTTCATTTGTAATCCTATAATAGAACAGGGTCAAAATAGGCACAGGAGAGAAACGGAGAGTTGCCTTACAGTAGTATAGTAGTGTCAGAACCAGTAAGAACACTGGAATATACAGTTGTTCTAGAGCTCATGAAACTCATTACTCCCTGGGGCTTTTCAGGATATCTACTGAGGAAACTTTTTTCTCATTTCCCCAACTCACAGCAATATCTGCTGCAGGTTCTCCTGGCAACATCTACTGCAGGACCCCCAGCCTACATCTGCTGCAGGACCCCCAGCCTACATCTGCTGCAGGACCCCCAGCCTACATCTGCTGCAGGACCCCCAGCCTACATCTGCTGCAGGTTCCCTAGGTAACATCTGCTGCAGGTTCCTCAGGCAACATCTACTGCAGGTTCCCTAGGTAACATCTGCTGCAGGTTCCCCAGGCAACATCTACTGCAGGTTCCCTAGGTAACATCTGCTGCAGGTTCCTCAGGCAACATCTACTGCAGGTTCCCTAGGTAACATCTGCTGCAGGTTCCCCAGGCAACATCTACTGCAGGTTCCCTAGGTAACATCTGCTGCAGGTCCCCCAGCCTACATATGCTGCAGGTCCCCCAGCCTATATCTGCTGCAGGTCCCCCAGCCTACATCTGCTGCAGGTTCCCTAGGTAACATCTGCTGCAGGTTCCCTAGGTAACATCTGCTGCAGGTCCCCCAGCCTACATCTGCTGCAGGTTCCCTAGGTAACATCTGCTGCAGGTTCCCTAGGTAACATCTGCTGCAGGTTCCCTAGGTAACATCTGCTGCAGGTCCCCCAGCCTACATCTGCTGCAGGTTCCCTAGGTAACATCTACTGCAGGTTCCCTAGGTAACATCTACTGCAGGTTCCCTAGGTAACATCTGCTGCAGGTTCCCTAAGTAATATCTGCTGCAGGTTCCCTAGGTAACATCTGCTGCAGGTCATCCAGGCTGATGTTTCATTCTACTGGAGGGAGTCATCCAGCCTGCTGTTTGGTTCAACTGGAGGGAGTCATTCAGACTGATGTTTGGTTCAACTGTAGGGAGTCATCCAGACTGATGTTTCATTCTACTGGAGGGAGTCATCCAGACTGCTGTTTGGTTCAACTGGAGGGGGTCATCCAGACTGCTGTTTGGTTCAACTGGAGGGAGTCATCCAGACTGATGTTTGGTTCAACTGGAGGGAGTCATCCAGACTGCTGTTTGGTTCAACTGGAGAGAGTCATTCAGACTGATGTTTGGCTCAACTGGAGGGAGTCATCTAGACTGCTGTTTGGTTCAACTGGAGGGAACCATCTAGACTGCTGTTTGGTTCAACTGGAGGGAGTCATCTAGACTGATGTTTGGTTCAACTGGAGGGAATCATCTAGACTGCTGTTTGGTTCAAATGGAGGGAGTCATCCAGACTGCTGTTTGGTTCAACTCCAAGGTCTGGCTTATTGAAACAAGACAAGAACCTCACGCCAAGACAGCCTAATTCAAGATCTCACCCCATGACAAAAGGATAAATGAAACACTCTGTGATTCGTGACATTAGGCCTACTGCTGACCTAACAGTAGATGATGGAGATACTGTGTTTCTGCGATTAAAAACACAGAGGTGTTTGTTTGAAGTGATGGAAGATGAGCGAGACGCAAGACATTACTTTCACACAGTCAGACAGAGTATCTGCTCATTTGCAAAGGTGCGCTTCACCCCACTACAACGCTGCATTTACGGGACCAAAACAGCGGAGTGGTTTAGAGCCTGGCACTTCAACCCAACTGTTGCGGAAATCGGACCGATATTGCTGTTTACATCATCTTTTAGGGTAAAGTGTTATTCTTCCCTTGTAACTACAACAGAGTGACAACCAACAGGGATGTCTCTGAGCTGTCCCATGGGATGAATACATCTTATACGGTAACGTTGCGTATGCACCGCATGTCATGAGGGATGAAAGATGACACGGAGACGGAGACTCCCCTTCCTGCTTACACCGCGGAACATCTGCCGGGACCAATCACAGGCGAGACGCGACAGCATGCCTTAGCTCCCTTGCACGCCCCTGTTCCGTTTAAGCCCAATTAAGAGTGAGTCTAATGATGCGTCCCAAATGTCATCCTAATCCCTACATAGTGCACTACAGTTAACCAGAGGCCTATTGGTCCTGGTATAGAGTACACAACCATTGACCAGAGGCCTACTGGTCCTGGTATATAGTACACTACCGTTGACCAGAGGCCTATTGGTCCTGGTATATAGTACACTACCGTTGACCAGAGGCCTATTGGTCCTGGTATATAGTACACTACCGTTGACCAGAGGCCTACTGGTCCTGGTATATAGTACACTACCGTTGACCAGAGGCCTATTGGTCCTGGTATATAGTACACTACAGTTGACCAGAGGCCTACTGGTCCTGGTATATAGTACACTACCGTTAACCAGAGGCCTACTGGTCCTGGTATATAGTACACTACCGTTGACCAAAGGCCTATTGGTCCTGGTATATAGTACACTACCGTTGACCAGAGGCCTATTGGTCCTGGTATAGAGTACACAACCATTGACCAGAGGCCTACTGGTCCTGGTATATAGTACACTACCGTTGACCAGAGGCCTATTGGTCCTGGTATAGAGTACACAACCGTTGACCAGAGGCCTACTGGTCCTGGTATATAGTACACTACCGTTGACCAGAGGCCTATTGGTCCTGGTATATAGTACACTACCGTTGACCAGAGGCCTACTGGTCCTGGTATATAGTACACTACTGTTAACCAGAGGCCTACTGGTCCTGGTATATAGTACACTACCGTTGACCAAAGGCCTATTGGTCCTGGTATATAGTACACTACCGTTGACCAGAGTCCTATTGGTCCTGGTATAGAGTACACTACTGATGACCAGAGGCCTACTGGTCCTGGTATATAGTACACTACTGTTGACCAGAGGCCTATTGGTCCTGGTATAGAGTACACTACTGATGACCAGAGGCCTACTGGTCCTGGTATATAGTACACTACCGTTGACCAGAGGCCTATTGGTCCTGGTATATAGTACACTACCGTTGACCAGAGGCCTATGGGCCCTGGTCAAAAGAATTGCAATATGTAGGGATTAGGATGCCATTTCGGATGTAGTCTAAATGAACAAATAAGCCCAGAAGTGGAGGCAAACTAACACAATAACAACAACAGAAAGGTCAGGCTTCATGGATGCTGGGCGGAAGGGTACGGAGCATAGCAGGGGATCGTTTTCTGTTTTTTTGTAAAGGTTTGTCTGGGAGCACTTTTACAAAGGTTAGCATGTCATACAGTCTGGATGGTATGGTGAGAGGGAGTCTACGTCCCAAATGGCATCCTATTCCCTACTGTATGTAGGGTCCCAAGTCCCTATGGGCCCTGGTCAAAAGTGGTACACAACATAGGGAATAGGGTGCCATTTGGGACGCTGACAGAGAGGCAGCGAAGCGCTGTGGGTTCCTCCATGTGGAGGTCTCCCTTCCCCCAGGACCCCAGGGGTAGAGGCTGACTGAGACGCACCCTGACAAGGGGCAGCAGGAGGCTGGCACGTCCCAGCCAGCTCCAGCACCAAGGGGCAAGCTGGAGCCATTCTCCATACCCCCTGCCCCTCAACCACCCACACACCCACCGACCTGCGTCTGATGGCCAAGGGGCGAGAGAGGGATGGGTGGAGGAGAGAGGGAGAGCAGAGAAGAGGTGGGGAAGGGAAGGTACTTAGGGAGCGGGACACGAGGAAAATAAGGAGAGAGGAGGAGAGGAATGGTAAAACAGGGAGTCAGTGCAAAACAATTCAAATAAAACAATAAATAATTAAGGGTGTCAATGTATTAGTCCGGGTAGTCACTTGATTAACTGTTCAGCGGTCTTATGGCTTGGGGGGTAGAAGCTGTTCACCGGTCTTATGGCTTGGGGGTAGAAGCTGTTCACCAGTCTTATGGCTTGGGGGTAGAAGCTGTTCACCAGTCTTATGGCTTGGGGGTAGAAGCTGTTCACCGGTCTTATGGCTTGGGGGTAGAAGCTGTTCACCAGTCTTATGGCTTGGGGGTAGAAGCTGTTCACCGGTCTTATGGCTTGGGGGTAGAAGCTGTTCACCAGTCTTATGGCTTGGGGGTAGAAGCTGTTCAGCAGTCTTATGGCTTGGGGGTAGAAGCTGTTCAGCAGACTTATGGCTTGGGGGTAGAAGCTGTTCACCAGTCTTATGGCTTGGGGGTAGAAGCTGTTCAGCAGACTTATGGCTTGGGGGTAGAAGCTGTTCAGCAGACTTATGGCTTGGGGGTAGAAGCTGTTCAGCTGTCTTATGGCTTGTGACAGCCTAGGAACAGTGGGATAACTGCCTTGTTCAGGGGCAGAACAACAGATCTTTACATTGTCGGCTCAGGGATTCGATCTCGCAACCTTTCGGTTACTAGTCCAACGCTCTAACCACTAGGCTACCTGCCGCCCCATGATGTTCTGTGTTATGTATTATTAATGATTTTCTGTATTATGTATTATTAATGATGTTCTGTATTATGTATTATTAATGATGTTCTGTATTATGTAATTCTGTATTATGTTTTGTGTGGACCCCAGGAAGAGTAGCTGCTGCTTTTGCAACAGCTAATGGGGATCCTAATAAAATACCAAACAGAGAGGGGGCAATGGTGTTGAACGCAGAGCTGTAGTCAATTAACAGCATTTTCACATAGGTTTTCCTTTTTGTCCAGGTGGGAAAGGGCAGTGTGGAGTGCAACAGAGATTGCGTCATCTGTGGATCTCTTGGGGCAGTATGCGAATTGGAGTGGGTCCAGGGTTTCTGGGATGAGGGTGTTGATGTGAGCCAGGATCAGCCTTTCAAAGCATTTCATGGCTACTGGTGTGAGTGCTACGGAGCAGTAGTCATTTAGACAGGTTACCTTGGCTTAACCACTACCACAATTTTAATTATCAGCTCACCACAATATTTATTACAAGCACCACCACAATGTTAATTACCAGTTCACCAGGAAACATTCCACTCCAAACCGGTTTAATGGGAAGACGTATGAACCCCTTGTTGAATTGATTACAAACAGACTCCTTTTCTTTTAGTTCAAACAAAGGAAGGAGGGAGGGAGGGAGGGAGGGATTTAGGGAGAAATATATTGTCACATTTTTATTTCCCTTGTTATTATGGAAATCAGCCTCGGGTGCTTTTGTTTTATTTCTATCATCATTACCATAAATATCATCCTTCACCTGGAATTTGTTTGAATGGGGAAGTGATGTAGCATGTTTCCCATTATGATTACAGCACGGAGTTGATCATGTTTACTCCAGCCATTTAACGCATTATTACATCACGGAGTTGATCATGTTTACTCCAGCCATTTAACACATTATTACATCATGGAGTTGATCATGTTTACTCCAGGCATTTAACACATTATTACATCACGGAGTTGATCATGTTTACTCCAGCCATTTAACACATTATTACATCATGGAGTTGATCATGTTTACTCCAGGCATTTAACACATTATTACATCACGGAGTTGATCATGTTTACTCCAGCCATTTAACACATTATTACATCATGGAGTTGATCATGTTTACTCCAGGCATTTAACACATTATTACATCATGGAGTTGATCATGTTTACTCCAGGCATTTAACACATTATTACATCATGGAGTTGATCATGTTTACTCCAGGCATTTAATGCATTATTACAGCACGGAGTTGATCATGTTAACGCCAGGCATTTAATTATTATTCAGTCAGATGCGAATTAAAGCAGACTGTTCATTTACTAATGGTTTACACAACCCCAGGCGTTATTCCAATTAGGAATATCAAAACTTAACAACCAAACATAAACTTGTGAAAGAGAAGGGAAAACAGAGAGAGAGAGAGAGAGAGAGAGAGAGAGAGAGAGAGAGAGAGAGAGAGAGAGAGAGAGAGAGAGAGAGAGAGAGAGAGAGAGAGAGAGAGAGAGAGAGAGAGAGAGAGGTTTTAAGAAAGACATCAAGAGATTTTCAAATATATGGTACAATATGGTACATACACAGTACTACAAGTGCTACAATGCTAAAAAAATAAATGGCAGAGGTGTTTTATTGTCTTCTCTGCAATTAGACAATCACACATGTGTGTGGCTCCTGGCAGGCCCCCGGTCACAGACAGTTACTAAATGAATATCTCTCCTCCCCTCTCTCCTCTCCTCCTCTCTCCTCTCCTCCCCTTTCCTCCTCTCTTCTCCCCCTCTCTCCTCTTCTTTCCCCCACCTCTCATCCCCTCTCCTCCCTTCTCCTCCTCTCTCCTCCCTTCTCTCCTCCCCTCTCCTCCCTTCTCCTCCTCTCTCCTCCCCTCTCGTACTCGCTCCTCCCCTCTCCTCCCTCTCCTCCTCTCTCCTCCTCTCTCCTCCCCTCTCTCCTCCCCTCTCCTCTTCTATCCTCATCTCTCCCCTCTCCTCCTCTCTCCTCCCCTCTCCTCCTCATCTCCTCCCATCTCTCCTCCCCTCTCCTCCTCTCTCCTCTCCTCCTCTCTCCTCTCCTCCCCTCTCCTCCCCTCTCCTCCTCTCTCCTCTCCTCTCTCCTCCTCTCTCCTCCCCATCTCCTCCCTCTCTACTCACCTCTCCTCTTATATCCTCCTCTCTCCTCCTCTCTCCTCCCCTCTCCTCTCTCCTCCCTTCTCTCCTCCCCTCTCCTCCCTTCTCCTCCTCTCTCCTCCCCTCTCGTACTCGCTCCTCCCCTCTCCTCCCTTCTCCTCCTCTCTCCTCCTCTCTCCTCCCCTCTCTCCTCCCCTCTCCTCTTCTATCATCATCTCTCCCCTCTCCTCCTCTCTCCTCCCCTCTCCTCCTCATCTCCTCCCATCTCTCCTCCCCTCTCCTCCTCTCTCCTCTCCTCCACTCTCCTCTCCTCCCCTCTCCTCCCCTCTCCTCCTCTCTCCTCTCCTCCTCTCTCCTCCCCATCTCCTCCCCTCTCTACTCCCCTCTCCTCTTATATCCTCCTCTCTCCTCCTCTCTCCTCCCCTCTACTCCTCTCTCCTCCCCATCTCCTCCCCTCTCTCCTCCCCTCTCCTACTCTCTCCTCACCTATCTCCTCCTCTTCTCCAACAGGTCGAAGTTGAAGGAGGGAACCTCTCCTGGGCACCTCACCACTAAAGAGGTAATTGGCATTATAGCATGTGATGATAGATACTGTATTTAGAGGGGAATCCCGACCTGAGTTAAGTGTGCATAAATGGAACATAATTCCATTTTCATGCACCTTTCTCACTATGCGTATTCTGACCTTGAATTTAACCATTAGAATAGCATGCTTTTCATCCGCTATTAATTTGCGGTGAAGATCAAAGAAATGAAGCTGTGGTGGAGGTGTGTTAATAGATACGCTGTATTCTGACCTTGACTTAATTCCCTCATAATTCCACCACCTTCACACATGATGAAACAATGAATAAGGTTGAGCAACCTGCCAGTTCCAAGTGGAACAACATCTACTTTCTTTTTCCTGACAGAAATAACACCATTCTCCATGCACTGTCATTTACAAATCGATAAGAGCTATTGATAAGAGCTGGGTAAAAGGAGCAAGCCAACTTGATAAAGGGATTATAACTATAAATGGCAATTGTTTTAGATCTATTTTACCATATAATCGCTGGAGACGAATGTGAAACCAGTCATATGGCAGGGAACTGAAGCAGGTCAACATAGCACCTTTTCCACGGTAAATTTGATGAAATTCAGCTTGCAACTTGGGATGAAATGTGGAGACTCAAGCTTCCAAAGGGTGGCTATTTGAAGAATCTCAAATATAAAATATATTTTGATTTGTTTAACACGTTTTTTGGTTACTACATGATTCCATATTTGATTCCATGATTCCATTGGCTACTGGCTAGCCGCTCTGCGTCTAGAGCACACCTGTCTCTCATGGCTTCGCTCACCCCTGGATGTACCACCTGCCAGTACCTGAGCCAGAGAGTCGCTGAGCTGGAGGGGAGAGTATCTGTCTTGCGCCAGATCAAGGAGGACGAAGAACTCCTGGACTCCATGGTTGCACAAACCACCTCCAAAATCGACGACGTTACCTGCCCCTGGCTCGGCACCTCCACTTTTGGGGAGCCTGTAACGGAGAAACTCCATTCGGTTCCCTTGAATGAGCTGTGGCCCAGGCTGGGAGCTAAACCGAAGGGCCCGGTCTGATCCACCCCTTCCGCCCCGCCTCAGGATGCCTGGATTGCTGTCCAGGGAGTAAAGCACTCCAGGAAACAGAATACATCAAACGTTTCGGAGGTGCTACAATTGGGGAGGAGATTCAGGGTCCTGGAAGACCTGGAAGTGCATTCCAATCATACTGTACAGGGTCCCTCCGCTACATCTCTACTGCTGCCATCTCACTCTCAGGTGGAAGTGCCCAAGCACACTCATCTGCTTTCCTTGCCCGCCACTAGGTCGTCAATTTTAGCTGCTAGCCCCCCTCAACCTGCTAGGAGACAGATCACCCTGGAGAGGCCCCGCCATTTACCCAACAAACCAATCTGTAGTCCTTCCGTTATCGTGGTGGGTTCATCCATGGTCCAAAACGTTTCAATCCGGAAAGCTGAGACCTTCTGTTACCCTGGAGCTAGGATCCCTGACCTAAACTCCTTGCTACCGCTACTTATTAGCAAGAACTCCGCCGCTTCAACTGTCATTGTCCATGCTGGGTCAAATGACATTAAACTCCAGCAGTCAGAGAAATTGAAAGCCGATTTTAAAACATTGATAAATACGCTGCTGGAATCTGGGAAGCAGTGCGTTATTTCCGGTCCATTTCCATCCCCACGCTACACGGATATGGTTTTTAGTCGTATACGCCAATTACACACCTGGCTAAAGGGATACTGCTGCACGATGGGAATTATTTTTGTGGATAACTTTGCAGCTTTTACAGACCGACCAAGCCTATTTCTTTGGGACAATTTACATCTTAACAGGTATGGCTCCAGCATCCTCTCCACCAACATGTCTAATACTCTTGCTTCATGTAGAGCCTTTGATACCTGACGTTCTGTATCTTCGGGGGTTGACTTTTGGGATTGTACGCTCCCCTATCAGACTATGTTCAATGCTCCTCTCCCAGTTTCATTTATTAGTCCCCCAATTGCAAATATGGAACAAACTACAGTTAACAACCTTTTTGCAATTCCTAGATTATTGTCCAATCACCGTATTGCGAATACTACTCACTTGCAGAGAGGTATTGTTAGTAGTAATCTTGTCCCCATAAAATTGAGCTCTGTCAATAGCTCGAAAAGGGTTTATTGCTCATCCAGTGCAGCTTCAGGTGCTACCTTGGATACTCCATCTGATATGAATTCCCGTGGCAATGGCATTGTAATAATTAATTTGAATGCTAGAAGCCTGATCCAAAAGTTGGACTTTATTGACATTTTGGTCTCACAATCAAATGTTGACGTACTGATTGTATCTGAATCGTGGCTGTGTGATTCTGTGCCTGATTCAGATGTTCAGTTGATTGGGTACAATATTTATAGAGCTGATAGAGTTGGTAGAGGTGGTGGTATCGCGATTTATGTAAAATGCTGCTTAAATGTTTCTGTGTCCATATCAACCTCTGTCCCAAAGCAATATGAATGTCTAGTTTTAAATGTGGTACTTGGTAATAACGCTCAGCTAACTCTAGCAGGGGTATATCGCCCCCCCTCAGCTCCTCCTTGTACTCTATGCAAATTATCTGATATACTGTCTAATTATGCAAACTCTGAATTACTGATTTTGGGAGATTTTAACCTGGATTGGCTCTCACCAGTATCCGATAAATTAAAAGACATTTGTACTGAACTAAATCTAACTCAGCTGATAACTAAACCAACCCGTCCCAACTTTAAGAACCCAGTGAAATCTACTCTACTAGACATTATTCTAACAAATACCCCCCATAAATACACAGCCAGTGGGGTTTTTGCAAATGATATCAGTGACCACTGCCCTATTGCTTGTATTAGAGATACCAGGCTGAAACACTCTGATCCCTGTATAATCTCTAAGAGAAATTATAAACATTTCTCACAGCAAGCTTTTATCCTTGACTTATATCACTCTGAGTTTTTATCCACTTGCTGCATTCTGGACCTGGTTTTAGCCCTTGCTTTTTTCTCTTCTATTGTTACCTCTATGTCTGATAAACATGCCCCGCTTAAGAATCACAGAGTAAGAATCCGAACCAGTTCTTGGTTCTCTCCTGAATTGTCAGGTCTTTTCCTGCAAAAGGATCGGGCCTGGGCCTTGGCGAGGAAAACAGGTACTCCAGCTGATTGGCTGTTTTTTAGGCAATTGAGAAATAAATGTACTGCAGCTGTCAAAAAGGCAAAATCTAATTACTTCCTTAATGCTATGACAGATTCTGCAGGAGATCCTGCAACATTCTGGAAAACCGTTAATTCACTGAAACGGGGAAATTCTGCTGTTTCTCTTCCTAAGCAAATTATCTCAGACTCCTGTATTCTAAGTGGTAAAAATGATATTTGTGATGCTTTTAATGAGCATTTCATCTCTGCTGGTTTTTTATTTGAAAGGAAAAGTGGCCATTGTGGTACTGGCCAGTTAGTTGATTTTTCGTCTTGCTTTTCAACCGTTACTCTGAAAAATGGTAACCCTGTTTTTAGTTTCCAGAAAATAACTGAAGCAGAGGTTTTAGCTGCCCTGTGTGCCATTGATACTAAGAAATCTTTAGGCGCGGACAATTTAGACCCGTACTTACTTAAGTGTGCTGCACATATCATTGCTGGTTCAGTGACACACATTTTTAATCTAACATTAAGAACAGGAAATATCCCTAAGGTGTGGAAAGCAGCTTTTGTTCTGCCATTACATAAGGGAGGTGACGGTAGTGGCTTGGATAACTATCGACCCATCTCTAGGCTCCCTTGTCTGGCAAAGATCCTAGAATCTTTAGTTAACAAACAGTTACAATCTTTTCTTTCTGCTAATAGTATTCTTAGCACCAATAAATCTGGTTTTAGATCTAAACACAGTACCACATCGGCCACTACGCTTGTTGTAAATGATATTGCAAATGCATTGTGCTGCATTGTTTGTGGATTTGTCAAAAGCTTTTGACACTGTAGACCATGCTATCCTTTTGAGTAAGCTATCATCTATAGGACTGGGCACTGATGCCTGCCGATGGTTTTATGACTATCTTAAAGATAGAACTCAGGCCGTCATGGTCTACGGGGTCAAGTCTGACCCCTTACAGTTACTTAAAGGGGTCCCTCAGGGTTCAATAATTGGCCCACTATTGTTCTCACTTTATATAAACAACATTGGTGATGATGTCAGATATTGTAATTTCCATTTATATGCAGATGACACAGTGATGTACTCTATTGCTCCAACAGCGGACCAAGCTTTAATGCAGTTGGAGTCTGATTTTAGGATATTACAGGAGTCTCTTTTACAGCTTAAACTTGTTACCTCTTGTTACCTCTTAAACTTGTTACCTCTATACCTCTACGCTAAGAAAACAAATGTCATGTTTTTTTCTAGGTCTAAACTCTCAGTTAGAAACACTTTTGTAATCACTAGCTTGGATGGTACTCAAATCAAACAGGTCTCTGCATATAAATATTTAGGGGTATGGTTAGATGATAGGCTCTCTTTTAAAAAACATGTTACTGAATTGGGAAAAAAGTTTAAATTCAAGATAGGGTTCCTTTACAGAAACAGGGCTTGTCTGTCCTCCGTAAATAGAAAACAAATTGTGCAGGCTACTTTTATGTCCGTTTTAGATTATGGTGATATTATTTATATGCATGCATCGGCAAACACATTAAAACCACTGGATGCTATTTACCATTGTGCACTCAGATTTATCACAGGTGATAGTTACAAAACTCATCACTGTATCCTATATCAACATGTGGGTTGGGCCTCTCTATCCGTGAGGCGAGAGCAACATGCTCTTTTGTTTATTTATAAAGCACTTCTTTTAAAACTACCTCCATATATATCATCATTAATTTCAACTAGATATACTAATTGTATGACCAGATCACAGATGTGGATTACATTAGAGACTCCTGTGGTCTCCACAGAGTTGGGAAGGACTGCCTTCAGTTCCTTTGCACCTTATTTATGGAACAAACTGCAGATCCAACTTAAGTTAGACACTCTGGTGTCCCTTGCCCATTTAAAAAATGTTATGGAGGATCAATATGATGTTGTCTGTGATTGTTTCTGTTAAACTGTGTCTTTGTTTTGTATGTTTTGAAATGTTCTTGTCTGTATGCCTAGAACTGTACATGTCAACATGTTTACACAAGGCACAGCCGTAAATGAGATCCAGGTCTCTTTTTTCATAAATTCTTTCCTAAACACTAAATAATTAACAAGATCAGAGTATTTTTTTATGTACCAATTGGTTCTGAAAAGCAGATGAATATGCATATATTTAAATGTCTTTCTGTCATTGATCCCTAACATTCTGAACCTTTTCTCTCCATGTACAGTGGGGCAAAAAAGTATTTAGTCAGCCACCAATTGTGCAAGTTCTCTCACTTAAAAAGATGAGAGAGGCCTGTAAGTTTCATCATAGGTACTAAGACAGACAAAATGAGGAAAGAAAATCCAGAAAATCACATTGTAGGATTTTTAATGAATTTATTTGCAAATTATGGTGGAAAATAAGTATTTGGTCACATACAAACAAGCAAGATGTCTGGCTCTCACAGACCTGTAACTTCTTCTTTAAGAGGCTCCTCTGTCCTCCACTCGTTACCTGTATTAATGGCACCTGTTTGAACTTGTTATCAGTATAAAAGACACCTGTCCACAACCTCAAACAGTCACACTCCAAACTCCACTATGGCCAAGACCAAAGAGCTGTCAAAGGACACCAGAAACAAAATTGTAGACCTGCACCAGGTTGGGAAGACTGAATCTGCAATAGGTAAGCAGCTTGGTTTGAAGAAATCAACTGTGGGAGCAATTATTAGGAAATGGAAGACAAAACCACTGATAATCTTCCTCGATCTGGGGCTCCACGCAAGATCTCACCCCGTGGGGTCAAAATTATCACAAGAACGGTGAGCAAAAATCCCAGAACCACACGGGGGGACCTAGTGAATGACCTGCAGAGAGCTGGGACCAAAGTAACAAAGCCTACCATCAGTAACACACTACGCCGCCAGGGACTCAAATCCGGCAGTGCCAGACGTGTCCTCCTGCTTAAGCCAGTACATGTTCAGGCCCGTCTGAAGTTTGCTAGAGAGCATTTGGATGATCCAGATGAGGATTGGGAGAATGTCATATGGTCAGATGAAACCAAAATAGAACTTTTGGTAAAAACTCAACTCGTCGTGTTTGGAGGACAAAGAATGCTGAGTTGCATCCAAAGAACACCATACCTACTGTGAAGCATGGGGTGGAAACATCATGCTTTGGGGCTGTTTTTCTGCAAAGGGACCAGGACGACTGATCCGTGTAAAGGAAAGAATGAATGGGGCCATGTATCGTGAGATTTTGAGTGAAAACCTCCTTCCATCAGCAAGGGCATTGAAGATGAAACGTGGCTGGGTCTTTCAGCATGACAATGATCCCAAACACACCGCCCGGGCAACGAAGGAGTGGCTTCGTAAGAAGCATTTCAAGGTCCTGGAGTGGCCTAGCCAGTCTCCAGATCTCAACCCCATAGAAAATCTTTGGAGGGAGTTGAAAGTCCGTGTTGCCCAGCGACAGCCCCAAAACATCACTGCTCTAGAGGAGATCTGCATGGAGGAATGGGCCAAAATACCAGCAACAGTGTGTGAAAACCTTGTGAAGACTTACAGAAAACGTTTGACCTCTGTCATTGCCAACAAAGGGTATATAACAAAGTATTGAGATAAACTTTTGTTATTGACCAAATACTTATTTTCCACCATAATTTGCAAATAAATAAATTAAAAATCCTACAATGTGATTTTCTGGATTTCTTTTTCTCATTTCGTCTGTCATAGTTGAAGTGTATCTATGATGAAAATTACAGGCCTCTCTCATCTTTTTAAGTTGGAGAACTTGCACAATTGGTGGCTGACTAAATACTTTTTTGCCCCACTGTATTCTAGTGAGTCTGTTGAGAAAATTCTAATTAAAGGTACACAGTATTTAAAGGGATGTCTTTAGATAAATGTACTGAAAACCCAATTGAATGAAAACTTCACAAGACAAATCTGTTGGCCAGCTAGTGGGAGGGTTTTAATTAAATGTATTCAGTGCGCGCAAGGGAAGCCACACCTGCAAATCCCATTACACACCTGCATACGGTAAGTTTGAATACCAACTACTGAGAAGTGTTTCAATCAAACCGCATCATTTTTTTAAAAGATTTCCTAAGTCTGAATCGGGCCCGTAGATAAATATGTAGCTACAGTTGATAGAGAACATTCATGATGGCCTGACAGCTGATACGTTCGTAGCCTTGTTGTGTTAAAAAACCAACTAGGGAGCCTAGAAATATATGTCTACTCTCACTATGTCTACCCCCAGTTCTAATCAAAGAATGATTAAAAGCATGATAAAAGCCTTTCATCCTTTTAATCACAGATCCCCCCACACAGCATTTGATGTGACGATACAATATACAGGTACTCACTTGAACAGAAAGGCGTCTGCAAGGAGCCCGACGCAGACTGCGGCGGCTTTAAACATGGCGGTAGTAGGCAGGCTTTTAAGGGTCATCACAATGTACATCAGATAAGGGACCAGCAGGCCCAGCAGAGCCAGGGAAGAGACCAGCAACACCCAGGACAGCTACTGAAAACACAGCCACCTCCATGGGGACTGTCTCTGGAGCTGGTACTGTAAAGACACACATGGATAGGTACAGCAAGTCAGAACGTTTCATCTTGACATAATAAATGTCTTCTGTCCATTCAGAGGATAGCAAATAATCCTCCAGCATAGTCTACCAATGCCTGCAGAACACTCGGATAACTGTCCAATAGACAGTAGGGAAAGGTTATCCATAATAACTATAATAGGAACGTTCTGATAATGTTAGCTATCACCGGGCTCATACAATACATTGTTAGTAGGACTTAACCTCCTGGCTCAGTAATTGAGACCCAGCAGGTGATCAGATAACTTGGTAAAGACCCAGTAGATAAGACAACAGTGGGGCAATCCCTGGCTTTCACAACCATTGCTTGTGCTGTAAAGAACCTGTAGCCTACACTGGGGATGCATCCCAAATGCAACCCTATCCGCTATATAGTGCAGTACTTCAAAAACAGGGCACTGGAAAGGGAACAGGGTGCCTTTTGGGAAGTAGCCCCAAAGGTAGCCTAATGGAAAACAAACAATGTCTCTATTGTTGGAGTAAAACAGTTGCAGAGTGATGCAGCCTCACACCTGTCACGTCTCCCTTCCTCTTTCTGTTCTTACTCCTCCCCCCATCCCCAGCCCCGTCCCCAGCTCTAGCCCCATCCTCAACTCCCGCCCCATCCTCAACTCCCGCCCCATCCTCAACTCCCGCCCCAGCTCCAGCCCTACACCAGCACCAGCCCAATCCCAAGCTCCCCCCGAGCTCCAGTCTTAGGCATGGTACTCACCTGCAGCTGGAGACAGATTTTAGCACTCTACCAGGCCACAGAAATCTTTTATTATTAAGAATACAGGGATAGTCACACAGCTCTAACATAAGCCAGCATGTTACTGGTGTCCACTCAAGCTTTGAGCTTTATTTGAGCTTACCATTTACATTTAGGGGAATTTTATAAGGGAAAATACCGGAGCAAATAATCCCAATTTCAAACTCTCCAAAAAAAAAGTGTGTAAATATGTCTCTCAAAACTTTGATTCCTGAAAGATGTGTCTGGAGATTTAGTGTCTAAAATCCTGAATTAATCAGGAATAAGCAAGGCCAGCTATACCAATAGGATCCCTTATTCATGTCCTCATTACATGTAGTCAAACAACACCCATGGTCTATAAAATTCTCTACTTTTGATAGACTTAAACAAACAATTTTGGAATCACCATGGTCACTACTGTAAACTGTCAACTCCATCTCCCTGATAGATTAAAATAAAATTTGAATTTCGGTTCAAACGTTACATTGAACCGAGAAAAACGAAATTGCTACTGTGTATACCACTTCAATGAAGAAGAAAATAATTTTTTGTCAACTCCGTAAAACATCAACTCAAGATCAAGATTTGTGTTGAACGTCAAGAAGAGGGATTTGATTTGATTTAAAGTGTACTGAAATATCTGATAGAATGGTTATGTTTTTATTGGGAATTTTCAAAGTAATAATTTTCCATATTTTACAAATGTTTGTACTGAACTTTTATTTTTTAGAGGCTCAACTCTGTCACTGATGGCTAACCCCCCTAAAAACATATTGTAATCACTCTTCTGCAAAATATGCTCAAACAATTGAAATATTTTTCTGTGCTAGACAAATGGATAATGTTTACTTTATAAATGTTTTTTTATGTTCTAAATCTAGAAAAATATGCAAAAATGCTAATGAAATTAGCCCTGGAGCATTTTATACTGCAATACAACAAAACTGAAATACGTTTGGAGATTTATATTACATATTTGAATAATCTAATGTTAGAATTTAAAAATCAAGGCCTTTAAACACTCATTGGACAATAATTGTAAAAATGGAATGCAGAGTTTACATAAATCCAGGTAGTTGCAATAAAAAGGAAGTTGTTCATATACAGGATGTGATAGCTGAAACAAAATATATATAAAGAAATAAAAAATCATATTAAGACAAATATTTGTGGAAAAAAACATTTTTGATTTTCCCATCTTTCAAAAATACCTGAGCTCTAAAACAGCAATATTTTCTCTCAGCCTCATGGTAAAATGTGATTAGCTCTAAAACTCAGGGTTCATAGACATTTTGATAGATGGAATTTCATGACTTTTCCATGACTTCTGCATGACTTTTAACCAAAGTTCCATGACTGACAATTGGTGGCGTCTCTATGTACAGTACGTATAAAACAGTAAGTGTAATGTGTTATCAACACTGGGAGGCTGGTCTCTGATCCCATGTGCCATCTCCTGTCGTTGTGCAAGTCACTTAACCCCTTCAAAGTAGAATACCTGTTAGGCGACTGTATAAAACATGTGGTCAACCCTCATCCTGGAGAGCTACTGGGTGTGCCGGCTTTTGATTAAGCCCTGCTCAAACACATCAGAGCCAGTTTATCAAGGTCCGGTTGAGCAACTCATTTCTAATTGTGATTTGTTAGAGGGGGACTGGAATAAAAGCCTGCACACCCATTGGTTGGCCACATTTGTAGGGTGCCGTCTTTTGGATGGGACATTAAACGGCTGTCCTGACTCTCTGTGGTCATTAAAGATCCCATGGCACTTATCGTAAGAGTAGGGGTGTTAACCCTGGTGTCCTGGCTAAATTCCCAATCTGGCCCTCGTACCATCACGGCCACCTAATCATCCTCAGCCTCCAACTGGCTCATTCATCCCCCCTCCTCTAATGTAACTATTCCCCAGGTTGTTGCTGTAAATGAGAATGTATTTTCAGTCTATTTACCTGGTAAGATAAGGGTAAAATACAATAAAAACCTTTTATGTCTAACAATGCAAAATTACAACCAAATATGTTTTTATGCCTTTTGAAATAATTTGCTCATTCAATATATCAAAGATCATATGGTAGGTTACAAATATTGTTATTCAGCTGAAGCAAGCCCACAAATTTTCTTCAGGAAATGTACCCTTTTTATTTTTGTCATATTTATCTTAGATACCTTAGAAGTGTTTACTTTGCAGGCTGACTACCATCTATTTGCAATGTCCCATACATTGAATGCCCAAATCAACTGGAAGTATCTACCAAACAAGTTTTGAAGCCACAAAATCCAAAAGAAAGAGTGTCGGTGGAAAGTTTTTTGGAACATGATGAAAACAGGTATAGTGCTTATATTTAATAATCTCAACCCACCCAATTCATATTCATTATATAGATAGGCACACTTTATTTTGTCTGGTATAGAATCCCAGATAAAGCGAAATTATTTTTGCTCATATGATTTGAAAACCAAATCATCAGTAGGCATTGCCATAAGTAAGTGAGTAAACTGAGATATGACTAAGGAGTTAAAGAAAGAAAGCAAACATATTTGGTGTTCGCCAAAAGACATGTGGGGGACTCCCCAAACATGTGGAAGAAGGTACTCTGGTCAGATGAGACTTCAATTTAGCTTTTGGCCATCTAGGAAAATGCTATGTCAGGCGCAAACCCAACACCTCTCATCACCCCGAGAACACCATCCATGGTGGTGGCAGCATCATGCTATGGGGATGTTTTTCATTGTCAGGGACTGGGAAACTGGTCGGAATTGAAGGATTGATGGGTGGCGCTAAATACAGGGAAATTCTAGAGGGAAACCTGTTTCAGTCTTCCAGAGATTTGAGAGTGGGACAGAGGTTCACCTTCCAGCAGGACAATGAGCCTAAGCATACTGCTAAAGCAACACTCGAGTGGTTTAAGGGGAAATATTTAAATGTCTTGGAATGGCCTAGTCAAAGCCCAGACCTCAATCCAATTGAGAATCTGTGGTATGACTTCAAGATTGCTGTACATCAGCGGAACCCATCCAACTTGAAGGAACTGGAGCAGTTTTGAATAATGGGCAAAACTCCCAGTAGCTTGATGTGCCAAGCTTATAGAGACATACCCCAAGAGACTTGCAGCTGTAATTGCTGCAAAAGGTGTCTCTACAAAGTATTGACTTGTAGCTATGCACGCTAAAGTTTTCTGTTTCTTGTCTTCTTTCTTGTTTGTTTCACAATAAAACATATTTTGCATCTTTAAAGTGGTAGGTATGTTGTGTAAATCAAATGATACTAACCTCCCAAAAAGCCAATTTAATTCCAGGTTGTAAGGCAACAAAATAGGAAAAATGCCAAGGGGGGTGAATACTTTTCCAAGCCACTGTACTTGGTATTCATATCACAAAATATATAAATGAGCTCTCCACAATGAATTTCAACAGAAATCTTGTAAAAATAGACAAGATCTTGCAACCATGGAGAGGTGCATAAATGTCTATATATGAAAAAATGGCCCAAATTAAGCAATGGCTTTTTTCTGGCCACTCTTCCGTAAAGCCCAGCTCTGTGGAGTGTACGGCTTAAAGTGGTCCTATGGACAGATACTCCAAACTCCGCTGTGGAGCTTTGCAGCATTATCTTTGGTCTCTTTGTTGCCTCTCTGATCAATGCCCTACTTGCCTGGTCCGTGAGTTTTGGTGTCTTGTCAGGTTTGTTGTGGTGTCATATTCTTTCAAATTTTTTTATAATAGATTTAATGGTGTTCCATGGGATGTTCATAGTTTCGGATATTTTTTATAACCCAACCCTGATCTGTACTTCTCCATAACTTTGTCCCTGACCTGTTTGGAGAGCTCCTTGGTCTTCATGGTGCCACTTGCTTGGTGGTGGCCCTTGCTTAGTGGTGTTGCAGACTCTGGGGCCTTTCAGAACAGGTGTATATATACTGAGATCATGTGACAGATCATGTGACACTTAGATTGCACACAGGTGAACTTTATTTAACTAATTATGTGACTTCTGAAGGTAATTGGTTGCACCAGATCTTTTTTAGGGGCTTCATAGCAAAGGGTGTGAATACATATGCACGCACCACTTTTCCATTTTTTTTATTGTTTTGAAAGTTATTTTTTTTCATTTCACTTCACCAATTTTGACTATTTTGTTAATGTCCATTACATGAAATCCAAATAAAAAACAATTTAAATGACATGTTGTAATGCAACAAAATAGGAAAAACTCCAAAGGGGATGAATACTTTTGCAAGGTACTGTATGCCTACTTCACTGTCAGACCATTTTATAGGTAGACTGCAGGGTCATGTAAAAGTATTATTATTTGTAGATCCAATACGTAACATTTTACACTTCTCATAATTAGGTTTTAGTCCAGACAGTCCAGAAAAGTTATCTTCAATGAGACATTGCAGGGATCTAGCTTGCAGACGTAATATAAAACGTGAGTCATCGGTATACATGGACACCTTTCTTTTTAAGCCTTGGATTTCTAATCCTCTAATATTATTTGATCTGATTAAAATAGTTAGCATTTTGGTGGCCATAACGAATAGATATGGTGACAGCGGACACCCTTGTTTAACTCCTCTTGACAATTCAAAACTCTGAGACGTAGCCACTATTTACTATTTTACACCTGGGGTTGCTATACATTACTTTTACCCATTTTATAAGAGAATCACCAAAATTTAAAACATCTGGGCATTTATAAATTAAATCCAGTCTTACCTTATCATAGGCCTTTTCAAAGTCTGCTATAAATACCAAGCCTGGCTTCTTAGATGTTTCATGATGTTCTATTATTTATAGTAATTGTCGTATATTATCTCCAATGCATTGTCCATGTAAAAAATATGTCTGATCAAGATGAACAAAAAATATTTTTTATTCTGAGTGCTATGCATGTTGTAGTATTTTTACATCACAACATTGAAGTCTAAGAGGCCTCCAGTTTTTAAGATAGACTTGATCGTTAAATTTGCCATCTTGGTCTTGTTTTAATAATAGTGAAATCAGACCTTCCTGCTGAGTACTTGACAGACTACCATTTCTATAGTAGTTAAAACAAGCTAAAGGATTTAAAAGTTTCAAAAAGTTATTCTTCTGTATTTTGGCCTTCGCACTGATCTTTCTGTACATTTGTTAAATTTTTTATTATTTGGTAAGAATTCCTTACAGTAATCGTCATTCACTGGGTGAGGATGAGATGGAAAGGAGAATATCTGCTTAAAATAATTAGCTTCTTCTTTTAACATTTAATTCAGAGAATCACAGATGACTCCATCTTCAGTAAGGAGTTTCTGCAAATTATTTTTGTTAGCGTTCCTGTGTTGGAGATTCAGGAAGAATTTGATGCATTTTTCTCCATGTTCCTGTAATAATGGGGCTGTGAGTCGGAAGCAGGTGCAGGTGAAACGTTTTAATAAAACAACAAAACCAAGAACACGACATTAACATAAGGCAGAATGCCCAATACACAATAACAATACAAACTGGTGAGTGAACATGAGAGAGTGACATATAAAAGTGGGGAGATGATGAACGTAATGGAGTCCAGGAGTGAATCATAGTTTAACAGGTGTGCGTAATGATGAGTGCCAGGTGTGCGTAATGATGAATCCCAGGACCGGTGGTTAGTACCCTGGCGACGTCGTACGCCGGAGGGGAGGAGCAGGAGCAGACGTGACAGTTCCATTCAGGTTGCTTTATTTCTGTAATAGATTACATTAGATTGTTCTTGAATAAGTTCCTCCAGTTATTTTTGTTTTTCCTCTAACTTGTTTTGTATCTCTGTAGTATCATTTCTATTGCTATCTACCTGTACTATTAGTTCATGTATTTCCCTTGTTAGTCTTGTCTCTTTAGCCATATAGATTAATGAGTCAAATCTCTTTTTGATCCACTTTCCCATTCAAAAAGATTCACCTTCCTTGCAAATCATTCTTGACTATTTGTACATTCAGATTGACATTTTTGTTAATTAACATCATCACACCTTTTGAGTTCCTTTGTCCATGACAGAAAATTGATTCACCACCCCATTCCTTTTCCCATGCAACTTCGTCTAAGGATGTAGAGTGAGTTTTCTGTAAAAAAGTATATGCTATATTCCTTTTCTTTAAGTCACGTTTTTTATAATCTGCTAAACCATTACAATTATAACTGGCTATACTTATTTCACCCGTTATCATAACTACTATTCTCAGTCTAAATTGACCATAATTAGTGCTTGTAAAGTTACTGCCATAAGAGGTATTATGACAGTCAAAATTAGAGCTTCAAATGACTGATATTTAGAATTCAAGAAATAGGTTCAAGCTATATTTGTTTTATTCCCTTGCCTGTTTGCCTGTGAGTCAATGCCACAAATGTTAGAAAATTGAGTCAAGATATTATGTGTGTAGTAAATATGAGTAGGTTGATGTGTATGATATTCGATGTGATTTAGTGAGAATGCGTACGATGTCTGTATAAGAGTAAGACTATAATGTGTGATATCCAAATTATAAATAATAACCCAGCCAATTTGCGTGGTTGTGTGTCTATGTGTGTAACATGAAGTGAGTATAGCCTTAATATTCAGGATGATATTTGTAATCCATATCATATCACCATTATAGTTGCATCGTAATTACCTTTAACATCATTTTCATAGAAAAACACATCCCAGCATTTCCATAGCAATTGACCTTGCATTACTATAGAGACGGCTTCACTACAGTACAAACTTATCCCGTACAACATGTTATTATTCCCCAACGTTCCTGTTCTGAAATCGTCCCCTTGCTTGTTGTAAACATTGATAAACATGTAGACAAAGACATAGAAAAGATAGACAAACAAAAAACATATTCAATTATAGAAAAGTTCTCGACAATAGAGAGAGAGAGAGAGAGAGAGAGAGAGAGGTCAAGTGTGTGTCTACGTATCAGTCCGTATGTGTAAGCGAGCATGTAACTGAGTATGTGTGTGTTCATATCAACTTCATACTGTCCAGATATTTTTACAGTTCCCATACTTTCTTTTTTTTTCGTAACCTGACGTCCCTGTAGAATTTCATTTTGGACATAATGCCGGGCGTATTAATTTATGCTATGTTTTATGTTATCTTGATTTTCTTTCACGATTTTTGGTCTCTCTGAAGGCCAAGGTCCTATTGTCCCGGTTCGCCACTGCTTTATACTCTACTTGTCATTGTAAGATCAAGCAGTGTTGCTTATCAATGCCTTAGATTGCAAATCATTAACAATCCTTTCAGAAAGGAAATGCAGAAATCATTATTTTTTTTTAATGTTTACTTTACCATACTTGTAAACGGTTAACTGTTATCACTGGATGCTGAGAACCGTTGTCCTGACAGTGCTAATGAAAATACACAACTGGAAATCCTATCACTACTTTAAACAAAACATCCTACATCGAGAGAGGCATTTCATGTTGTTCAATGTTGATCTATTCTTTGTTATTTATTATTTGCAGTACTTTTAATTTTGAGTGTATCTGAGATTATTTCCTTGACTGTTTTCACCCTGAATGGCCGAAAGGATAAGAGAAATGTCTTTGTTAACAGAAACACATTTCTTCTCCCAGGAAAAAACGGACACAGATGGACACGGCTCCCAAGGTAAAAGCTTTTTAAGAGCTAACGTGTCATCACACAATGGATGTCATTTTATTTTGATGGGGGGGGGGATTGGTAAGGAAGATGCCGGTGGTTAGTCTTTAGGTCTTAACTAATAATAGAAAGTAGATAGCTCAAGGCTGTTAAAAGTTGGCACAATGGCGAAAAGGTGCATTTAATTTCCACTGTAGATGTGTTTTTCTTCCACCCACCAATGTCCCCTCAGCGCTCAGCCTTCAGTTCTATCAAGGCCAAGCCTGCATGGTTAGAAGCCGGTTAAAAGCAGCACAAAACCCTCACTGTATCAAGTAGGAACATTTAATGATCCGTTAAAGAGGAGAGGAGGAGAGCAACATTTATTGAGGCGAACCATCGTGTCCGGGGAAATATGTTTGATAGATTTTCTGAAAGCTTGTATGAATGTAAGCTGTCTAGTATTCATGTCAGTACAATTGACAAGAACTAGAGTGGTTCCAAAGAGAGTCACAGAATGGTCTATCTGTTAAGGAGGCCTTCATGAGAAATATTATTAAGATCTTAGCCTGTCAATGGCCTTAGGCTCTCTCAATACTGGCCACAGTATGAACACAGTCATGGCAACAGGCCTTGACTTTGTCCCAAATGGCACCCTGTTTCCTATCTAATGCACTACCTTTGAGCAGGGCCCATAGGGCTCTGCTCAAAAGAAATGCATTGTGTAGGTATAGAGTGCCACTTGGGATACATTGAGTGCCATTTGGGACGTAGACCTTGTCTCGTGAAGTGAGATGATTCTAGTATTCAAAATATATTATATGACCTTTTCAGATTTCATATAAAGGATAATTGAGACTGATACAACTTTAACATCCAGCATCAATGCAGACAATAAAAAAAGATTTTTTTTCTCAACAGCCAGTATCAACCGTTGTGAAACATGGTTAAAAATACTGTAGGAGTTTCACAATTGGAATAATTGTATTTAATTGTATTGTATATAATATTCCAATTGTATTCTTTTTCATACAATTTCATACACAATATAAGCCTAAAAGTAAACATTTAACACTAGTGTAACCACTGTAACTACAGTAGCTATTGTAACTATGTAACTATGTAACTATTGTAACTAGTGAAACTATTGTAACTAGTGAAACTATGTAACTATGTAACTATTGTAACTAGTGAAACTATTGTAACTAGTGAAACTATTGTAACTAGTGTAACTATGTAACTAGTGTAACTATTGTAACTAGTGTAACTAGTGTAACTATTGTAACTAGTGTAACTATTGTAACTAGTGTAACTATGTAACTATGTAACTAGTGTAACTATTGTAACTAGTGTAACTATGTAACTATGTAACTAGTGTAACTATTGTAACTAGTGTAACTAGTGTAACTATTGTAACTAGTGTAACTATGTAACTATGGTAACTAGTGTAACTATGTAACTATGTAACTAGTGTAACTATTGTAACTAGTGTAACTATTGTAACTAGTGTAACTATGTAACTATGTAACTAGTGTAACTAGTGTAACTATTGTAACTAGTGAAACTATTGTAAATAGTGTAGCTTTTGTAACTAGTGTAACTAGAGTAACTATTGTAACTAGTGAAACTATTGTAACTATTGTAACTAGTGTAACTAGAGTAACTAGTGTAACTATTGTAACTAGTGAAACTATTGTAACTAGTGTAACTATGTAACTATGTAACTAGTGTAACTAGTGAAACTAGTGTAACTATGTAACTAGTGTAACTAGTGAATCTATTGTAACTAGTGTAACTATGTAACTAGTGTAACTATTGTAACTAGTGAATCTATTGTAACTAGTGTAACTATGTAACTAGTGTAACTATTGTAACTAGTGTAACTATTGTAACTAGAGTAACTATTGTAACTATTGTAACTAGTGTAACTAGAGTAACTATTGTAACTAGCGTAACTAGTGTAACTATTGTAACTAGTGTAACTATTGTAACTAGTGTAACTATGTAACTATTGTAACTATTGTAACTAGTGAAGCTATTGTAACTAGTGTAACTATGTAACTAGTGTAACTATTGTAACTAGTGAAACTATTGTAACTAGTGTAACTAGAGTAACTATTGTAACTAGAGTAACTAGAGTAACTAGTGTAACTATGTAACTAGTGTAACTATTGTAACTAGTGAAACTATTGTAACTAGTGTAACTATGTAACTAGTGTAACTATTGTAACTAGTGTAACTAGAGTAACTATTGTAACTATTGTAACTAGCGTAACTAGTGTAACTATTGTAACTATTGTAACTAGTGTAACTATTGTAACTATTGTAACCAGTGTAACTATTGTAACTAGTGTAACTATTGTAACTATTGTAACTAGCGTAACTAGTGTAACTATTGTAACTATTGTAACTAGTGTAACTATTGTAACTAGTGTAACTAGTGTAACTATTGTAACTTGAGTAACTAGTGTAACTAGTGTAACTATTGTAACTATTGTAACTTGAGTAACTAGTGTAACTAGTGTAACTAGTGTAACTAGTGAATCTATTGTAACTAGTGTAACTATGTAACTAGTGTAACTATTGTAACTAGTGTAACTATTGTAACTAGTGTAACTAGAGTAACTATTGTAACTATTGTAACTAGTGTAACTAGAGTAACTATTGTAACTAGCGTAACTAGTGTAACTATTGTAACTAGTGTAACTATGTAACTATTGTAACTATTGTAACTAGTGAAGCTATTGTAACTAGTGTAACTATGTAACTAGTGTAACTATTGTAACTAGTGAAACTATTGTAACTAGTGTAACTAGAGTAACTATTGTAACTATTGTAACTAGAGTAACTAGTGTAACTATGTAACTAGTGTAACTATTGTAACTAGTGAAACTATTGTAACTAGTGTAACTATGTAACTAGTGTAACTATTGTAACTAGTGAAACTATTGTAACTAGTGTAACTAGAGTAACTATTGTAACTAGCGTAACTAGTGTAACTATTGTAACTATTGTAACTAGTGTAACTATTGTAACTATTGTAACCAGTGTAACTATTGTAACTAGTGTAACTATTGTAACTATTGTAACTAGCGTAACTAGTGTAACTATTGTAACTATTGTAACTAGTGTAACTAGTGTAACTATTGTAACTTGAGTAACTAGTGTAACTAGTGTAACTAGTGTAACTATTGTAACTATTGTAACTTGAGTAACTAGTGTAACTAGTGTAACTTGAGTAACTAGTGTAACTAGTGTAACTAGTGTGCTAAATTACTCAAGTTAGAAAATGTAAACATCAAAATATAGTCATTGTCCAAAGTATTAATTGTGTCTGTTGGAAGTAACACATGGATTCTCACTGGATAACATGTATTGTGTGTTAACTCTGTACATTTGGATGTGTGCACCTGAGAGTAAATGTACCATTGTGTGTATCACCTTGTATCACATTGTATCACCATTGTATCACATTGTATCACATTGAATCACCATTGTATCACATTGTATCACCATTGTATCACGTTGTATCACATTGTATCCCCATTGTATCACGTTGAATCACATTGTATCACCATTGTATCACGTTTTATCACATTGTATCCCCATTGTATCACGTTGTATCACATTGTGTGTATTGTTCTATGTGAAACACTATTGTATGTACATTGTTTGTGAAATACAACTTACAGGAGTACAGTATATAAAATAATATCTATAAGTTTAGCAAGTGAAATAATTGTATGAATACAGTATCTTGAAACTCTACCTTACTAGGACAACATGGTTACAACACACTGATATATTAGCCCACTCCTTAACAAAAATTCCACACAGCAATGTGTTTATCACGTCTTTATGTTTTATGAATATGACCTTTAAGGACCATTCCAATCAATCAATAAGCAGGCAAGAGGCCTATTGGGATTATTTAAAACCACAGATGCTGAAAGTAGGGCACTATTTATCCAAACAAACACAATCATTATTAATGAGAGAGCACAGTTAACCCAAATACATTTATTTCCCACACATTGGTTTATTCTCCACAGTAACCACAGTAGTAGTATTTCCACTCTACTGTTGTGGAATCATCTAGCAGCATTCGACTGATTTGCACAACATTAGGGATGTTTGTAATTGATCTAAAGGAAGAGGTATGAGGAAATTCAGAAACCCAGTTATTTTTTTAGACAGATTAGAAATGCACACAGTACAGAACTGTCTCATGGTGAAAATTGATGTAAAAAAAGTAAACACAAGAGTTCTGGCAACGTGTGCCAAAAACAATACGAAACACATTCACGATAGCATGTTCCTGTGGGGAATTTGAAACGAATGACTGATGACCACTTGACACACTCCTAGGCCTATGACATTAGCCCCTAAAAGAGAACAGCATGCAACATTTCCTTCTCACACGTGGAAGGATGTAGACTTTGGCTCTGAAGCCATTGGTGAGAACTAGCAGACATTTTAAATTGGCATGGGGAGGGAAGAGACTGGCATGGGGAGGGAAGAGACTGGCATGGGGAGGGAAGAGACTGGCATGGAGAGGCAAGAGACTGGCAAGGACAGGCAAGACACTGGCAAGAGGAGGTAAGACACTGGCATGGAGAGGGAAGAGGCTGGCATGGTGAGGGAAGACATGGCATGGGGAGAGAAGAGACTGGCATGGGGAGGGAAGAGACTGGCATGGTGAGGCAAGAGACTGGCATGGGGAGTGAAGAGACTGGCATGGTGAGGCAAGAGACTGGCAAGGACAGGCAAGACACTGGCAAGGGGAGGTAAGACACTGGCATGGAGAGGGAGGAGACTGGTATGGTGAGGGAAGACACTGGCATGGGGAGGGAAGAGACTGGCATGGGGAGCGAAGAGCCTGGCATGGGGAGCGAAGAGCCTGGCATGGTGAGGCAAGAGACTGGCAGGGACAGGCAAGACACTGGCAAGGGGAGGTAAGACACTGGCATGGAGAGGGAAGAGACTGGCATGGTGAGGGAAGACACTGGCATGGGGAGGGAAGAGACTGGCATGGGGAGGGAAGAGACTGGCATGGGGAGGGAAGAGACTGGCATGGAGAGAGAAGAGACTGGCATGGTGAGGGAAGACACTGGCATGGAGAGGCAAGAGACTGGCATGGTGAGGGAAGACACTGGCATGGGGAGGGAAGAGACTGGCATGGGGAGGGAAGAGACTGGCATGGTGAGGCAAGAGACTGTCATGGGGATGGAAGAGACTGGCATGGTGAGGGAAGACATGGCATGGGGAGAGAAGAGACTGGCATGGGGAGGGAAGAGACTGGCATGGTGAGGCAAGAGACTGGCATGGGGAGTGAAGAGACTGGCATGGTGAGGCAAGAGACTGGCAAGGACAGGCAAGACACTGGCAAGGGGAGGTAAGACACTGGCATGGAGAGGGAGGAGACTGGTATGGTGAGGGAAGACACTGGCATGGGGAGGGAAGAGACTGGCATGGGGAGCGAAGAGCCTGGCATGGGGAGTGAAGAGCCAGGCATGGTGAGGCAAGAGACTGGCAAGGACAGGCAAGACACTGGCAAAGGGAGGTAAGACACTGGCATGGAGAGGGAAGAGACTGGCATGGTGAGGGAAGACACTGGCATGGGGAGGGAAGAGACTGGCATGGGGAGGGAAGAGACTGGCATGGGGAGGGAAGAGACTGGCATGGAGAGAGAAGAGACTGGCATGGTGAGGGAAGACACTGGCATGGAGAGGGACGAGACTGGCATGGTGAGGGAAGACACTGGCATGGGGAGGGAAGAGACTGGCATGGGGAGGGAAGAGACTGGCATGGTGAGGCAAGAGACTGTCATGGGGATGGAAGAGACTGGCATGGGGAGGGAAGAGACTGGCATGGTGAGGGAAGACACTGGCATGGGGAGGGAAGAGACTGGCATGAGGAGGGAAGAGACTGACATGGGGAGGGAAGAGACTGGCATAGAGAGGGAAGAGACTGGCATGGTGAGGGAAGACACTGGCATGGAGAGGGAAGAGACTAGCATGGTGAGGGAAGACACTGGCATGGGGAGGGAAGAGACTGGCATGGGGAGGGAAGAGACTGGCATGGAGAGGCAAAAGACTGGCAAGGACAGGCAAGACACTGGCAAGAGGAGGTAAGACACTGGCATGGAGAGGGAAGAGACTGGCATTGTGAGGGAAGACACTGGCATGGGGATGGAAGAGACTGGCATGGGGAGGGAAGAGACTGGCATGGTGAGGGAAGACACTGGCATGGTGAGGCAAGAGACTGTCATGGGGATGGAAGAGACTGGCATGGGGAGGGAAGAGACTGGCATGGTGAGGGAAGACACTGGCATGGGGAGGGAAGAGACTGGCATGAGGAGGGAAGAGACTGACATGGGGAGGGAAGAGACTGGCATAGATAGGGAAGAGACTGGCATGGTGAGGGAAGACACTGGCATGGAGAGGGAAGAGACTGGCATGGGGAGGGAAGAGACTGGCATGGAGAGGCAAGAGACTGGCAAGGACAGGCAAGACACTGGCAAGAGGAGGTAAGACACTGGCATGGGGAGGTAAGACACTGGCATGGAGAGGGAGGAGACTGGCATGGTGAGGGAAGACACTGGCATGGGGAGGGAAGAGACTGGCATGGTGAGGCAAGAGACTGGCATGGGGAGGGAAGAGACTGGCATGGTGAGGGAAGACACTGGCATGGGGAGGGAAGAGACTGGCATGAGGAGGGAAGAGACTGACATGGGGAGAGAAGAGACTGGCATAGAGAGGGAAGAGACTGGCATGGTGAGGGAAGACACTGGCATGGAGAGGGAAGAGACTAGCATGGTGAGGGAAGACACTGGCATGGGGAGGGAAGAGACTGGCATGGGGAGAGAAGAGACTGGCATGGGGAGGGAAGAGACTGGCATGGTGAGGGAAGACACTGGCATGGAGAGGGAGGAGACTGGCATGGTGAGGGAAGACACTGGCATGGGGAGGGAAGAGACTGGCATGGTGAGGCAAGAGACTGGCATGGGGAGGGAAGAGACTGGCATGGTGAGGGAAGACACTGGCATGGGGAGGGAAGAGACTGGCATGAGGAGGGAAGAGACTGACATGGGGAGAGAAGAGACTGGCATAGAGAGGGAAGAGACTGGCATGGTGAGGGAAGACACTGGCATGGAGAGGGAAGAGACTAGCATGGTGAGGGAAGACACTGGCATGGGGAGGGAAGAGACTGGCATGGGGAGGGAAGAGACTGGCATGGGGAGGGAAGAGACTGGCATGGAGAGGGAAGAGACTGGAGTCGTAGGGTTGGAGTCGTGCCGCACGACTCCAACCCTACAGCCATGTTACTACCTGGAACTCCCTGTATATAGCCATGTTATTATCTGGTAACCTCTGTATATAGCCATGTTATTACCTGGAACTCCCTGTATATAGCTATGTTATTACCTGGTACTCACTGTATGTAGCCATGTTATTACCTGGAACTCCCTGTAGATAACCATGTTATTATCTGGTAACCTCAGTATATAGCCATGTTATTATCTGGTAACCCCTGTATATAGCCATGTTATAACCTGGTAACCTCTGTTTATAGCCATATTATTACCTCGTTCTTCCTGTTTATAGCCATGCTTTTACCTGGTACTTCCTGTATATAACCATGTTATTACCTGGTTCTTCCTGTATATATACATTGTATAGCCAGGTACTTCCTGTATATAGCAGTGTTAAAACCTGGTACTTCCTGTACATAGTCATGCTATTACCTCGTTCTTCCTGTATATAGCCATGTTATTACCTGGTACTTCCTGTATATAGCCATGTTATTACCTGGTACTTCCTGTATATAGTTATGTTATTACCAGGTACTTCCTGTATATAGTCATGTTATTACCAGGTACTTCCTGTATATAGCAGTGTTATTACCTGGTACTTCCTGTACATATCCATGAACTTACCTGGAACTCCCTGTATATAGCCATGTTATTACCTGGAACTTCCTGTACCTGGTACTTCCTGTATATATCCATGTTATTACCTGGAACTCCCTGTATATAGCCATGTTATTACCTGGTACTCCCTGTATATAACCATGTTATAACCTGGTACTCCCTGTATATAGCCATGTTATTACCTGGCACTCCCTGTATATAGCCATGTTATTACCTGGTACTCCCTGTATATAGCCATGTTATTACCTGGTACTTCCTATATATAGTCATGTTATTACCAGGTACTTCCTGTATATAAAAGTGTTATTATTTGGTACTTCCTGTAAATAGCCATGTTATTACCTGGTACGTCCTGTATATAGCCATGTTATTATCTGGAACTCCCTGTATGTAGCCATGTTATTACCTGGTACTTCCTGTATATAGCCATGTTATTCCCTGGTACTCCCTGTATATAACCATGTTATTACCTGGTACATCCTGTATATAGCCATGTTATTACCTGGTACTCCCTGTATATAACCATGTTATTACCTGGTACTCCCTGTATTTAACCATGTTATTACCTGGTACTCCCTGTATATAGCCATGTTATTACCTGGTACCTCCTGTATATAGCCATGTTACTTTTACTCGTCATTGTTATTCTATGTATTGTAAAATTATAAAATTTGATTTGATTTTGTATTGATTTGATGAAAGCTGGTTCACTGTAATATATGAGGTGATTGGTGGAAAGGGCAGATTGGTGTAGCTTATGGAATGAAAGGGGGGCAAATCCAAATCACTTAGATAAATCCATTCACATAGGCTAAATAACATATGGGGGTGCCTTGACAACAGTGTACAATAAGTATCATATTTCCAATCATTGTCATTTTTAGTCTGCCGGAACTCTGGGTGTGAGTTGTATATCAGAGAGGCAGACATTGATACTGTCTACTGCTGAAACAAGCTCGAAACAAGCTCAGGCGTTCATTCAACTTGTTTGCCGACTGCGGGGGGTTAAGTTCCAGCAGCAATGCAGCACTCACTCCACTTTGCACTGAGGCCAAACTAGTGGAGTCCATTAAGTCATAGAGATTAAAAGCCTGATGCCTCCACTCACATTCAACCCCCTATACTCCCCTCCACTCCTCCACCCATCTACTCGGTATTACACTTCCAAAGCAGAGAGGTGATTGATGAGAAGCATCAGGCTGACTGGAATCTCCTTTTTCATTAAAGCCCTCTGGCTACGTCTCAAATGGCACCCTATTTCCTACATAGTGCACTACTTTTGACCAGAGTCCTATGAGCCCTAAAGGACCAGGTCAAAAGTAGTGTACTAATATAGGGAAAGGGGTGCCACTTGGTACACTACCCCTAACACGACATCCTGCCGGCTTCAACCCCACCCATAGAGGAAAGAGAGAGAGAGGGCGGGAGAAGGAGAAGGGGGGGATACAGAGAATTTCAAAAGGAGATAAGTGCTAACATATCTACCTTGTAGCCTACATTAATAATCTCTGGTTAAATTAATTTTCCTCCACAATTATATATTCATTGGGTAGAGGAGAGAAAACAACCCCTGTGTGTGATGGGGGTACGGAGAACTCTCTCTCTATGACCCCCCCCCTCTCTCTCTCTTTCTCTCTTTAATCTTCATACTCAGAAAGCCTCTCTCTCTCTCTGAGTGACTCGGGGGGGACTGTGTGGATTAATGGTCTCAAGGGGAAAGCATTTTGAAACTGAGTCCTATCGTAAACCACCGAGACTCACTCAAGGGCTTGGTATAGAGACATACTCACTCAGGGCCTGGTGTAGAGACTGACTCACTCAGGGCCTGGTATAGTGACATACTCACTCTGAGCCTGTTACAGAGACATACTCACTCAGGGCCTGGTATAGTGACATACTCACTCAGGGCCTGTTATAGAGACATACTCACTCAGGGCCTGGTATAGAGACATACTCACTCAGGGCCTGGTATAGAGACATACTCACTCAGAGGAGACTGCGTGAACCATGCCTTCGTGGTCAAACCAATAAGAAGAAGAGACTTGCTTTGGCCAAGAAATGCAAGCAATGACATTAGACCGGTGGAAATCTGTCCATTGGTCTGATGAGTCCAAATTTTTGATATTTGGATCCAACTGCTGTGTCTTTGTGAGACGCAGAGTAGGTGAATGGATGATCTCCACATGTGTGGTTCCCACCGTGAAGCATGGAGGAGGAGGTGTGATGGTGCTTTGCTGGTGACACTGTCTGTGATTTATTTAGAATTCAAGGCACACTTAACTAGCATGGCTACCACAGCATTCTGCAGCGATACGCCATCCCATCTGGTTTGCGCTTAGTGGGACAATCAATTGGTTTTCAACAGGACAATGACCCAACAAACCTCCAGGCTGTGTAAGGGCTATTTGACCAAGAAGGAGAGTGATGGAGTGCTGCATCAGATGACCTCCACAATCACCCGACCTCAACCCAATTGAGATGGTTTGTGATGAGGTACACCGCAGAGTGAAGGAAAAGCAGCCAACAAGTGCTCAGCATATGTAGGAACTCTTTCAAGACTGTTGGAAAAGCATTCCAGGTGAAGCTAGTTGAGAGAATGCCAAGAGTGTGCAAAGCTGTCATCAAGACAAAGGGTGGCTACTTTGAAGAATTTGTTTAACACTTTTATGGTTACTACATGATTCCATATATGTTATTTCACAGCTTTGATGTCTTCACTATTGTTCTACAATGCCGAAAATAGTAAAAATAAAGAAAATCCCTTGAATGAGTAGGTGTGTCCAAACTTTTGACTGGTACTGTGTATATATTCACATATGACACAGGAACACATATGCACATAATATGAACGTTTGAATTTTTTTGGGACAACCGCCAATGGATGGTGGCATTGATACGGTGGGTTGTCATGTTAGCTAAGCCCAATAAATCTGTGTGTGCTTGTGTGTGTGTATGTATGTGTGAGAGCGTGCCTCTGTGTGTGAGCATGCTCGTGTGTGTGTGTGTGTGTATCAGTTGGGTGGTGTGGTCATCCGCTATGGGATAAGATATCCTGACAAGGCAATCAGAGAGAAACAAATTCTGTGGCCGTCCGGCTCTACCACTGCAGTTCCTCAACCCTGATGAGCTTTTGAAAAATGGAGTGCGTCTGAAATTGGTTTTGTATGAGAGCCTTCAGATCTGTCTCTTATGACGATTATTGCCACCTGTCTTCATTGGCTGCTGAGGTCTCGTTATTAATCTGACTCTCTCTCTCCCTCTCCAGACTTCGAGCAGGACCGGGGAAAGAGGAGAAGAGAAGAGAAGAGGCCAGGGTCTCTCCAGACTTCGAGCAGGACCGGGGGAAGAGGAGAAGAGAAGAGGCCAGGGTCTCTCCAGACTTCGAGCAGGACCGGGGGAAGAGGAGAAGAGAAGAGGCCAGGGTCTCTCCAGACTTCGAGCAGGACCGGGGGAAGCGGAGAAGAGAAGAGGCCAGGGTCTCTCCAGAATAAGCTTGTTGTAAGAGTAGAATGTTGGCAGGAGCTATAGGAGGATGGGCTCATTGTAACCAAACACATCAAACCCGTGCAAACAACGTTTGACTCCATTCCAGACATTACAGTGAGCCCATCTTTCCTATTTCTCCTCCCACCTGCCTCCTCTGCATGGTGTAACCAGAGCTCTCTCGCTCCTCTGCACAGCACAGGGCCAACCAGAGCTCCCTGTCCCCTGCACAGCACAGGGCCAATCAGAGCTCTCTCTCCCCTGCACAGCACAGGGCCAACCAGAGCTCCCTGTCCCCTGCACAGCACAGGGCCAACCAGAGCTCTCTATACCCTGCATAGCACAGGGCCAACCAGAGCTCCCGGTCCCCTGCACAGCACAGGGCCAACCAGAGCTCTCTCTCCCCTGCACAGCACAGGGCCAACCAGAGCTCCCTGTCCCCTGCACAGCACAGGGCCAACCAGAGCTCTCTCTCCCCTGCACAGCACAGGGCTAACCAGAGCTCCCTGTCCCCTGCACAGCACAGGGCCAACCAGAGCTCTCTCTCCCCTGCACAGCACAGGGCCAACCAGAGTTCCCTCTCCCCTGTTCTTCCTTGCACAGGGCCTAGACTCCAACAGTAAAAGGTCAACTGCACAATTCCAATCCAATCTGCTCATCAGCATCACAGACCCACCAAATGTCAAGTTTGGGATAAAGCTGGTAGGCTGTGGACCTAACCAACAGACAGACATTATCATCCTAATCATAATGCCCCCCATTATAAAACCTAATCTGGTCCCCTGCTTTTAAATGAATGACAAATAGTGCTCTGATATAGAGTGAACCCCCCCAGCCATAATGGGATAAGTTATTCAATTGAGATAATGAAAAGCCTAAGAAAGGAAAGGGAACCTTTGTCTTGGGGATGGACAGGCAGTGGTAGCCTATCTAATATGATCAATCAAGAATCAACCAGAGAAAGCACTTTAGAGATTCTCTTCTGTGTCTGACCAATGACCATTAATATACCAACAACAGGACCAAAACTATTATTTTAAACACAGATCAATCGAATCAATCAGTACACATACTGTATGCTATATTAAGACACCTTCCAATTTGCAATTGCTACCCCCAACCCCACTCTCCCTGCCTCCTGTGTTTGCGCTTTTATTTGCAGATTGGGGACAGGTGGAGCTGATTTGGTTGTTAAGGTGACAAGTTGCACCTTGTTTTGGGATCAACTAGGAGATAAAAGGTCCTGGTGACCAGTCCTGGCTCTCTTCCTCAACAAGTGTCATTTTGTTTTGTGATTTGGTTGATGATGTGCTTTGATTAGATGCACCCTTCAACACCCTACACACATTATACTGTCATCCATGCATCTCCATTACATCCCTCGCATTAATACTTTCACACTTCACAGGTTAGTTTCCCTTTAGTTTTATACATTGTTATTTAATACCTTTTTTTTGTTACTCGTTAACTGCCAATGTGTGGACTCCCTTGCTTTGTCACCATCTAAGAGCCAAGTTGTGACAAATTGGAGTGCTGATTCGGGATCGCGCCTTGGCTATTTTGACGTTATTCCTAGTATACATGTTAAATGGTAATTGGTTAGCGCTAATTGTTGACTCTTTGGTAGGTCTTGTGGTTTGCTTAGTTCTGGTATTGTCCCAGAAGCCCGTATGGCTATTTGTCCATGTGTATGTGCTATTGTATATTAGGAGTTACATGTTGACTTTTTGTAGTTGTGTGTTTAATCATACTTCAACTGGTTTAGAGAAATTGCCTTTTAAGTTATTGGTTTGATGACTTGTTTACTTTATTACAAGTTTTGATTTGGTGCATCGGTGGAGAGAAGACCACGAAGTCTCTTTTCTTGTACAGTCTAAAGAAACTTTGTTCTGTTTCCTGTTGGGTCATGGGATTATGGAGGCGAGTTGTCTTTGCAATGTATGACAGTGAGAAGGTTTGAGGCAGACATGACTCATTGTCCAGAGCTATGGTCTTTCCCCCTGTATAGGTATAGCAGCGTGTTCCCACTGGGGGCATGTTGTGCAAATGTTATTTTTGTGCGGTGACAGCGGTCAGAGTAGTTGTCTCGGGAGCACATCCGTGGTTCGGGGCTTGGTTACCAGCAAGCTGGTTCCTCCTTTGTGCCAGTGGGCTCTAGTGCATCAATACCCGCCGCAATGCCACCGAAGACTAGGGTTAAGTTTAGCCGTAGGATTTAGGGAAACTCAAGTAATACTCCTCTGTTTTTGCACTGTTAAGTCAGCCATGTGCTTCTTGTTCTGTAGTCGATGTGCTCATTAGGGCAGTTCAACGTTTGGGCTACTAATCTGTTCATTTGGTTCTAGCATTATGGCGTCTATTGAGGATTTTGTTCGTGCTCTTTCTGAAGAGTCGCTTAATGCAGTTTACGATGGAACAGCTTTTGAAGTTGAGTGAGTATTGTCATGTTGGGATTAGTGACAAACGTCTCAAGGATCCAGCGAGGTCTATTCTGTCAGCTAATTTGTTTTCAGCTGGTATTTTGAAGGCAGAATTGAGTGAACCTAGTCCAGCTGTATTGGATGTACCAATTGTGTCTAGTGCTGGTTTGACATTTGAGCAGAAAAAGGAGTTACTTTTCTTGCAGCTAAATCATGACAAAGGTCTGGAAAGGTTGACGCAGGATACAGAACAAGCTAGACTGCGGTTGCAAAATCAGCGGTTAGGACTTGTCAGAGAAGGCAAGCTTTCAGGTAAATTTTCTTTTGAGAATAACTTCTCAAGCTCCCCAATGGGACGCTCTTCCTTTGGTCGTTCTCCGCCTTTTGATGTTACTGGTAATCTCCGGTTGTTGCCTAAATTTACTGAAAAGGATCCTGAGCAATTTTTTGACGTTATTTGAACGTGTAGCAGACTCTCAGGCTTGGCCTAATGCAGACTGTACTTTGATGCTACAGTTTGTTTTGACCGGTAAGGCTCAGGAGGCTTACTCATCTCTTAGCGCTATAGATAGCGACGATAACATAAAGGTTAAAACTGCTGCCCTGCATGCTTACGAGTTGGTCCCTGAAGCGTACCGACAGTGTTCCAGAAAGGTGAAAAACAGTGTTGTTGAGTTTTCACAGGATTTGTTAACTCAATTCAATCGTCGGTGTACTGTGTCAGCAGTCACTAGGTTTGAAGATTTGTTCAACTTGGTTGTCCTCAAACAATTTAAAGAATCTGTCCCTGACCGTCTTGCTACATATATAAATGAACATAAAGTACGGACTGCATTTGAAGCTGCTGTTTTGGCAGATGTGTCACAATATTTAGAAGGAGCGGACCAAGATGCAGCGAGGGTTCCAGTATACATACTTTTATTTACATATTGCAACTGGCAAAACAATAAACAAATAAAGATCGTAACTCAGGTGTGGCTCAACACAGGCACACACAAATACAACATACAAATATAATTAATGACCCACAACCCCAGTGAAGAAAAGAACAAACATATATATGGTTCCCAATTAGAGGTAACGACAATCAGCTGCCTCTAATTGGGAACCATCAACCCAACATAGAAATACAACACCTAGAACAAAAAAAACCTTCCTAACCAAAACACAAATGAAACGCCAGCCTGCTATCCCAGGCCAGGGCGTGACAGTACCCCTCAAAGCGCGGACTCCGACCGCGACCAAAAGTCAATGGGGAGGGTCCTCGGGTGGGTCTTTGTTTCTTTGGTGGCGGCTCCGGTGCAGGCCGTGCTGGAACAGAAGCTTGGAGGCCCGGGGCTTGGAGCTGGAACAGAGGTCATCGGACTCTGGAGACGCACACTTGACCTGATGTGTGAAGCAGGAACAGGTTGTGCCGGGCTCTGACGGCGCACAGGGAACCTGATGCGTGGAGCAGGAACAGTACGTACCAGGCTGGGATGACACCCTAGAGGCCTGGTGCGTGAAGCAGGAACAGTACGTACCAGGCTGGGACGACATCCTAGAGGCCTGGTGCGTGGAGCAGGAACAGTACGTACCAGGCTGGAACGACCTCCTAGAGGCCTGATGTGTGGAGCAGGAACAGGCAATGCCGGTCTCTCGTTGCGCACAGGGGACCTGATGCGCGGAGCAGGAACAGGACGTGCTGGGCTCACGATGCGCTCAGGGGGCCTGATGCGCGGAGCAGGAACAGGACGTGCTGGGCTCAGAAGGCGCACAGGGAACCTGGTGCGCGGAGCAGCAACAGGACGTGCTGGGCTCGTGATGCGCACAGGGGGCCTGATGCGTGGAGAAGGAACAGGACGTGCTGGGCTCTTGATGCGCTCAGGGGATCTGGTGCGTGGAGCAGGAACAGGCCGTGCCGGTCTCTGAACGCGCACTGGAGACAGCGTGCGCTTCACTGCATAACACGGTGCCTGACCAGTGTGACGCTCACTCCGGTAAGCACGGGGAGTTGGCTCAGGTCTCCAACCTGGCTCAGCCAACCTCCCGTGTGCCCCCCCCACCCAAACAATTTTTGGGGCTGCCTCTCGGGCTTCCTCGCCAGCCGTGTTCCTCGTACTGCTGCCGCTCTGCCATAGCTACCTCCAACTCTTCCCTGGGACGGCGATACTCCCCAGCCTGCCTCCAGGGTCCCTTACCAGCCAGGATCTCCTCCCATGTCCAGAATTCCCGGTTATCCCGCTGCTTGGTCCTTTTGTGGTGGGTCATTCTGTCACGATCTTTAGAAGGAGCGGACCAAGATGCAGCGAGGGTTCCAGTATACATACTTTTATTTACATATTGCAACTGGCAAAACAATAAACAAATAAAGATCGTAACTCAGGTGTGGCTCAACACAGGCACACACAAATACAACATACAAATATAATTAATGACCCACAACCCCAGTGAAGAAAAGAACAAAGATATATATATGGTTCCCAATTAGAGGTAATGACAATCAGCTACCTCTAATTGGGAACCATCAACCCAACATAGAAATACACCACCTAGAACAAAAAAAAAAACTCCTAACCAAAACACAAATTAAACGCCAGCCTGCTATCCCAGGCCAGGACGTGACAAGATGAGCACGTACTGACCCACAAAGGCAGTTTAGGAGGGTCCTGTATGTGAGATTGGGGCAGAGGAACAGTGGATTTCGCTCAGCAAATTCCTTTGGTTCTGATAATGACGGATTTCCATCAAGATCCGAACGTGGTTCATGTGGACAGAATGATGTAAGTAAAATCTGTAATTATTGTCAAGGTAAAGGCCACTAGAAGAACAAATGTCCTTGGTAAAAAGGTCAGCAGATTTTCCAGCACATATGTAAAAACCTGTTGCGTTAGCTGGGCCTGTTACTCATGTTAATACTGTTGCTCAAGAATTGTCCAAAACTTTTAGTACTGACTATTCGCCGTTTGTCACAGAGGGTTATGTTTCACTACTGGGAAGTGATGTGCAAGTGCCAGTAAAGATTCTGCGAGACACTGGTGCCACTGAATTAATTGTTTGTTTTGGAGTCTGTTCTGCCTTTTTCTCTGGAGACAGATACAGGAACCAGTGTCCTGATTCAAGGGATATGTTTGGATACATTGTCTGTACCCTTGCACAAAGTCAAACTTATATCTGACCTAGTGCAAGGTGAAGTTTCCCTTGGGGTGCGTCCCTTTCTGCCCGTTGATGGTGTTCATGTGATTTTGGGGAACAACTTAGCCGGTAGTCATGTCTGGTGTGATGAACCTCCTCTGGTGGTTTCTCATACCCCATCCCATGTTGGGATTATCGTTGAAAACGTAGAGAGATTCCCTGAGGTATTCTCTGCATGAGCTGTGACTCGTGCTATGAGCCGTGCTGACGCTACGGTCAAAGCGGAACTTACACAACACATAGCCAAACAGTTTGATAATCCATTCAGTTATTTACCTTTGCCTATGTCCTGTAGTGATCTTGTGATGGCACAGTCAGCTGATCCTACCTTAAAAGGTTTATTTGATCAAGTACTTCCGTTTGAGGAGGTAAGGAGTGCTGCCCAGTTTTACTACATTCAAGATCAGTTGTTGGTGAGGAAATGGATGTCTCACACAGCTGTGTGTGTGTGTGGTGCTATTCAGCTCGAGATCTAGTTTTGAAAACTTCTCATGACGTTTCTGGTCACTTTGAATTTTGCGTCGTTTTTTATTGGCCTCGTTTATAGAAAGATTGATTGTGTTGGACCCTTTACACCCCGTTCTAAAGCTGGCAGCACCTACATGTTAGCTGTGTCAGGCTACGAGAACTCCTGCAGCCTGTCCACCTCGCAACATTACAACTAAGTCTGTTGTGAAGGCTCTGTCACAGTTCATCTACATACCTCAGGTGATTCAGAGCCATCAGGGTTCCAACTTCACTTCGCACATATTTGCACAAGTCTTGCGACAATTGCGTATAAAACATAATCAGGCCAGTGCTTATTATGCACCGTCAAGGGGGTCCTTGAGCGTTTTTCATCAGACTTTGAAGTCACTGTTATGTGCGCACTGCACTTGAATTAGAACGTGACTGGGAAGAGGGGTTACCCTGGTTGCTACTCGCTGTTAAATAATTATCACAAGAGCACTGGGTTCAGTCCTAATAACCTTGTTTTTGGTCATACTGTGCGTGGTCCCCTTGCTGTATTAAATGAGGATTGGAAGGAGGTTGAGCCACCCCCCAAGTTGTTGTCATATGTTTGTGGTTTCCGACACAGGTTGTATGTAGCTTGTGAAATGGCTAAAGAAAAACTAACATCCTCTCAGGTGAGGATGAAAAGATTGTTTGACTGGTGAGCTGAGACGTGACAATTTAGTCCACGGTCCTCGCTCTCCCTGCCTCCTGTATTTGTACTTTTATTTGCAGATTGGGGACAGGTGGAGCTGATTGGGTCATTAAGGTGACAAGTTGCACCTCGGTTTGGGATCAACAAGGAGATAAAAGGTCCTAGTTCCCAGTCCTGGCTCTCTCTCTCCACAAGCACTGTTTTGTGGTTTGGTTAATTATGTTTTTGGATTAGATGCACCCTTCAACACTTACACACATTTACCTTCATCCATGCATCTCCATTACACCCCTCACAGGCCTACTTTCACACTTCGACGGGTTAGTTTTCCTTTGTAGTTTTATACTTTGTTAGTTATTTAATAAATATGTTTTGTTACTCCTTAACTGCCAACGTGTGTGATTCCTTGCTTGTTACCATCTAAGAGCCCAGGTGGTGACAGCATACAGCACCAACAGATCCATAGACGACGCAAATCTCAATTGCACATTGGCTCGGTGATGTACGGCAAGCTTTCTGCCATCCAGGACCTCTATACCAGGCAGTGTCAGACTCCAGCCACCCTAGTCATAGACTGTGCTCTCTGCTACCGCACGGCAAGCGGTACCGGAGTGCCAAGTCTTGTTCCAAGAGGCTTCTACCCCCAAGCCATAAGAAGCCCCTTCTACGCTGCTGCTACTCTGTTATTATCTATGCGTAGTCACTTTAATAACTCTACCCACATATTACCTCGACACAAATTTTGGGCAATTTTAACTGCATTGTTGGTTAAGGGCTTGTAAGTAAGCATTTCACTGTAAAGTCTACATCTGTTGTATTTGGTGCATGTGACAATGTGATTTAAAAAAAAATTAATATAATAATACTTCACACTACCCTCACCCACGAGATAATAGGAATACCTACTGTATGTGAGAGTGCTGTTCATTGACTACAACTCAGCGTTCAACACCAGTCCCCTCAAAGCTCATCACCAAGCTTATGACCCTTGGTCTGAACACCTCCCTCTGCAACTGGATCCTGGACTTGGTGTGGGTAGTCAACATCACCTCCACCAAGCTGATCCTCAACACAGGGGTGTGTGCTTAGTCCCCGGCTGTTCACCCACGATTGCGTGGCCATGCATGACTACAATACCAAGTTTGCTGATGACACGACAGCCTACAGGGAGGTCAATGCCAGGACAACAACCTCTCCCTCAACGTCACTAAGACCAAGGAGCTGATTAAGTTCCTCTGTGTTTTTATATCCCTAAGGACCTAAATGGTCCACTCACACACGTACAGTCAGGAAGGTACCACAGCACCTCTTCCCCCTCAGGATGTTGAAAAAGTTTGGCATGTGCCCTCAAATTCTAAAAGTTCTACAGCTGCACCATTGAGCGCATCCTGACTGGCTGCGTCACAGCATTGGTATGGCAACAGAACCGCCCTCGATCGCATGGCGCTACAGAGGGCGGTGCGGACAGCCCAGTACATCACTGGGACCGAGCTCCCTGACATCCAGGACCTCTATATCAGGCGGTGTGAAAGGAAGGCCTGGAAAATCATTAAAGACTCCAGCCACCCCAAGCCATAGACTGTTCTCTCAGCCCTCCGCACGGCAAGTGGTACCGGTGGATCAAGTCTCACACCAACAGGCTCCTGAACAGCTTCTCTCCACAAGCCATAAGACTGCTAAACAGCTAACAGGATGGCTACACGGACAGAGTTGACCCTTGTATTTTATTTGTATTTTTGCACTGTCTCTATGCACACTTACAGGACTTTACACAGTCACGTACACTGACACTCCAACACACTCATAAATTACACTGCTGCTACTCTATCATATATTCTGTCACCTTACCCCTATACATATCTACCTCTATCACTCCAGTATCCCTGCACATTGTTAATATGGTACAGGAACTGACCCTGTATATAGTCACCTTACCCCTATACATATCTACCTCTATCACTCCAGTATCCCTGCACATTGTTAAAATGGTACAGGAACTGACCCTGTATATAGTCACCTTACCCCTATACATATCTACCTCTATCACTCCAGTATCCCTGCACATTGTTAATATGGTACTGGAACTGACCCTGTATATAGTCACCTTACCCCTATACATATCTACCTCTATCACTCCAGTATCCCTGCACATTGTTAATATGGTACAGGAACTGACCCTGTATATAGCTTCTTACTTTCTCATGTTCATATTTCTTGTGTGTTTTTGTTATACCTTGTTATTTGTAATGCTACATTGATATCGATTACTGTAAGATGCATGGTTTCAGTGACAAGACTATATATATATATATATATATATGTGTTTTGATTGAGTAGAAATATCCTTGATTTCTAGATAACAAAAACAAATCACTTGAGGTATTGGGTGAGTAGACAGTTAGGGCCTCTTACAATTTCACTATCTAAATATTCAGTTCTGGGCCTAAGATGCTGTAAGACAGGTTTCCATTACACAATATGCACATGGCATAATGCATTATTCATTAATTGACAGATACTTCATTTACACGTATAAATTTATGTTGGAGCCATGCCAAGCCTATCAAAGTAAAGAGTGGCGTTGTTCCACAACCATTAGCTGTGGCCCTGTAGAAAGGACAGGGACATGGGGAGGCTGTGTGTGTGGCCAGGGAGAGGGGGGTGCCAGGTTAACATACCAGAGGACTCATTCTGTAATTCCCAGAATGCTGTGTGTGTGTGTGTGTCTGTCCCAAAAGGAGCCCCATGGGCCCTGGTCTAAAGTAATGCACTATACAGGGAACAGGGTGTCATTTGGGATGCAGAGTGTACGATGCACGGGCTGCTCCAGCACAGTGCTGCAGGGGACACGAGGGTACCAGCTATAAGCCATAGCACTGCATGTTTTTCAATGTGTCTGACGGCTCATGAGTTAAGCAGGTGCTGTGCATTCCACTGGCTTGGTTCAGACCCAGACTTGTTTTAAAACAGCAGAAGGCCCTATAGAAATATAAGGAGATTCTTCCACCTGGACAGGACATGAACCTTTATGAACAGATTCATCCACCTGGGCAGGACATGAACCATATGAAAACACACAGCTTTGGGAAAGTCTATTTGAAAATAAGGAGGGGGTAAAACGGTGTTTCTTGTTAAAGACTGCTGATTTTCTTCCGCATACTTTAGAGAATGGAAAGTGATCACATTAAATAACAAAGCAAATAATGCTCAGCTTCCAAATGTCCCCAAAGAACGGTTGAGGTGCTGTTTTAAGTAAGCTTGATTAAAGTAAAAATACGTTCTCTCCTCAGGGACGTGTTTTCATGTGAAGCATACAGTACTTTTCTTCCCATTTAGCAGGAAAAAAGGATGTGTCCCAAACGGCACCACCCTATTCTCTACATGGTGCACTACTTTGAACCAAAGCCATGGTCAAATGTAGTGCACTATGAAGAGAATAGTGTGGCACTTTTTTTACGAGACGAAAGCATCCTTCCATCCAGACAGCGCTTTGAGAAGAGTTGTTGACAAGGGAACGCCCACAGGTAGAATCAACCAGAAAATATATAATTATTTTCCAGGACCACGATTAATCATTTTACTCTTTGGACAATTAATAATGGAGGAAGAGAATTAGATCTAACTGCGTCCCAAATGGCACCCTATTCCCCATAGTTCACTATGTACAGAAGGGTTCCATAGGGCTCTGGTCTAAAGTAGTGCACTACGTAAGGAAGTGGGTTCCATAGGGCTCTGGTCTAAAGTAGTGCACTACGTAAGGAAGTGGGTTCCATAGGGCTCTGGTCTAAAGTAGTGCACTACGTAAGGAAGAGGGTTCCATAGGGCTCTGTTCTAAAGTAGTGCACTACATAAGGAATAAGTTTCCATAGGGCTCTAGTCTAGAGTAGTGCACTATATAGGGAATAGGGTGCCATTTGGGACACAACCCTATAACTCTAAAGTAGTGCACTATATAGTGAATAGGGTGCCATTTGGGACACAATCCTATAAGTCTAAAGTAGTGCACTATATAGGGAATAGGGTGCCGTTTGGGACACAAACCTATAATTACAATATTTATGATGCATATCAAGATTTAAATCGAACATAATCTGTAAGTGAATTCAGCAGCATATATTACTAGCCGTTAGCAGTCTTTTTATAGTTGACTTGAGAACCTTTTTTAAATCAGCGAAATCATTGCTCATTTTAAAGCGTCATTACATCGGTTGGTTGATTGATTCTGTTTAAATAAGCTGTGTGTCAGTGGGAACTTTTTGAACTTTCAATGCCGTAGTAGAAGATCCAAAGGTGTCCTGAGTGCGACTTCGTAGCCCATCTCTTAAAACGGATGTTAGTTTAACAGCTGTAATACCTGCCACAGCATTCAGCGGTCCTGAAATATTTCAGGAACAAACCCCTGTCACCCAACACCATCCAAATGGAGCTAGTGTCAATATCATTTTTAACATTCCCGAATGATAAAGACAGATACTCGAAAAGGTTAATTACAACATTAATCTAACTGAATAGGCATTTTATTCACTCATCAGTTGTACAATTTGAAAGATGATTTTTTTTTTAAAAGCATAAATGAATAGCATGGCAACTATTACATTACCACGGCTGTATCTTTTGATGGTGAGCTTGATGCAGTCACATTCCATCTGTTTGGAATCCGGTTCTTTCAAAGTCATGATTGACTATAAAAGCCAGGGTTAAAAAAAAGAAGAAAAAAAAAAAGATATATTTTCTAATCTAACATATTGCTTTGTAAGGGATGGGTTGTTTTATCATCGCTGAGACATCCTGACAAGGGATAGCAAAGATGACAACTTAGCAAACAGCCCTTCATTAGATCTGCCTGGCTGGAATGAATCGACGACAGCCAGGGAGGACAGAAGAGACGTCTAGCAGCGAGGAGCTACGTGCGTTCAACTCGACAACATCTAATACGTGGAAACCTAGCAGATTCAGCCTTTTGTAGAGCATTGTTTACACTCCCCAAGCTATTCAAAAATGTCAACCTTATGTATTCTAACTGGTATGCAGACTTCTTCTATTTGTCAACACTGGGAGCCATTCAAGCGTTTATTTAAAGGAAGAGCGGAAAAAAACGTCCAGAATAAATCTTTGATTTTCCATGTGACGGGGTGGATATAAACCACTGCCACCACTTAAGAACAGTGTGTTGTACATAGTCAGACCAAAAGTGGACCAAAAGGCGCCTCAATTAAACAAAAATAACATTTAAAACATCATCAAACAGAACAGCTGTTGAAGTCTGTAAACTGGTCCAATACAACACTTCCATCCATAACTCTAACATATAACTCTGAGAAACATCTACGGAGAACCTTTGAGACACATGGTCAGATGTAGCTAAGAGGAACATTATCATGGTCAGATGTAGCTAAGAGGAACATTATCATGGTCAGACGTAGCTAAGAAGGACATTATCATGGTCAGACGTAGCTAAGAGGAACATTATCATGGTCAGACGTAGCTAAGAGGGACATTATCATGGTCAGACGTAGCTAAGAGGAACATTATCATGGTCAGACGTAGCTAAGAGGGACATTATCATGGTCAGACATAGCTAAGATGGACATTATCATGGTCAGACGTAGCTAAGAGGGACATTCTCATGGTCAGACGTAGCTAAGAGGGACATTATCATGGTCAGACGTAGCTAAGATGGACATTATCATGGTCAGACGTAGCTAAGAGGGACATTCTCATGGTCAGACGTAGCTAAGAGGGACATTATCATGGTCAGACGTAGCTAAGATGGACATTATCATGGTCAGACGTAGCTAAGAGGGACATTATCATGGTCAGACGTTGCTAAGAGGAACATTATCATGGTCAGACGTAGCTAAGAGGGACATTATCATGGTCAGACGTAGCTAAGAGGAACATTATCATGGTCAGACGTTGCTAAGAGGAACATTATCATGGTCAGACGTAGCTAAGAGGGACATTATCATGGTCAGACGTAGCAGATTGTTTTAATTACCAGGAATATCACATTTGAGATTTTAATACATTTTTTGAGCCCTGAGGAGTCCTGCGAAATATTACAAATAATGTGATCTGGGATAAATATAGTGTGATCTGGAATAAATACAGTGTGATCTGGGATAACTATAGTGTGATCTGGGATAAATACAGTGTGATCTGGGATAAATACAGTGTGATCTGGGATGAATATAGTGTGATCTGGGATAAATACAGTGTGATCTGGGATAAATACAGTGTGATCTGGGATAAATACAGTGTGATCTGGGATACATACAGTGTGTGGTAGATTGTGTCTGATGGTGCATGTGCCACTTGAATAAAAAAATATATCTAATGTAACAGGTCCTAACAGGTCCTAACAAATAATAACAGGCCCTAACAGTTCCTAACACATAATAACAGGTCCTAAACGTTCCAAATTTGTTTTTATTAAGGATCCCGATTAGTTCCTGCCAAGGCAGTAGCTACTCTTACTGGGGTCCAACAACATTAAGGCAGTTAAGAGTATTTACCATTTAAACTATAACATCACATTACATTTCATAACACTTTAAGTGTGTTCCCTCTAGCCACTTCACTACTATCACATATCTACAGTACAAAGTCCATGTGTAGAGTGTGCGTCTTATCATGTGTATGTGTGTCTGTACCTGTTTCACAGTCCCCCGCTGTTCCAGAAGGTGTGTTTTTTTTTATATCTGTTTTTTTTAAATCTGATTCTACTGCTTTCATCACTTACCTGATGTGGAATAGAGTTCCATGTAGTCATGGCTCTATGTAGTACTGTGCGCCTCCCATAGTCTGTTCTTGACTTGGGGATTGTGAAGAGACCTCTGGTGGCATGTCTTGTGGGGTTATGCATGGGTGTCTGAGCTGTGTGCTAGTAGTTTAAACAGACACCTCTGTGCATTCAGCATGTCGGCACTTCTTTCAAAAACAAGTAGTGATGAAGTTAATCTCACCTTCACTTTGAGCCATGAGAGATCTACATGCATATTATTCATGTTAGATTTCCGTGTACATTTAAGGGCCAGCTGTGCTGCCCTGTCCTGAGCCAATTGTAATTTTTCGAGGTCCCTCTTTGTGGCACCTGACCACACGACTGAACAGTAGTCCAGGTGAGACAAAACTAGAGCCTGTAGGACCTGCCTTGTTGATAGTGTTGTTAAGAAGGTAGAGCAGCGCTTTATTATGGACAGACTTTTCCCCATCTTAGCTACTTTTGTATCAATGTGTTTTGACCATGACAGTTACTCCAAGCAGTTTAGTCACCTCAACTTGTTCAATTTCCAAATGATTAATTACAAGATTTAGTGGTCAGATGAAGCAGATGCTAAACTACAGGACTGTTTTGCTAGCGCAGAATGGAATATGTTCCGGGATTCAGCCAATGGCCATGAGGAGTGCATCACATCAGCCACTGGCTTCATCAATAAGTGCATCGATGACGTCGTCCACAAAGTGACTGTATAAAATGCCCCAACCAGAAACCATGGATTACAGGCAACATCCGGAATGAGCTAAAGGGTACAGCTGCCGCTTTCAATCCGGAAGCTTATAAGAAATCCCGCTATGCCCTCCGACGAATCATCAAACAGGCAAAGCGTCAATACAGGACTAAGATCGAATCGTACTACACCGGCTTCGACGCTCGTCGGATGTTGCAGGGCTTGCAAACTATTACAGACTACAAAGGGAAGCACAGACGAGAGCTGTCCAGTGACACGAGCCTACCAGACGAGCTGAATAACTTCTATGCTTGCTTCGAGGCAAGTAACACTAAAACATGCATGAGAGGATCAGCTGTTCCGGATGACTCTGTGATCACGCTCTCTGCAACCGATGTGAGTAAGACCTTTATACAGCTTAACATTCACAAGGCCGCGGTGCCAGACAATTACCAGGACGTGCACTCCAAGCATGCGCTGACCAACTGGCAAGTGTCTTCACTGACATTTTCAACCTCTTCCTGTCTGAGTCTGTAATACCAAAATGTTTCAAGCAGACCACCATAGTCCCTGTGCCTATGAACACTAAGGTAGCCTGCCTAAATGACTACCAACCCGTAGCACTAACGTTGGTAGCCATGTAATGCTTTGAAAGGCTGGTCATGGCTCACACCTTGAAGTTCTCAACCTGGAGCAGGTTGAGAGCTTCAAGTTCCTTTGCGTCCACATCAGCAACAAACTAACATGGTCCAAGCACATCAAGACAGTCGTGAAGAGGGCACAACAAAACCTATTCCCCCTCAGGAGACTGAAAAGATTTGGCATGGGTCCTCAGATCCTCAAAAGGTTCTACATCTGCAACATAGAGAGCATCCTGACTGGTTACATCACTGCATGGTATGGCAACTGCACGGCCTCCGACCGCAAGGCACTACAGAGAGTAGTGCGTACGGCTCAGTACATCACTGGGGCCAAGCTTCCTGCCATCCAGGACCTCTATACCAGGCAGTGAACATTGTCAAAGACTCCAGCCACCCTTGTCTTAGACTGTTCTCTCTGCTTCCACAAGGCAAGCAGTACCGGAGTGCCACGTCTATGTCCAAGAGGCTTCTCAACAGCTTCTACCCCAAGCCATAAGACTCCTAAACATCTAATAAAATAGCTACCTAGACTATTTGCATTGCCCCCTCTTCTATGCTGCTGCTATGTACATATTACCTCAATTACCTCGACTAACCGCTGCCCCCACACATTGACTCTGTACCGGTAACCCCTGTATATAGCATCGCTATTGTTATTTTACTGCTGCTCTTTAATTGTTTTTGTTACTTTTATTTCTTACTTTTTTTTTGTATTTTCTTAAAATTGCTTGTTGGTTAAGGGCTTGTAAGTAAGCATTTCACTGTAAGGTCTACACCTGTTGTATTCGGCTCATGTGACAAATACAATTTGATTTGATTTGTATCTGGTCAAACACAATTTTCCCAAAAAATTGTTAAGGGTTGGTAACAGTCTGATTGGTCGGCTATTTGAGCCATTAAAGGGGGCTTTACTATTCTTGGGTAGCAGAATAACGTTTGCTTCCCTCCAGGCCTGAGGGCACACACTTTCTAGTAGGCTTAGATTGAAGATATGGCAAATAGGAGTGGCAATGTTGTTCGCTATTATCTTCAGTAATTTTTCATCCAAGTTGTCATTGTTTAAATACAACAATACTTCTTTCAACTCCTCCACACTCACTTTACGGAATTTAAAATTACAAAGCTTGTCTTTCATAATTCGATCAGTTATACTTGGATGTGTAGTGTCAGTTTGTTGCTGGCTTGTCATGCCTAAGTTTGCTAATCTTGCCAATGAAAACATAATTCAAGTAATTGTCAATAGCAGTGGGTTTTGTGATGAATGAGCCATCTGATTCAATGAATGATGGGGCTGAGTTTGCCTTTTTTTACCAACATTTTATTTAAGGTGCTCCAAAGCATTCTACTATCATTCTTTATATCATTTATCTTTGTTTCATAATATAGTTTCTTCTTCTTTTTATTGAGTTTAGTCACATGATTTCTCAATTTGCAGTTCGTTTGCCAATCGGTTGTGCAGCCAGACTTATTTGCCATCCCTTTTGCCTCATCCCTCGCTGCCATAAATTTGTGCAATTGCTCATCAGTTTTTACAGTCATGTTCTTAATGGGTGCATAATTATTAGTAACTGGAATAATTTCATAAATGTGTGAAGTGCAGTGTCTCGTTACAGACCAACAAATATTCTTTACAACAACGACATAGGAATCACTACAAAACGTATTGTATGACCTCTTATACACTATATTAGGCCCAGCCTTTGGAACTTTGGTTTTCCTAGATATGGCTATTATATTGTGATCAATACATCCGATGGATTTGGATACTGCTTTAAAGCACATTTCTGCAGCATTAGTAAAGATGTGATCAATACATGTTGATGATTTCATTACTTTGCTGTTTGTAAATACTCTGGTAGGTTGACTGATAACCTGAACCAGGTTGCAGGCACTGGTTACAGTTTGAAGCTTTTTCTTGAGTGGGCAGCTAATGAAAGCCAGTCAATATTTAAATCACTGAGGAAATATACCTCATAACAGGTCATAACAGATCCTAACACTCCAACACTCCAACACTCTACTCGACAAATTGGATGCAGTCTATCACAGTGCCACAGTGCCATCCAAATCCCCATATACTACTCACCACTGCGACCTGTACGCTCTCATTGGCTGGCCCTTGCTTCATACTTGTCGCCAATCCCACTGGCTCCAGGTCATCTACAAGTCTCTGATAGGTAAAGCACCGCCTTATCTCACCTCACTGGTCACCATAGCAGCACCCACTCGCAGCACGCGCTCCTGCCGGTATATCTCACTGGTCACCCCAAAAGCCAATTCCTCCTTTGGCCGCCTTTCCTTCTAGTTCTCTGCTGCCAATCACTGGAACAACCTACAAAAATCACTGAAGCCGGAGACTCATATCTCCCTCACTAGCTTTAAGCACCAGCTGTCAGTGCAGCTCACAGATCTCTGCACCTGCACATAGCCCATCTGTAAACAGCCCATCGTACTACTTCATCCCCATACTGTATTTATTTATTTATCTTGCTCGTTTGCACCCCAGTAACTTGCACATTTATCTTCTGCACATCTACCATCCCAGTGTTTAATTGCTATATTGTAATTACCTCGCCACCATGGCCGATTTGTTGCCCTACCTCCCTTATCTTACCTCATTTGCACTCACTGTATATAGACTTATTATTTATTTTATTTTCTCATTATTCTCCTGTATTATTGGCTGTATGTCTGTGTATTCCATGTGTAACCCTTTGTTGTTGTATCAAACTTCTGTGCTTTATCTTGGCCAGGTCGCAGTTGTAAATGAGAACTTGTTCTCAACTAGCCTACCTGGTTAAATAAATAAATACATAAAAAATAACAGCCCTAACAGGTTGTAAGAGATCCTAACGGGTCGTAACGGGTCGTAACGGGTCGTAACGGGTTGTAACGGGTCGTAACAGATCCTAATCAAGAGCAAAGCAGCTCAGCTATAGTGTGGTTGTACACCACACCAGTCATGGAGGTTATATCATGTGGACTTACATTACGGCCAGAGAAATCCTTCTACTTTCCATGGCATACAAGAGGTACTGTAAGCTAAGCATGAGTCATAGGTTGCTTCCCAAGTGGCACACAATTTCCAGATATAGTAGACAACCCTATGTGCCTTGCTTAAAAGTAGTGCACTATATTGGGAACAGGATGTAATTTGAGACAAATAATACCCTACTCAACACTGGCTAGTCAATTAAGAAACAGACATAAAACCAGAGAGCATGAGGGACCAATACTATGGACCTCCTTATGTCTGAACATATGTGGGCTTCACAGTTCAATGACTTACCATAGACTTCAGGAGAGATGGACAGGATGGCGGGGGGAGGTGGGAGCGAAGGAAGGATAGATGGAGGGAGGGAAGGAAGGAAGGGTTGAAAATAGTAGAGATGGACAAGACAGAGACTAGTAAGTGAGGAGGGCGGGAAGGTGGAGGGAGCGGGTGAAAATCCTCCTCAGCCCAGGCTGACTCACAGCTTGTGGCAGTCACAAAGCAATCTACTGGCCAGGAACACATTCACTTAGCAGGCAGCTTGACGATCCCAGCCCCTGTGATTTATTCATTGTATAGACGTGTTGCGAGGCTGTCGGAGTTAGTCAAGTTAGAATCATAATTAAAACTGTTAATCACAGATTCCTGTTTGTTCAGCACCCATGTGAAATGAAAAATGTGATCAAATTATTCACCAATGCTGCCTTTCAGACAGGTAAGTCTGTACCGCGTTGCCTGTCTACCCTGAAGCATCAATATGAAGCAGAGATGGAAGAGTAACTCTCTCTGTACCGCGTTGCCTGTCTACACTGAAGCATCAATATGAAGCAGAGATGGAAGAGTAACTCTCTCTGTACCGCGTTGCCTGTCTACACTGAAGCATCAATATGAAGCAGAGATGGAAGAGTAACTCTCTCTGTACCGCGTTGCCTGTCTACCCTGAAGCATCAATATGAAGCAGAGATGGAAGAGTAAATATTGTTTTCTTGTTTTTACACAACAAGATTTTACGAAGACCTTGGTGACTGGCTTGGTGATTTTATGAAGACCTTGGGGCCTATCTTGGTGATTTTATGAAGACCTTGGTGACTGTCTTGGTGATTTTATGAAGACCTTGGGGCCTGTCTTGGTCATTGTATGAAGACCTTGGGGCCTGTCTTGGTCATTTTTTTGAAGACCTTGGTGACTGTCTTGGTGAATTTATGAACACCTTGGGGCCTGTCTTGGTGAATTTATGAACACCTTGGGGCCTGTCTTGGTGAATTTATGAACACCTTGGGGCCTGTCTTGGTGAATTTATGAACACCTTGGGGCCAGTCTTGGTGAATTTATGAACAACGTGGGGCCTGTCTTGGTGAATTTATGAACACCTTGGGGCCAGTCTTGGTGAATTTATGAACAACGTGGGGCCTGTCTTGGTCATTTGTTTTCTCCAACAGATGTCCATTTAAAATCTTCAGTAACTTTATTGAAAGTCATTAGCTAGTTTTCTGTTTTTATATTCTGATCATTATCTATGATTGTTATTTAGGCTGTTGGCAACAATATGGATTTCTGAAGACGCATCTAAGCCTACTGTGCCAGATAAATGTCTCGTATTTGCGATTGTTATCTATGATTGTTATTTATCTCATCTGTCAATTTCAGCCAAGTGTGTCAGAACTACCCTGCTAGGAAAATTAAAGATGATGGTAGCTTATATAACTTGAGAAGTGTGTCCTTTATATACTACTATAGCTGACTTATAATCGCAGCACTCTCTTCAGTGTAACAGGGGAACTCTTTCCACACTCCACTCTAGTGTCTTATACTTAACATTTCTGAGTGCCACTGATGCATGCCCTGATAAAGAGGGAAGGGGAAGACAGCTGCAAACATCCACTAACTGGAGTTGTCAGCGGACTGGAGGATAGACTGGCTGGGGGTTGTGACTGGGTTATGAGCTGTGTGTGTGTGTGTGTGTGTGTGTGTATTAACTACACCCGTTTGGTACCGGGTCAGACCCCCCTTTGCCTCCAGAACAGACTGAATTATTTGGGACACGGAAACGTTGCTCAATTGGTATCAAAAGACCTAACTTGTGCCGGGTAAACATTCCCCACACCATTACACCACCGGCCACCAGTCTGTACCGTTGACACCAGGCAGGATATGGCCATGGACTAATGCTGCTAATGTCAAATCAGCATGACGCAACAGGAACCGGGATTCGTCGGACCAGGCAATGTTTTTCCACTCCTCAGTTGTCCGGTATTGGTGATTGCATGCTCACTGGAGCCGCTACTTCTTGTTTTTCACTAATAGGAGTGGTTGTCTGCTGCATCAGCCCATCCGTGACAAGGAGGTCCGTTCCCGAGATGCCGTTCTACACACCACTGTTGTACTGTACCGTTATGTGTCTGTTTGTGGCCCGCCTGTTAGCTTGCACGATTCTTGCCATTCTCTTTCGACCTCACATCAATGAGCTGTTTTTACCCACAGGACTACACGCTGACTGGATGTTTTTTTGATTGTCGCACCATTCTCTGTAAACTCTAGACACTGTCATCTGTGAAAAGCCCACGAGGCCGGGCATTTCTTAGATACAGGAACTGGCGCGACTGGCACCGACGATCATACCACGCTCAAAGTCGCTTAGGTCACTCGTTTTGCCCATTCTAGCATTCAATCGAACAGTAACTGAATTCCTCAGTGCCTGTCTGCCTGCCTGCTTTATATAGCAAGCCACGACCAACTATTTTCATGAACGGGGTGATGTACCTAATAAACTGACCACTGAGTGTATGACTGTGGTACATTTTCTGTCCTACTAAACCAGATGCCATATTACTCCAAATACACATTTCAGATTTGTATGAGTGTGGGTGGCAGACAGGCCAGGGTATAAGGGTGATTTGGCAAAGTAGGGGGTTACTTTTTATCACCAAAGGCTACAGACCGGCTCAATCCACACATAAACACTGGTGGGTCAAGTAAAGGAAACAACCTGGACTTCTTTTATCAACAGCGAGAGAAAGAGGCAGAGAGACAGACAGACAGACAGACAGACAGTCTCTGGGATCTTCAGAGGGCCCAGGAGAGCCAGGACTGTGAAACACGAATGGTTTAGGCACCTCCAGCTGTGTGGACCCTATTAAAACTAAGAGACAACCAGCAGGTAGTCAATCTACAGACCCCTGGGGGAGCCTTTGATGTCTGTCAGAACTCAGCTACCTCCAAAATATGATGGATAACATGATACACAACTTTGACTACAGCTCACCCAGTAACCCTACAAAAGGTAGATAGGCCTATGCACTGTGCGTTTCTTTGTTGTCAGTATTCTGTTTGATTGTTTTTCATTTTCAACCCTGGTGATTTTTTGGTTCTCCATCTGCACGACATTAATCGAAAATGTCACCTTGTTCATTTGATCACATTTCTATTCTCAACCCCCTAGCTACATCCCTTTTGGAATCCTTCCCTAAATCACACATGCTGATATTCAAAATGTCCGTAAGAATGCTCTCCTCTCAATAACACACATCCCCTCTTCACTTCCAGTCCCTAATCCATTCTTTCAAAACAGCTCACCAATTTCATCAAGTCATATGTGATGAGTGCACTAAACAGCTGAAGCTTACAACTTAAACCAGACTCAAGGGATAGAATTAAGCCACACTGGCTCCCAAATGAATTACACAATAGGTTACTGGGCACTGTGCATTTGTCTCCGAGCAGAGAGGCAGTCCCTGCCAAGCTTTATAATTTTAACACTAGACTAATGAGCTTTAGTGTTATCAATCAATCAATAAATTAAATCAATTAAATGTTATTCATAACATGTGTCACGTCCAGGCCTGGGTTAGCAGGCCGGCGTGTTTAGTTTGGTTAGGAGGGTTTTTTGTTCTAGGTGATATATTTCTATGTTGGGCTGATGGTTCCCAATTAGAGGCAGCTGATTGTCGTTACCTCTAATTGGGAACCATATATATGTTTCTTCTTTTCGACACTGGGGTTGTGGGTCATTGATGTTTACATTGTATGTATTATGTGTGTAGTTAGTAAGTACGAAGATCGTGACAACATGCTTGGTAAACAACTGTTGTGGACTAAAAGTGAAAAGCTGACTTACAGTCCTTTCCCAACTATTTATTTATTTATCAGACATTTTGCAAGATGAAATCTATTGACATGCACCATCTGTGTCCAAATGATCAAACAACAAAACAATACTTTAGCAAGAATAATAGGGAAACTACAGTCTAATAACAATTAACAATAATATGGCATCTACTATCTAACAACTGAGACCTGGCCAAGTTTAAGCAAAGCAGTGCGACAAATAACAACAACACAGAGTTTTATACCTGGGATAAACAACTGTACAGTCAATAACACAATAGAAAAATCTATATACAGTGTGTGCAAATGGAGTAAGGAGGTAAGGCAATGAATAGGCCAATAGTAGCGAAGTAATTACAATTGAGCAAATTAACACTGGAGTGATAGATCTGCAGACGATGATGTGCAAGTAGAAATACTGGTGTGCAAAAGAGCAAAAAAAAAAGTAAATGAAAACAATAAAGGAGGAGGTAGTTGGTTGGATGGGCTATTTACAGATGGGCTGTGTACAGCTGCAGCGATCGGTAAGCTGCTCAGATAGCTGATGCTTAAAGCTAGTGAGGGAGACATAAGTCTCCAACTTCAGCGATTTTTGCAATTCGTTCCAGTCATTGGCAGCAGAGAACTGGAAGGAAAGGCGGCCAAAGAAGGTGTTGGCTTTTGGGATGACCAGTGAGATATACCTGCTGGAGCGCATGCTACGGGTGGGTGTTGTTATGGTGACCAGTGAGCTGAGATAAGGCGGAGCTTTACCTAGCAAAGACTTATAGATGACCTGGAGCCATTGGGTCTGGCGATGAATATGTAGCGAGGGCCAGCCGACGAGAGCATACAGGTCGCAGTGGTGGGTGGTATATGGGGCTTTGGTGACAAAACGGATGGCACTGTGATAGACTGCATCCAGTTTGTTGAGTAGAGTGTTCGAGGCTATTTTTAAATGACATCGCCGAAGTCGAGGATCGTTAGGATAGGCAGTTTTCCGAGGGTATGTTTGGCAGCGTGAGTGAAGGAGGCTTTGTTGCGAAATAGGAAGCCGATTCTAGATTTAATTTTGGATTGGAGATGCTTAATATGAGTCTGGAAGGAGAATTTACAGTCTAGCCAGACACCTAGGTATTTGTAGTTGTCCACATATCAGAAGTCAGAACCGTCCAGAGTAGTGATGCTAGTCGGGCGGGCTGATTTATTTTGATTTTCCCATGATGTCAAGCAAAGAGGCACTGAGTTTGAAGGTAGGCCTTGAAATACATCCACAGGTACACCTTCAATTGACTCAAATGATGTCAATTAGCCTATCAGAAGCTTCTAAAGCCATGACATCATTTTCAGAAAATTTCCAAGCTGTTTAAAGGCACAGTCAACTTCTGACCCACTGAATTGTGATACAGTGAATTATAAGTGAAATGTCTGTAAACAATTGTTGGAAAATTACTTGTGTCATGCACAAAGTAGATGTCCTAACCGACATGCCAAAACTATAGTTTGTTAACATGAAATTTGTGGATTGGTTGAAAAAAATAGTTTTAATGACTCCAACCTAAGTGTATGTAAACTTCCGACTTCAACTGTACATACATATTTACAAATATCTTCACATTAGTTAAAAATACAAACAGTTTGTTCTTAACATTTGAAAAAGGTATTTCTTAAATTCACAGTGTGATTTTTATGCCATGATTACTATTGGTAAATGACTCCAGTCAGTTGGGCCTTTGTATCTGAAAGATCATACTCCAACTTCATGATAAATCCTTGGACTGTGTTGCTGTTGTTATCGAAAGGAGTAGTTTGAATCCTGTGAAGTCAGTTGTTCCTTAATATATACAGGGAAAAATCGAAGTTGATACCTTTAAAAAGAAAGTGGTACCAATGCAGTTGTCTTCTGTTTGGGAGTGACAGGCCATTTAGCGATTCATACATAGTGCATTAATGTCTTATAATGTCACCCAAGAATGAATATGCAAAGATTGTTATAAATGACACCTAATTTGTAAAATAAGGTCTTGGTTGTGTTTTGATAGATGAAGTCACCACAGTCTAGGACCAGAAGCAGCAGTTGGGTGTCTAGGGTTTTTAACGGATACAGTAAAACATTTTGGGGATCTGTATAGTAACCCAAGTTTATAGTTAATTGTTTTTCTAGAATAATCAATATGCTTTCCAAAATATAATTTAGAATCTATCCTCAAATCTAGAAATGTCAAACAATCAACACTTTCAAGCATTGTTCCATCACTTCCATGAATTCTGAAATTACCAGATGTGGAGTTTATTATTTTCTGCTTACCAAACAGCGTGATATGGGACTGTTTTTATTTAGTTAAAACCAAATTATTTGCTAAAATCATCTTGGAGTTTCTTGTATATTTGAACCTGATGTATCATCAGTGTATACGTGAACATGTGTATTCTGACACATTAGAGGCAATTCATTTATGAATATAGACAGTAGAAGGGGGGCCAATACTGAGCCTTGAGGTACAACTCTACTGAGTCCAAGAAGCATTGTTTTCTATTGCAAAGATATGCATGGAACCAGTTTAGAGAGCTGTTAGTGAAACCAATGTTTAGAAGTTTTCCTAGTGAGATGATTGACTAAATCAAATGCTTTTGATAAATCAATGAAGATGGCACCAGTTAGTTTGCCTTGGTCAGATGAAGGATTTATGGAACCAGTTAGTTTGCCTTGGTACGTTGAATAATTTATATCATTAGTAAGTTTCTAATGCTTGTAGTGATATAATGGTTGGGTCTAAATCCAGATTGAAAGGGTGAAATTAAATGTATCTAGGTACTGATACATTTGGGAATGTATTAATTTCTCAAAGATTTTCTATTGGAAAGATAACTGATATAGGTCTATAGTTATTTGGGTGTAAGGAGTTTCCACCTTCATGAAGAGGGGTGACACGGGCTCATTTCCATCCAAAACGTATTTCACCAGTCGTTAAAGACATTTTGAACAGATCTGCTAGAAGGCACATTCTAACATTACCAGACCCATTTATACATGTGGGTTCCAGTCCATCTAGGCCAGCTCCTTAGTTGATATTGATCTCATTGAGGAGAGGCAGTATATCAGTTGGTTTAATCTTTCTAAAGTTAAATATCTGATTTGGTGTGTTGATCTCCATATACAGTATACCCAAAATTGATGATATTGTGGGTAATATTATTTGAGGTTCCAGGTGAGCTACACTAATGAGAAATTATGATTAAAAACATCCGCTCCGTCTGCTGGCTCTTGAATGACATGGTCATTTAGGATTATTTGCTGATTAGGTTGATTATTTGACATATTTAAAAGGTAATTTGTGTATTTCCAGAACGGCTGTGGATTTTCTATTTTATTTGTAATACTATCCATATAGAAGGATTTAATTTTCTATAGAACTCCCAATCAGTTTGGTTCTACGGTTCTACGGTACTTAAAGCCCAAGCTTTATCCCTTTCTCTGAACAGATGTATTAAATCAGAGCTAACCCAGGGCAGGTGACAGCCCTTAACTTTCGCTGTTCTCCAAGGTGCATGTTTATCACATACCTTTGTGAATTCAGTGAGAAAGTAATCCCATGCACTTTGGGCTGTTGGGATTAGTTGAAATCTTTGCTAGTTGGATATCAAGTCGTCAATGAAAGAATCAATATTGACATTTTTACATTGTCTTAAATTAATCAATGTGGGTGGTGCTTTTGACTAGTGGTTAGAGCGTTGGACCAGTTAAACGAAAGGTTGTTGGATCGAATCCCCGAGCTGACAAGGTAATAATCGTAGTCGTTCTGCCCCTTAACAAGGCAGTTAACCCACTGTTCTCCAGTAGTCCATCATTGTAAATAAGAATTTAACTGACTTGTCTAGTTAAATAAAGGTAAAATATATATATTTTTTTAAAAATTACAAACAGGGTAGATGATGGAAAGATCACTGAAACAGTCTGGAAGAACACCTGAATTTATAATCCTGTCAGGATGTGTCACCAAGAGCCAATTCAGCAAAATCCCATTAGGAATTTGAACAATGCATTGAATTTACAGCGGTGATAATATTGTTTATGGCGTCTACTTGGGCATTGGGTGGTTTTTCAATTTGACCAAACATCAATGACTTGTTCTCATGTAGAGTTATTTAAACAAACAAACCATCAACATCTACAGGGAAAATCTCAGGTGAAATCTTCATAGACAGTCTTTTATCGAGGACATAGGTTGCTACTCCCCCACCTTGAGTGCACCAATCAATTCTATATCATATCTAACCCTGGATTTTTTACTCAGTGTCTGAAATGTTTCTATTCAACTTCGTCTCTGAAATTGTTCATATGTGAAGTTCATCCGTTTCTACCAATGCTCTGAGCATGTATATTTTGGGTAGCAGGCTATGAATGATTACAAGTATAATTTTGAAGGCTTTAGTATCTGTTATTCTATCTGGACTAGACATCAGTAAATAGTAATGAATAAAACTAAACTAATACATCCCTCGATTCCAGATAATGTTCAGCAGGTGTATTATCTGATTAAGTTCAGGTGCTGCTGGGTTTGCAGGCCCTGCGTGATATCTCAGCAAAGCTCTCTGGCTGAGCTCCTGGGATTCTCTCCGTTGACTGTTCTGGAGCTCTGTTGAAGTTCTGTTGGATGAGACCTGTGGGTGCTCCCCTGGATGCTACTGTAGCATAACAGTCCCTCTGGGTAGATGGCTGGGGTTTAACCTGGATGCTACTGTAGCACAAATGTCCCTCTGGGTAGACGGCTGGGGTTTACCCTGGATGTTACTGTAGCATAAATATCTCTCTGGGTAGATGGCTGGGGTTTACCCTGGATGCTACTGTAGCATAACTGTCCCTCTGGGTAGATGGCTGGGGTTTACCCTGGATGTTACTGTAGCATAACTGTCCCTCTGGGTAGATGGCTGGGGTTTACCCTGGATGTTACTGTAGCACAAATGTCTCTCTGGGTTGATGGCTGGGGTTTACCCTGGATGCTACTGTAGCATAACCGTCCCTCTGGGTAGATGGCTGGGGTTTACCCTGGATGTTACTGTAGCATAACTGTCCCTCTGGGTAGATGGCTGGGGTTTACCCTGGATGTTACTGTAGCATAACTGTCCCTCTGGGTAGATGGCTGGGGTTTACCCTGGATGTTACTGTAGCATAACTGTCCCTCTGGGTAGATGGCTGGGGTTTACCCTGGATGTTACTGTAGCATAACTGTCCCTCTGGGTAGATGGCTGGGGTTTACCCTGGATGTTAATGTAGCATAACTGTCCCTCTGGGTAGATGGCTGGGGTTTACCCTGGATGCTACTGTAGCATAACTGTCCCTCTGGGTAGATAGCTGGGGATTATCCTGGATGTTACTGTAGCATAAATGTCTCTCTGTGTAGATGGCTGGGGTTTACCCTGGATGCTACTGTAGCATAACAGTCCATCTGGGTAGATGGCTGGAGATTACCCTGGATTTTACTGTAGCATAAATGTCTCTCTGTGTAGATGGCTGGGGTTTACCCTGGATGCTACTGTAGCATAACAGTCCATCTGGGTAGATGGCTGGAGATTACCCTGGATTTTACTGTAGCATAACTGTCCCTCTGGGTAGATGGCTGGGGTTTACCCTGGATGTTACTGTAGCACAAATGTCTCTCTGGGTTGATGGCTGGGGTTTACCCTGGATGCTAAAGTAGCATAACTGTACCTCTGGGTAGATGGCTGGGGTTTACCCTGGATGTTACTATAGCATAACTGTTCCTCTGGGTAGATGGCTGGGGTTTAGCCTGGATGTTACAGTAGCATAAATGTCCCTCTGGGCAGATGGCTGGGGTTTACCTTGGATGTTACTATAGCATAACCGTCCCTCTGGGTAGACGGCTGGGGTTTACTCTGGATGTTACTGTAGCATAACTGTCCCTCTGGGTAGATGGCTGCTTGTATTCAAGAGGGGTATGTATGTTGTGTTGCCTTGGAGTCCCTTTGAGGTTGTTGGTGGTAGAATAGTGGAGATGATGACTCTGATGTATATCTCTTCTGGGTAGAAGAGTGGAGATGATGACTCTCTGATGTATATCTGTTCTGGGTAGAAGAGTGGAGATGATATTACCTGTGGGGTAGGCCTACGTGGTTGCTATAGCCACCTGGGTCAGAGCCTATAGCCACCTGGGTCAGAGCCTACAGCCACCTGGGTCAGAGCCTATAGCCACCTGGGTCAGAGCCTATAGCCACCTGGGTCAGAGCTTGGCTACATCCACCTTGCCTGTGCTGAGATCATTCCTCCCTGTGTGGAGGATTATGTGGGTCGATGCTCTGCCAGTAATCCAAGAGCAGACTGCATAATTCCACACTCTTCTCCTTGGGAACAGCTGTCTTCTATCAAGGTATTTTCTGTTGGAGTAATACAGGATGACAATGTTGTCCTCTGACTGCTGTTCTGGCTGTGTGCTGCTGTTGTGGGGTAGTGTCTGGAGTGATACTCTGGCTGTGTGCTGCTGTTGTGGGTGGTGTCTGGAGTGGATCTCTTCATCTCCTCCAGCTGTCTCTCCAGGGACTGGCTGTGCTGCTCCCTCCAGATCAGTTCCTCCTTCATGCGGTTCAGCTCCATTCGCAGTTCCTGGTTTGCCTCTTCAACGTGCCTTACAGCACAGAACATCTGTTGTATCTGTTGCTGTCAGCTGGTTTCAGGTCTGCAGGTCAGGTCTAGTCTGGTTGCTAGAGATGCTGGAGGTGGTATTTTTCGTTGAACACGGTGTAGTCTCTCTGTTGTTCAGCCAGGCTGTCTTTCAGAGCGTTAACTCTGGGGCAGTGGCGGCAATGAGGAGGTGGGGAGGGGTACCCAGTTGTTGTTTCGGATGTTGACACATCTTCACGGGTAGCCTTCACCTCTAGCTTCCCCTGTTTAAAGCACACTGTGGCCGCTTTTAGCGTTGGAAACCTCCTTTGGAACCCACTCCAGGCTGCTCTGAGGATCCTGGACCATTCTTGTTCTATTATTATAAATGTTAACTGTTAACTTCAGCCCTTCTTTTTTCCTGTTCTCCCTCCACAGTGATCTGTCTACCTTTGCAGACGCCACCCTTTCTGGTATAGGGTAAGGCAGCAGTGATGGTAGAGTGCTAGGCTGTAGGCTGTGGGGTGAAGAAGAGCAGGTTGCATCTCATTCTACTCTCTTCACGTCCACTGAAATCACTCATAAGGGTCCCTGGGTTGTCCCTCAGGATATTTTCTTTGAATTGCTTCTTTACTTTGGTTGTTGTAATGTCTTTAGGGTATTCCATTTCAACCCCCTTGTTTTTGGTTTTTTTTTAAAGATGCACCTGGGCCTGCATGGCTTGCTGTAGTCCAATCGGTATTGGATAGAACGTCGCGGCCCTTCCCGCCTGTGGGGAAAACAACCAGTGGTTAACTCCATTTTACTCTGTTGGCTCACAGCAACAACTTGACCTTTTTCAAAATAAGTTTTCTTGTTGTCTGCTTGTTTTAATCAATTATAAAACTACACTTCAATTATAAAACGACACTTTTAGTGTAAAACTACACTAAAACTACACTTATAAAACTATAACATGTCTAGAGATTGTTTCAACATTGCCTGCTCCATAGCGTTCTCACTACATAGATAAATATAATACTGAAGGGCTTCTATAATATATATTTTTTTTTCATGATTGTGCTGGCAGCCACATGAGTGCGTGCTAGCCAGCTACCGACCGGAACATTAAGCTAGCCAACACCAAAAACGCAATCAAACAGACTATACAGCAACAAGTAGTGAGTGGAGTTACTAACAGACTATATAACTACAAGTAGTGAGTGGAGTTACAAACAGACTATATAACTACAAGTAGTGAGTGTAGTTACAAACAGACTATACAGCAACAAGTAGTGAGTGGAGTTACTAACAGACTATACAGTTACAAGTAGTGAGTGGAGTTACTAACATACTATACAACTACAAGTAGTGAGTGGAGTTACAAACAGACTATACTACTACAAGTAGTGAGTGGAGTTACTAACAGACTATACAACTACAAGTAGTGAGTGGAGTTACTAACAGACTATACAACTACAAGTAGTGAGTGGAGTTACTAACAGACTATACAGTTACAAGTAGTGAGTGGAGTTACTAACAGACTATACAACTACAAGTAGTGAGTGGAGTTACTAACAGATTATACAACTACAAGTAGTGAGTGGAGTTACTAACAGATTATACAGTTACAAGTAGTGAGTGGAGTTACTAACAGGCTATACAACTACAAGTAGTGAGTGGAGTTACTAACAGACTATACAACTACAAGTAGTGAGTGGAGTTACTAACAGACTATACAACTACAAGTAGTGAGTGGAGTTACAAACAGACTATACAACTACAAGTAGTGAGTGGAGTTACTAACAGACTATACAGTTACAAGTAGTGAGTGGAGTTACTAACAGACTATACAACTACAAGTAGTGAGTGGAGTTACTAACAGACCATACAACTACAAGTAGTGAGTGGAGTTACTAACAGACTATACAGTTACAAGTAGTGAGTGGAGTTACAAACAGACTATACTACTACAAGTAGTGAGTGGAGTTACTAACAGACTATACAGTTACAAGTAGTGAGTGGAGTTACTAACAGACTATACAACTACAAGTAGTGAGTGGAGTTACTAACAGATTATACAACTACAAGTAGTGAGTGGAGTTACTAACAGACTATACAGTTACAAGTAGTGATTGGAGTTACTAACAGACTATACAACTACAAGTAGTGAGTGGAGTTACTAACAGACTAAACAACTACAAGTAGTGAGTGGAGTTACTAACAGACTATACAACTACAAGTAGTGAGTGGAGTTACAAACAGACTATACAACTACAAGTAGTGAGTGGAGTTACTAACAGACTATACAGTTACAAGTAGTGAGTGGAGTTACTAACAGACTATACAACTACAAGTAGTGAGTGGAGTTACTAACAGACTATACAACTACAAGTAGTGAGTGGAGTTACTAACAGACTATACAACTACAAGTAGTGAGTGGAGTTACTAACAGACTATACAACTACAAGTAGTGAGTGGAGTTACTAACAGACTATACAACTACAAGTAGTGAGTGGAGTTACTAACAGACTATACAGCTTCAAGTAGTGAGTGGAGTTACTAACAGACTATACAACTACAAGTATTGAGTGGAGTTACTAACAGACTATACAACTACAAGTAGTGAGTGGAGTTACTAACAGACTATACAGTTACAAGTAGTGAGTGGAGTTACTAACAGACTATATAACTACAAGTAGTGAGTGTAGTTACAAACAGACTATACAGCAACAAGTAGTGAGTGGAGTTACTAACAGACTATACAGTTACAAGTAGTGAGTGGAGTTACTAACAGACTATACAACTACAAGTATTGAGCGGAGTTACTAAGAGACTATACAACTACAAGTAGTGAGTGGAGTTACTAACAGACTATACAACTACAAGTAGTGAGTGGAGTTACAGACTATACAGCTACAAGTAGTGAGTGGAGTTACTAACAGACTATACAACTACAAGTATTGAGTGGAGTTACTAACAGACTATACAACTACAAGTATTGAGTGGAGTTACTAACAGACTATACAACTACAAGTAGTGAGTGGAGTTACTAACAGACTATACTACTACAAGTAGTGAGTGGAGTTACTAACAGACTATACAGTTACAAGTAGTGAGTGGAGTTACTAACAGACTATACAACTACAAGTAGTGAGTGGAGTTACTAACAGACTATACAACTACAAGTAGTGAGTGGAGTTACTAACAGACTATACAGTTACAAGTAGTGAGTGGAGTTACAAACAGACTATACTACTACAAGTAGTGAGTGGAGTTACTAACAGACTATACAGTTACAAGTAGTGAGTGGAGTTACTAACAGACTATACAACTACAAGTAGTGAGTGGAGTTACTAACAGATTATACAACTACAAGTAGTGAGTGGAGTTACTAACAGATTATACAGTTACAAGTAGTGAGTGGAGTTACTAACAGGCTATACAACTACAAGTAGTGAGTGGAGTTACTAACAGACTATACAACTACAAGTAGTGAGTGGAGTTACTAACAGACTATACAACTACAAGTAGTGAGTGGAGTTACAAACAGACTATACAACTACAAGTAGTGAGTGGAGTTACTAACAGACTATACAGTTACAAGTAGTGAGTGGAGTCACTAACAGACTATACAGTTACAAGTAGTGAGTGGAGTTACTAACAGACTATACAACTACAAGTAGTGAGTGGAGTTACTAACAGATTATACAACTACAAGTAGTGAGTGGAGTTACTAACAGACTATACAGTTACAAGTAGTGAGTGGAGTTACTAACAGACTATACAACTACAAGTAGTGAGTGGAGTTACTAACAGACTATACAACTACAAGTAGTGAGTGGAGTTACTAACAGACTATACAACTACAAGTATTGAGTGGAGTTACTAACAGACTATACAACTACAAGTATTGAGTGTAGTTACAAACAGACTATACAGCAACAAGTATTGAGTGGAGTTACTAACAGACTATACAACTACAAGTAGTGAGTGGAGATACTAACAGACTATACAACTACAAGTAGTGAGTGGAGTTACAAACAGACTATACAGCTACAAGTAGTGAGTGGAGTTACTAACAGACTATACAACTACAAGTAGTGAGTGGAGTTACTAACAGACTATACAGCTACAAGTAGTGAGTGGAGTTACTAACAGACTATACAACTACAAGTAGTGAGTGGAGTTACAAAAACAGACTATACAGCTACAAGTAGTGAGTGGAGTTACTAACAGACTATATAACTACAAGTAGTGAGTGGAGTTACTAACATACTATACAACTACAAGTAGTGAGTGGAGTTACTAACAGACTATACAGCTACAAGTAGTGAGCGGAGTTACTAACAGACTATACAGCTACAAGTAGTGAGCGGAGTTACTAACAGACTATACAACTACAAGTAGTGAGCGGAGTTACTAACAGACTATACAACTACAAGTAGTGAGTGGAGTTACTAACAGACTATACAACTACAAGTAGTGAGTGGAGTTACTAACAGACTATACAACTACAAGTAGTGAGTGGAGTTACTAACAGACTATACAACTACACGTAGTGAGTGGAGTTACTAACAGACTATACAACTACAAGTAGTGAGTGGAGTTACTAACAGACTATACAACTACAAGTATTGAGTGGAGTTACTAACAGACTATACAACTACAAGTAGTGAGTGGAGTTACTAACAGACTATACTACTACAAGTAGTGAGTGGAGTTACTAACAGACTATACAACTACAAGTAGTGAGTGGAGTTACTACTACAAGTAGTGAGTGGAGTTACTAACAGACTATACAACTACAAGTAGTGAGTGGAGTTACAGACTATACAGCTACAAGTAGTGAGTGGAGTTACTAACAGACTATACAACTACAAGTATTGAGTGGAGTTACTAACAGACTATACAACTACAAGTATTGAGTGGAGTTACTAACAGACTATACAACTACAAGTAGTGAGTGGAGTTACTAACAGACTATACAACTACAAGTAGTGAGTGGAGTTACTAACAGACTATACAACTACAAGTAGTGAGTGGAGTTACTAACAGACTATACAACTACAAGTAGTGAGTGGAGTTACTAACAGACTATACAACTACAAGTATTGAGTGGAGTTACTAACAGACTATACAACTACAAGTATTGAGTGTAGTTACAAACAGACTATACAGCAACAAGTATTGAGTGGAGTTACTAACAGACTATACAACTACAAGTAGTGAGTGGAGATACTAACAGACTATACAACTACAAGTAGTGAGTGGAGTTACAAACAGACTATACAGCTACAAGTAGTGAGTGGAGTTACTAACAGACTATACAACTACAAGTAGTGAGTGGAGTTACTAACAGACTATACAGCTACAAGTAGTGAGTGGAGTTACTAACAGACTATACAACTACAAGTAGTGAGTGGAGTTACAAAAACAGACTATACAACTACAAGTAGTGAGTGGAGTTACTAACAGACTATATAACTACAAGTAGTGAGTGGAGTTACTAACATACTATACAACTACAAGTAGTGAGTGGAGTTACTAACAGACTATACAGCTACAAGTAGTGAGCGGAGTTACTAACAGACTATACAACTACAAGTAGTGAGCGGAGTTACTAACAGACTATACAACTACAAGTAGTGAGCGGAGTTACTAACAGACTATACAACTACAAGTAGTGAGTGGAGTTACTAACAGACTATACAACTACAAGTAGTGAGTGGAGTTACTAACAGACTATACAACTACAAGTAGTGAGTGGAGTTACTAACAGACTATACAACTACACGTAGTGAGTGGAGTTACTAACAGACTATACAACTACAAGTAGTGAGTGGAGTTACTAACAGACTATACAACTACAAGTATTGAGTGGAGTTACTAACAGACTATACAACTACAAGTAGTGAGTGGAGTTACTAACAGACTATACTACTACAAGTAGTGAGTGGAGTTACTAACAGACTATACAACTACAAGTAGTGAGTGGAGTTACTACTACAAGTAGTGAGTGGAGTTACTAACAGACTATACAACTACAAGTAGTGAGTGGAGTTACAGACTATACAGCTACAAGTAGTGAGTGGAGTTACTAACAGACTATACAACTACAAGTATTGAGTGGAGTTACTAACAGACTATACAACTACAAGTAGTGAGTGGAGTTACTAACAGACTATACAACTACAAGTAGTGAGTGGAGTTACTAACAGACTATACAACTACAAGTATTGAGTGGAGTTACTAACAGACTATACAACTACAAGTATTGAGTGGAGTTACTAACAGACTATACAACTACAAGTAGTGAGTGGAGTTACTAACAGACTATACAACTACAAGTAGTGAGTGGAGTTACTAACAGACTATACAACTACAAGTAGTGAGTGGAGTTACTAACAGACTATACAACTACAAGTATTGAGTGGAGTTACTAACAGACTATACAACTACAAGTAGTGAGTGGAGTTACTAACAGACTATACAACTACAAGTAGTGAGTGGAGTTACAAACAGACTATACAACTACAAGTAGTGAGTGGAGTTACTAACAGACTATACAGTTACAAGTAGTGAGTGGAGTTACTAACAGACTATATAACTACAAGTAGTGAGTGTAGTTACAAACAGACTATACAGCAACAAGTAGTGAGTGGAGTTACTAACAGACTATACAGTTACAAGTAGTGAGTGGAGTTACTAACAGACTATACAACTACAAGTAGTGAGTGGAGTTACTAACAGACTATACAACTACAAGTATTGAGTGGAGTTACTAACAGACTATACAACTACAAGTAGTGAGTGGAGTTACTAACAGACTATACAACTACAAGTATTGAGTGGAGTTACTAACAGACTATACAACTACAAGTAGTGAGTGGAGATACTAACAGACTATACAACTACAAGTAGTGAGTGGAGTTACTAACAGACTATACAACTACAAGTAGTTAGTGGAGTTACTACTACAAGTAGTGAGTGGAGTTACTAACAGACTATACAACTACAAGTAGTGAGTGGAGTTACAAACAGACTATACTAAACAAGTTAAATGTCTTACTTGTGATTAAATGTTTTCCACACACATAGCTACGTGTAGCCTACTTGGACACCGGGTCCCCACATTTCCCACGTGAAATAACCTGAAGCCACAGGGCTCTTCTCAAAGCCTTTATTTCCCCATGTGGGAGTATTGTGGACCGTTTGTCAGGATGTTTGACCTGGTTACATGTACATTGAACAGCACAGCAGCTTTTCGTCATGTTTTGTTATTTCTGTATTTCTGTATAATAAACGACGAGGTTGGCTCTTTTACAATTGGGGTCAATTGGAAAGAATGTTTGTTTTTCACAATTTGTGGGCGTGGTTGAAGGGAATTCCTTATTATGTGAATAATGAGTATGGCTTGGTCCTTCATTATGACATCAGTATGTTTTACAAACTTTTTTCATTTGATAACACTAATAGCACATTCACTTCTAGTTTTTTTTTTTTTTCAGTCTTATGGCTTGAGGGTAGAAGCTGTTCAGGGTCCTGTTGGTTCCAGAGAGAATGGTCTATGACTTGAGTGGTTGGTGTCTTAGAAAATTTTTAGGGCATTCCTCTGACACTGCCTGGTATAGAGGTCCTGAATGGCAGGGAGCTCAGCCCCAGTGATGTATTGGGCTGTACGCACTACCCTCTGTAGTGCCTTGCAATTGCCATAGGAGCAGTGATGCAGCCAGTCAAGATTCTCTCAATGGTGCAGCTGTAGACTTTTGAGGATCAGAGGACTAGACACTGGACCAGAGTAGATCTTTTTTATTTAATAGTTTTTTTTACCAGGTAAGTTGACTGAGAACACGTTCTCATTTACAGCAACGACCTGGGGAATAGTTACAGGGGAGAAGAGGGGGGATGAATGAGCCAATTGTAAGCTAGGGATGATTAGGTGACCGTGATGGTATGAGGGACAGCTTGGGAATTTAACCAGGACACCAGGGTTAACACCCCTACTCTTACAATAAGTGCCATAGGATCTTTAATGACCTCAGAGAGTCAGGACACCTGTTTAACGTCCCATCCGAAAGACACCACCCTACACAGGGCAATGTCCCCAATCACTGCCCTGGGGAATTGGGATATATTTTTTTTTAGACCTGAGGAAAGAGTTTCTCCTACTGGCCCCCAAAACCATTTCCAGCAGTGTCTGGTCTCCCATCCAGGGACTGACCAGGACCAACCCTGCTTAGCTTCAGAAGCAAGCCAGCAGTGGGATGCAGGGTGGTATGCTGCTGGTGATCTTTGAGGATCGGAGGACTATAAACTGTAGAAATAGCATGCATAGATTGTATTTCTATGAGTTTAACCACCCAGCCAACTAGTGATTTCTAATCTTGTTGTGTGTGTTCTGCAGTGTGTATATATACCATAAGGCCAGGGAATGATCAATCTAACCACTGAGACCTAAAATACTTTACTTTGTAATCAACGAGAGGTCATTCCCCTATAGACGTTAGAGTCTGAAATTGACCCAAAAAACACAAGGGGAAAAGAAATGAGCAAACTCTGCAGTTCTAAAAGTCTGTGCAGGTGTTTGAGGTGTGAAGTCAGGGCATTTGTCTACGTAATTACTAAAAGGACGAGCCAAGGGTTTCACATACAAATGCTACCTTCCACCAAACTAATTTGTTCTCGTTAATTTCCCCAATAGTGCCAGGGCCAAGGCGTTTTTTTTTTGGTGAGAAAGCAAGAGTCAAGAGAAGCACTATGGACAGTGATTAGTTTCCCTATTCTGACAACAAGCCCTCTCACTATGGATGGTGATTAGTTTCCCTATTCTGACAACAAGCCCTCTCACTATGGATGGTGATTAGTTCCCTATTCTGATAACAAGCCCTCTCACTATGGATGGTGATTAGTTCCCTATTCTGATAACAAGCCCTCTCACTATGGATGGTGATTAGTTCCCTATTCTGATAACAAGCCCTCTCACTATGGATGGTGATTAGTTCCCTATTCTGATTACAAGCCCTCTCACTATGGATGGTGATTAGTTCCCTATTCTGACAACAAGCCCTCTCACTATGGATGGTGATTAGTTCCCTATTCTGATAACAAGCCCTCTCACTATAGATGGTGATTAGTTCCCAATTCTGATAACAAGCCCTCTCACTATGGATGGTGATTAGTTCCCTATTCTGATAACAAGCCCTCTCACTATGGATGGTGATTAGTTCCCTATTCTGACAACAAGCCCTCTCACTATGGATGGTGATTAGTTCCCTATTCTGATAACATGCCCTCTCACTATGGATGGTGATTAGTTCCCTATTCTGATAACATGCCCTCTCACTATGGATGGTGATTAGTTCCCTATTCTGACAAGCCCTTTCGGAGAGGGTGTAAGTGTTGATCATCTAGGTTTGGACAGTATCCAGATGTTTATATTGTCATACCATCTTTCTCTCATCCCGGGATTTACAGTTTTTTACGGCATAGCACACAAGGGGGCGCTAAAATGCAAGAAAAGTTCCCCATTGGACCTCAATTACCAGAATGCTAAAAAAATAAAAAATAAAAAAATGTAAAAAACCTGTCAGTCCTGCTGAGACACGGGAGCATGGCAACCTAGAGTGCCAGAGAAAGATTGTAAGTGACGGTACCCCCTCTCTGGCGCGTTCGGCTCCAGCCGCAGGACGCCAACCCAAGGGACGGTCCCGGGGATCAGGAGCAGACCGGTCACCCCTGCTGATGCACGGGAACCTGTCGCCGGCTGGGGCGCGGGAACTTGACAGACCGGCTGAGGCATGAAAACCTGTTGCGGCTCCCGGACCCAACGTCATTCCACCTGACAGAAAAACAACAGAAAATACTCCCTGATGCTTCCGTTGGGGGAGGCATCATTCTGTAACGATGTGCGCTGAGAGTCGGGAAGCAAGTTCAGGGAGTGAGTGTTTTAATAAAGTAAACGGAACATAATACAAAACAAGAAACACTAACAGCACACAGACAGGAAAAAGAAACAATAACGCCTGGGGAAGGAACCAAAGGGAGTGACATATATAGGGCAGGTAATCAAGGAAGTGATGGAGTCCAGGTGAGTGATGACGTGCAGGTGCGCGTAACGATGGTGACAGGTGTGCTCCATAACGAGCAGCCTGGTGACCTAGAAGCCGGAGAGGGAGCACACGTGAGATGGACTCACTAGCTCCCGTCGTCTCCAATTGTGTTATTCACAAACAAACACGTGACTGGGGAACTGCAGTAAGCTTCATAATGTAAAATAATGTGACAGGTGAAATTCAATTAACATATTGCACAAGTTGACTGCAGATATTAACTTTAAAACTATCTACATATATTCCAATTTATTGAAAAACTTGAAATGAATAGTTTTGATGTTATTGACGGTATTGAAAACCATCCAGTTGCTTTTCCCAAACACCCCAGTACACGGTATCTACGGTATACCGCCCAAGGTCACCATCATTATTATGCTTTCATAATGGTCATTGTAGAATTGTGATATGTATTTTTTTAGATGGCTAGCTTTCTCTCTGGTCGTGAACCCTGTCCCTGGCTGATGTACCTGTCCTTAGTCCCTAAGAAGCACAAGTGGTGGATCGTGTTTGTCCCCATGATAGTCCATCTTGTTTGTGCTCATGATAGTCCCTTTAGTCCCCATGGAAAGATGAGACTCTCACGAACACGATGGTCTTCTCTGTTTTTCTCTACGTCCCCCACAAGCACCTTGGGACTCGTCTGAAGTCGACACAACCGATCCGTCAACTTCTGTCTGTAGCGTCCGAACAGCTTGGGCTACACACTAATACGACCGCCGTACTTACATGTTGTTTTGCTCTGGGACGCCCACAGGCCTCACAAGACTTGTCTGAAGGTTCCCCGGTACCAGTTGAAGAAATGTATGGAAGTATACAGTGCCTTCGGAAAGTATTCAGACCTCTTGACATTTTCCATATTTTATTACGTTACAGCCTTATTCTAAAATGTATTTTAAAAATTCACTCAGCAATCTACACACAATACCCCATAATGACATCACAATACCCCATAATGACATCATAATACCCCATAATGACATCATAATACCCCATAATGACATCATAATACCCCATAATGACAAAATAGAAACAGGTTTTTAGAAAGTTTTGCTAATTTATATATTTTTTTAAATATCACATTTACATAAGTATTCAGACCCTTTACACAGTCCTTTGTTGAAGCACTTTTGGCAGCGATTACAGCACTGAGTCTTCATGGGTATGACACTATAAGCTTGGCAGACCTGTATTTGGGGAGTTTCTCCCTTTCTTCTGTGCAGATCCTCTCAAGCTCTGTCAGATTGGATGGGGATTGCTGCACAGATATTTTCAGGTCTCTCCAGAGACGTTCGATCAGGTTCAAGTCAGGGCTCTGGCTGGGCCACTCAAGGACATTCAGAGGCTTGTCCCGAAGCCACTCCTGCATTGTCTGGTTGTGTATTTAGTGTCGTTGTCCTGTTGGAAGGTGAACCTTCGCCCCAGTCTGAGGTCCTGAGAGCTCTGGAGCAAGTTTCCATCAACGATCTCAATACTTTGCTCCATTCATCTTTGCTCCGACAAGCACTGTCAACTGTGGGACCTTATATAGAAAGGTGTGGTGTTGGAAGGCCAGTAGGAGGCACCCTTTCCTCTGGTCTAAAAAAATAATATCTCAATGCCCCAGGGCAGTGACTGGGGACATTGCCCTGTGTAGGGTGCCGTCTTTTGGATGGGACGTTTAACGGGTGTCCTGACTCTCTGTGGTCACTAAAGATCCCATGGCACTTATCGTAAGAGTAAGAGTTAACCCTGGTGTCCTGACTAAATTTCCAATCTGGCCCTCATACCATCACGGTCACCTAATCATCCCCAGTTTACAATTGGCTCATTCATCCCCCTCCTCTCCCCCTGTAACTATTCCCCAGGTCGTTGCTGTAAATGAGAATGTGTTCTCAGTCATCTTACCTGGTAAAATAAGGGTTCAATAAAAAATAAGTGTTTTTAGTCTCCATTATAATCCCTTTAGTCCCCATGATAATCCCTTTAGTCCCCATGATAATCCCGTTAGTCCCCATGATAGTCCCTTTAGTCCCCATGATAATCCCTTTAGTCTTCATGGTAGTTCCTTTACTCCCCATGATAGTTCCTTTAGTCCCCATGACAGTCATTTTAGTCCCCATAACCATTCCTTTAGTCCCCATAACCATTCCTTTAGTACCCATGATAGTCCCTTTAGTCCCCATGACAGTTCATCTTATTTGTCCCATGATAATCTCTTTATTCTCCATGATAGTCCCTTTAGTCCCAATGATAGTCCCTTTAGTCCCCATAACCATTCCTTTAGTCCCCATGATGGTCCCTTTCATCCCCATGATAGTCCCTTTCATCCCCATGATAGTCCATCTTGTTTGTACCCATGATAGTCCCTTTAGTCCCCATGACAGTCCTCTAGCTGAGTGAACCTGGTTGGGTTGATCTGTCCCCATGACATTCCCTTTAGGTAAGTGGGTCTGGCTGAGTGTGAGAGGAGAGAAGAGGAGAGCCCATCCAGGCCACTTAGCGCTTGTGACCTTTAATTCCATTCAGGCTGTGTACAAATGACTTCAACATGCCCCACTCAGGAGAAAAAGGCACCTGAAAGAAAGTCTCTGCTAGATTGTAGCCACTCTGGGTTTGGCCGGCGTCACCGCGGCATTATCTACTCTGGCTCTAATGACTTCCCGCCGAGCGGAGAAAGTGAGAGAGCAAGAGAGAGGCTTCTCTGAGAGGGGAGGAGAGAGAGAGAGAGAGAGAGAGAGAGAGAGGCTTCTGTGAAAGGAGAGAGTAGAGGAGAGAGTAGAGGAGAGAGAGAGAGAGAGGGAGGGGGGCTCTATGACAGGAGAGGAGAGGAAAGAGGAGAGGCTTGGCAGCCAGACTAAGAATAGCATTAGACACAAGGTTATCTGGGCATTACACTCACCGTAACATGTAATTAACTCGCCTCTTCCATTTTCATTACACAATTATTCATTAATGTCAATTTAATTTTATGCATTGTTCTACATGACCAAAGGCTGATTACTAGGGCTCTTGCACTCCAATATCCCAAGTTAACTGGTATCGGCCTCACTCGCAGGCCCACTAATTGCAATTTAGCCCCAGACAGCACCTCCCTCTTTAGGCCTAACCTTAATGGAGAAACTGATTCTCAAACAGGTAACGATTGGAAAGACAAAGTGCTTCTCCCTCTGAATGGAAAACAAATGCCCCCACTGCTAAGCTGTTTTCTTTGTGATAGTGCGGGGTCCAGCCCTTTGTATTCAGAGCGGGATAAGTGGTTATATGTCGCCCCCAATCCTATTTGTCTTCTATTTTCCTCTGTCTCCATATAATAATAGAAAAGCCTTGTATTACCGGTCACACTGGTTAGGTGACAGAGTTACCCTACATGGTAATAGGTTGATGGGACTGTGTGGTTTGTGGAGTTGTTTAAAAATGTATATCTGCCCGTCTGAAGACACACTACTGTGTGAGAAAGGTTCATGATGGATATTCCTACGTAGAGGTTAGCATTCAAGCAAATGATTAAGCAACTTGTCTTTACTGTAGGTGTTTGTGTGTATTTACAGGACTGTCCTATCTTCCGTTTGTAAAGGAATGATCCATGCTGATAAATATATCAGTGCACAATGAGAAATAGATCGAAGGATATATTATTCCTTAGTGCCCTAAGGTTCTTCTGGCATTATGACAATTCCTCCCGCACTCATTTTGGCACCCCCGTTCCATGATATGTGTTGGATGTTTCTGGCTGATTCAAAACAGAGGACAGTCAGTTGATCAACAACAGCACTCCATTATAATATTATATATCCACCTAAACAAGGACCATGACCCACATATGGCCATCTTTACCTACAGATAGTACTTTGTGAAGTGAGGTCAATCTCATCTGTTCTGGATAGACTCAACTCCCCACCCCCCTCTCCACACATACTCACCTTCCCACCGGCTCCACACCCATCTCCTCCAAACCACCTCATCCCACCCCCCTCACCTACCCACCGCCTCACCTCCCCACCTCATCTCCCCCTTCTCTCATAACAAAATGGCTGTCATTAATCTTTCCGATTCATCCAGCTGATGGCAATCAGATGCTGCCATCTCAGGGTTTATTATAGCATTAAAACAACAACTGCTACGGCTTTTCTCCTTATCCCTGTCCCCCCACCTCCCCCTGCCTCACAGGCACAACCAACCACCTATCTCCACAGTCTCCTCCCCCACCCTCACCTTCTCCAGAGGGGGAGGAGGGGAGGCTGTGTCGGTGTGATAATTAAATCCGCTTTTTTTAGAGCGGGAAATCACTTCACACCGTTTTGTCGCAGTAACTTAGGAGACATCTAGTCTCATACGATAATGCTAGAAAATGATAAAGCGCAGAGGGGGGACTTCACTTTGCACACACCTAGTAAGGAGCGAGAGAGAGTCTGATTAAAGCGTGTACATTTTAACACGGCCCCAGGCCAAACGGACCCGTCTTTCATTGAGCTGAAAGATCTACATCAAAGTGTTAAGAATCCTGCAGGCATATGTGTTCAAAGCTCTCGCTCCCTTTTTTTTTTTATTCAATTTTCTGCTTGTTGTCCATATTATGTTTGAAAATAAAGCACAGGATATTCACTTGTAATGGGGAAAGTACAAGGTGTGTCATTCTACAGAGAGCTGTCTGTTTCATGAACAAAACCAGAGGAAGCAAAGACAAACGACACGTTCATTTACCCCTTTTGTTGATCAACCAATGAAAAATTATTATTTTTCTCTCCTCCATAGATCTTTGTAAGCAGTGGGGCAGCAATTATTGTCCATTTGCAGACTGAGGGGTAATCATGGACAGGCTGCGGGGTAATCAAGGACCTCGAAAAGGAAAATGAGATAATAAGCGTCAAATATGAAAGGAAGGAAACGGAGAGCAAACTTGAATCTTCATTGAGAATAAAAGGACATGTGATTAGCATGACCAAAGGTTTAAAAACACTCTGTTTGAATAGAATAGATAGTCATTACTTTCATATTGAATGGAGTTCACTTCATACCACATTATCTAAATAAGAAGATGAAATAGATCCGGAAAAATATGATAGTATTCTTTCAAGTTTTTCTTTTTCTTGTGAGGGACAAAAATATATATATCTTTTTTTTTTTTCTTCAGATGTAGCACTTTAGAGTTTCAGTCGGCACATTCAATAACAGACTGACGTTATGGTTCCAATCCTCAATGTATACAACAGACATGTTGTAACGCAAACGACGGATGGCTCAAAACCATAGTTTCTGTTTGGGTATGTATTGATTGTTTTATGCCTGATCAAACATCTCTATTGGCTCTTTCCAGAAGTCCTCAATCGCACAGCCTCATACGGTGTTCCCCAGGGCTTGGTGCTAGGTCCCCTATGCTTCTGCCTGTCCATCCAAGCCAATTGGTTAGGTCATATCTTTAACAAAAGTGACTCATGGATTATAGCACAAACCCTCATTAAATGACACAAGATGGAAGATCTTTTGATATTTGCCTACCCTTGGTTACTTGATTATTAACTTCAGAGTGCTGTTATTGCTGTGTCCTGATAACAGCTGATCCACTGTGTAGATGGATTGAAATAAAGGACGGCTCTTTGATGCTCTCTGAAAGCCCTTAGCAGGGGACAACATCTCTGTTTATTCAGCTGTGGCGGCCCAAGCACAGCACCTACTGGAGGAAAATTATTAATGGGGCAAACCCATTAATTCATTATGCCCTTATGTGTGCTGCTTATAAAAAACATCCTGCTCCCAAATAGCAATCTTTGCCACACCTGTTGCCAATTAATCCATGCTAAAATACATCAATCAAAACACATTGGTAATAATGTGTTGCTAATGCCCAGTGAAGCAGCATGAGAGGAACATTTGGTTAATTTGTGCACTTATCCCTGTTTTCCTTGCCAGTGCTTTTTAATCTAAAGACAGACAGGTTGTCACAAACAGACCCAACTTTCCACGGTTGTCAGCTACCATTATTGTGCATTGATTAATGAGACAAAGTAAAGCAGAGTTGATGTGTCAGACTTCCAATGAGGATTGAGAAAAGGGAAGTTGGAGGCATGGAGATGATTCATAATGAATCTAGAATGTCACATGGCAGGACAGCAGGGTAGCCTAGTGGTTAGAGCGTTGCTGACAATGTAAAAAATCTGTCGTTCTGCCCCTGAACAAGGCAGTTAACCCACTGTTCCTAGGCTGTCATTGAAAATAAAAACTGACTTGCCTAGTTAAATTAAGGTTAAAATAATATGTCTTTTGTGGCCTGAAAGATTGAAATGAAAACAACTAATCACCACAGTCAGTGACACGGGAGCGTGTAGACTCGTCGCTGACTCAGAGTGTGTGAGATGATGTCCAGATCATCATTATCTCAGGGTTTTCCCCCTAGCTAATAGAGAAGTCTCTCCCTCTATCTTGGTGCTTGAATGAACATAGTTAGTGTACTGGGCTATGCTAAATTAGCAGGTGGAATGGCCGTGCATTTTTTCATGTTCAAGGAGCCTCAAAAAGTCAATTTAGATCATTGATACAGGAAGATAAAACATTACATTTATCTTTGTGTTTGGCCCAAATGGCACCCTATTCACTTTATCGTGCATTACTAGTGTACTTCTACCCATAGAGCTCTGGTCAATAGCAGTTCACTATATAGGGATTAGGGTGCCACTTGGGACGTATCCTCTGTCTTTATGCTTGAGATGGCTGCCATCTCACCATCCATCCTGATTGGTTAGGATTCATTAACATCTTGTGTGATTCTCAATTTTATATATTTATTTTCTGGTTCAATTAAAATCTAGTTAAACAGGACAAATATAAGCATCCCCTATTTGACCTTTGATTATATAGATGGAATTGCTCTACACAAGTCTTTGTGTAGCCGACCTTCAAACAGGACTTAGATGGTGAAACCTATATCTAATGGGTGTAAAGATATTTATTAGACTTATTACACATTCTACTGTACAGATGAAGTACTGTACATTCTACTGTACAGATTAAGTACTGTACATTCTACTGTACAGATTAAGTACTGTACATTCTACTGTACAGATTAAGTACTGTACATTCTACTGTATAGATGTATTTATTTTTTATTTATATATTTTTTTTATTTCACCTTTATTTAACCAGGTAGGCTAGTTGAGATCAAGTTCTCATTTACAACTGCGACCTGACCAAGATAAAGCAAAGCAGTGTGACACAAAGAACAACACAGAGTTACACATGGAATAAACAAGTGTACAGTCAATAACACAATAGGAAAAAAAAGAAAGTCTATATACAGTGTGTGCAAATGGAGGAGGTAGGCAATAAATAGGCCATAGTAGCGAAGTAATTACAATTTAGCAGATGATGATGTGCAAGTAGAGATACTGGTGTGCAAAAGAGCAGAAAAGTAAATAAAAACAGTATGGGGATGAGGTAGTTAGATTGGGTGGGCTATTTACAGATGGACTATGTACAGCTGCAGTGATTGGTTAGCTGCTCAGATAACTGATGTTTGAAGTTAGTGAGGGAGATATAAGTCTCCATCTTCAGCGATTTTTGCAATTCGTTCCAGTCACTGGCAGCAGAGAACTGGAAGGAAAGGAGGCCAAAGGAGGTGTTGGCTTTGGGGATGACCAGTGAGATATAACTGCTGGAGCGCGTGCTACGGGTGGGTGTTGTTATGGTGACCAGTGAGCTGAGATAAGGCGGAGCTTTACCTAGCATAGACTTATAGATGACCTGGAGCCAGTGGGTCTGGCGACGGATATGTAGCGAGGGCCAGCCGACTAGAGCATACAGGTCGCAGTGGTGGGTGGTATAAGGGGCTTTTGTAGATGACATCACTGAAGTCGAGGATCGGTAGGATAGTCAGTTTTACGAGGGTAAGTTTGGCGGCGTGCCTGAAGGAGGCTAGATTTGATTTTGGATTGGAGATGTTTAATATGAGTCTGGAAGGAGAGTTTACTGTCTAGCCAGACACCTAGGTATTTGTAGTTGTCCGCATACTCTAGGTCAGAACCGTCCATGGTAGTGATGCTAGTCGGGCGGGTGCGGGCAGCGAGCGGTTGAAAAGCATGCATTTGGTTTTACAAGCCTTTAGGAGCATTTGAAGGCCACGGAACGTGTGTTGTATGGCAATGAAGCTCGTTTGGAGGTTGGTTAACTTCTTAGGGAGCGGCTCCCGAGGTGACGGTTTTGGAGAGTCTGGCGTGCCCAAAGTAAAATGCCTCCCACTCAGGCCCAGAAATATGCACATAATTAGTACTATTGGATAGGAAACACTCTGAAGTTTCTAAGAGTGTTTTAAAAAATTGTCTGTGAGTATAACAGAACGGATATAGCAGGCGAAAACCCGAGGAATTTCTGTCCTGGAAAAAGTGTATTTGACACATTGCCTCATTTTGAACCCCTCCCTATTGAAAATGACCATATATGGGAGTAAGATTGCAGTACCTATTGCTTCCAGTGGATGTCAACAGTCTCTAGAAAGTGTTTGATGATGTTTAGTTGCTCTGGATGGTAATAGAAGAAGAATTTCGAAGTGGTTATTGGATGTAAACAGAAGAGGATGCGCGTTCACGGGCTCGCGCGCACTGTGGTTTTTTCCTTTCCTATCGCCCAGTTTATAATCCGGTTGAAATATTATAGTAAATATACATAAAACGATACATTATCAATGATGTTTGATTGTTCCTGGACAAGTGTATAGGTATAGGTTGAAAGAGTTCTCTTCATGGTTCAATGGGCGAGTGGACGCTGTATTTTTTTAACATAATGCGCCAACCAAACTGAGATTTATGGACATAATAAATGACTTTTTCTAACAAAAGAATCATTGAATGTCTTCGTTGGAGGTAAGGTAAGGCATTTGTTTTCGCTGTGAAATGTGTTTTGTGTGAACCGCGATGGTTTATGAATTTATGCTAATGGAAAAAATATTGGAGGTGCTACCCTCAAACAATCCAATGTTGTGCTTTCGCCATAAAGCCTTTTGAAATCTGACAATGCTGTGATATTGCCAAGGAGCAGAGCTTTTGATGACTATGCAACACTTGTATATTGATGAATGTTTAATAATTCAACTTTTGATAATTCACTCCCTAAGTAATTAACACAGTGTCCAAAGAAGGGCCCGAAGTATACAGAATGGTGTCGTCCGCATAGAGGTTGATCAGGGAATCACCCGCAGCAAGAGCGACATCATTGATATATACAGAGAAAAGACTCGGCCCGAGAATTGAACCCTGTGATACCCCTATAGAGACAGGCCCTCCGATTTGACACACTGAACTCTGTCTGCAAAGTAGTTGGTGAACCAGGCGAGGCAATCATTTGAGAAACCAAGGCTATTGAGTACTGTACAGTGAGGGAAAAAAGTATTTGATCCCCTGATGATTTTGTACGTTTGTCCACTGACAAAGAAATGATCAGTCTATAATTTTAATGGTAGGTGTATTTGAACAGTGAGAGACAGAATAACAACAACAAAAATCCAGAAAAACGCATGTGAATTTTTTTATTAATTGATCTGCATTTTAATGAGGGAAATAAGTATTTGAACCCCTCTCAATCAGAAAGATTTCTGGCTCCCAGGTGTCTTTTATACAGGTAACGAGCTGAGATTAGGAGCACACTCTTAAAGGGAGTGCTCCTAATCTCAGTTTGTTACCTGTATAAAATACACCTGTCCACAGAAGCAATCAATCAATCAGATTCCAAACTCTCCACCATGGCCAAGACCAAAGAGCTGTCCAAGGATGTCAGGGACAAGATCGTAGACCTATACAAGGCTGGAATGGGCTAGAAGACCATCGCCAAGCTGCTTGGTGAGAAGGTGACAACAGTTGGTGCGATTAATCGCAAATGGAAGAAACACAAACAAACTGTTAATCTCCCTCGGCCTGGGGCTCCATGCAAGATCTCATCTCGTGGAGTTGCAATGATCATGAGAACGGTAAGGAAACAGCCCAGAACTACACGGGTTGATCTTGTCAATGATCTCAAGGCAGCTGGGACCATAGTCACCAAGAAAACAATTGGTAACACACTACGCCGTGAAGGACTGAAATCCTGCAGCGCCCGCAAGGTCCCCCTGCTCAAGAAAGCACATATACATGCCCGTCTGAAGTTTGCCAATGAACATCTGAATGATTCAGAGGACAACTGGGTGAAAGTGTTGTGGTCAGATGAGACCAAAATGGAGCTCTTTGGCATCAACTCAACTCGCCGTGTTTGGAGGAGGAGGAATGCTGCCTATGACACCAAGAACACCATCCCCACCGTCAAACATGGAGGTGGAAACATTATGCTTTGGGAGTGTTTTTCTGCTAAGGGGACAGGACAACTTCACCGCATCAAAGGGACGATGGACGGGGCCATGTACCGTCAAATCTTGGGTGAGAACCTCCTTCCCTCAGCCAGGGCATTGAAAATGGGTCGTGGATGGGTATTCCAGCATGACAATGACCCAAAACACAAGGCCAAGGCAACAAAGGAGTCGCTCAAGAAGAAGCACATTAAGGTCCTGTTGTGGCCTAGCCAGTCTCCAGACCTTAATCCCATAGAAATTCTGTGGAGGGAGCTGAAGGTTCGAGTTGCCAAACAGCCTCGAAACCTTAATGACTTGGAGAAGATCTGCAATGAGGAGTGGGACAAAATCCCTCCTGAGATGTGTGCAAACCCGGTGGCCAACTACAAGAAACGTCTGACCTCTGTGATTGCCAACAAGGGTTTTGCCACCAAGTACTAAGTCATGTTTTGCAGAGGGGTCAAGTACTTATTTCCCTCATTAAAATGCAAATGAATTTATAACATTTTTCACATGCCTTTTTCTGGATTGTTTTGTTGTTATTCTCTCTCACTGTTCAAATACACCTACCATTAAAATTATAGGCTGATAATTTCTTTGTCAGTGGGAAAACATACAAAATCAGCAGGGGATCAAATACTTTTTTTCCCTCACTGTATGAAATGGCCTTGGTTATAGCTAAATATAAGATACTTTAATCCGTAGGTTATTTTCAATGTGTAACTACATTTAATAACATAAATGCCAAGTAACAAACGACATGCGACTGAATGCTAAGTAGCCATGTTCCCAACTGGAATCATGATCTAGCGCAAGTGCACAAGTAACAATATGAATTAACCCATTGATCATACTGTACATTCTACTGTATAGGTAAAGTTGTGTACATTCTACTGTATAGATGAAATACTGTACATTCTACTGTATAGATGAAGTACTGTACATTATACTGTATAGATTAAGTACAGTGAAATTTTACTGTATAAATGAAGTACTGAACATTCTACTGCAAAGATGACGTACTGTATATTCTACTGTATACATGAAGTACTATACATTCTACTGTATAGATGAAGTACTGTACATTTACTGAATAGATTAAGTACTGTACATTCTACTGTATATATTAAGTACTGTACATTCTACTGTATAGATGAAGTAATATACATTCTACTGTATCAATGAAGTACTGTACATTCTACTGTATATATTAAGTACTGTACATTCTACTGTATATATTAAGTACTGTGCATTCTACTGTATAGATGAAGTAATATACATTCTACTGTATCAATGAAGTACTGTACATTCTACTGTATATATTAAGTACTGTACATTCTACTGTATATATTAAGTACTGTACATTATACTGTATAGATGACGTAATGTACATTCTACTGTATAGATGAAGTACTGTACGTTCTACTGTATAGATTAAGTACTGTACATTGTACTGTATAAATGAAGTACACACATGTTACTGTATAGATTAAGTACTGTACATTCTACTGTATATATTAAGTACTGTACATTATACTGTATAGATCAAGTACTCTACATTCTACTGCATAGATGAAGTACTGTGCATTTACTGAATAGATTAAGTACTGTACATTCTACTGTATATATTAAGGACTGTACATTCTACTGTATAGATTAAGTACTGTACATTATACTGTATAGATTAAGTACTGTACATTATACTGTATAGATTAAGTACTGTACATTCTACTGTATAGATTAAGTACTGTACATTCTACTGTATATATTAAGGACTGTACATTCTACTGTATAGATTAAGTACTGTACATTCTACTGTATAGATTAAGTCCTGTACATTCTACTGACCACTCACCAATACTTCCTTTTTTAGTTTAGAAAAGGGAAGAATGCAAGGACACATCGTTTAGAATGTAGGTGAGAACGACAACCTTGCCAGCGGAGCGGGCTGATGCAATTCTCTGGCAAAAGGTGTTTAAACGGGAGACAGCTTTCTCTACCTTCCCTACCTGCTCTGAGTTCCAGAGCTGAGGAGATGGTGATGGTGGACCACTCATTGTCTGCTTAGAGCTGTTTACATTTCTTCTAAAGCCCTATTTAGTTTCTCCTGACAAGGTGGAATAAGTGACTGTGCCATGATGGATGGCAGCACCTGTCCTAATGGAGGCTCAAACTGTGCCCACTAGTGCACGTTACGTTGATAAATTGACGACAGTTGGAACATGCTCCGTTAGCAGGGAGAACGAGGCTACTAGGACATCCGCCCAGCCCACTCTCTCCCCATGTTTCCCCAGCTCAAATGTTTGCATCCCAAATGACACCCTATTCCCCTACAGCATTATAGAGCACCCTACGGGCCCTGGTAAAAAAAAGTAGTGCACTACATAGGGAATAAGGTGCCATTTGGGCCGCAGACAAAGTTACAGCAGCCAGTCAGCGCACTGTAAAATCTGGAACTCCCCACACAGCTGCAACTGGATGACGCAAGGCACTCAGAAGAGATTTAGACGATTAATGTGAGAGGGACGTCTTCACTCAGCACAGAACACAGAGGACAATTTGGTGGTTGAGGGTTTGGAGCGAGGGGGGAGGGAGGGAGGGAGGGGTTAAAAAAAAAAGAAAGTCTGAAGATCTGCCCTATGCTGTCAATACGAAAGATTAAATAAACGGACACCCTTAGGCATCGGTGAGAAACTTAGTGTGGGAAATGTGTATGGGTGAAATCGAAAACAACTTCCTACATAAAATTACAACAAGCTGTGAATAATAACGTGGATAATTAGGTCCAAAATGGAAACAGGAGCGCTGGGCTCATGCTGTGTGTGTGATGAGGTTAGAGGTCAGGGGTCAGGGAACAGTTAAAGCCTACGTACAGCATTAAATAGTTACTGCATTCAGCCAAGCACCATAAACACTACCTCAAGACACAAACAAAAACCCAAGATGAGCCCCCTTGGACTCCAACAGAGCCTGTCAATGACGTTAACATGTTCAAATGTCATGCTATGAAGTCTTGTCAATGATGTTAAGATGTTAAAATGTTTTAAAGTCTTGTCAATGATGTTAAGATGTTCAATGTTTTTTTAAGTCTTTGAATGACTATAGTAAAGTGTTAGCATCTTTACACAACTAATGGTAAGCAACTTGTACAGGTTAAAGTGTGGACTGCATGTCTCAAAAGGGGCATACTGGATCTTCTGAATATACTTATAAATCAGTTCCTATCTTTACTCCTATATAATCAGTGTCACTTTTTTCCACCTTAGCTAGGACGGCGTAGTAAAGCTGCCCTCGACGTCCTCCTCTCCACGCATGTTGTCTAATTTTGCCTTAGCGTGTTTTGGGTTCCTAAACAATCACCCACGGTCTAATTAGCTCTGGCACTCAGAACTCACTCTGGAGGAGAAAAGGCCAATTTAAGGACCTTAAAAAAATACCTTACCCTTTTTAAAGAGCCAATTAGTTCAAATATCCAACCATGTAGCCTGGTATTACTTGGCATCTCTGTCACTGTTTCTGTAGAGCAACCAATTATGTACAATTATAGAGAACACTTTTTTTTTTAGCATACCCCTTGCCAGGTTTTGCTGTCTCTGCTCTCTTTTCCCCCTGTCTGTGTTCATGTTGCTGAACATGTGTGTTCTTCTTCTTGTGCATAATATTTTCCCGTGACCTTAGAACAGCAAGGATCCAGGCCACAGTAGGCTGTGTGTTAAAATCACAAAACAATTGTTCTTCATACCACTTTGAATAGATAGGTAGTTATTGACCAAGTCTCTACGTTAACCCTCGACTGAATTTATGTATTTATCTGTTGCTAGTCATTGTCACTCTTGAGAGAAAGAAAAATAAACATACTTCTTTATGGCCTTCAACCTTCATGTCTAGTAGGCCTAGAGGAGAATGTAAAATGTGCAACTGCCCCAAATTAAGATACTTGGAGAGAACCAGCTCTCTGCAATTATGTCACATCTGCAATAGTTTACCTGGGTTACTGTGTTCGATTATTATGAGTCCTCCAGCCTTATCCAGAGCAAACCCAGATGTCCCTGGGGTGCATCCAAAATGCCATCCTATTCCCTATATAGCACATTACTTTTGACCAGGGCCCATAGAGCTCTGATCAAAAGTAATGCACTATATAGGGAATAGGGTGGCATTTGGGACACTGTTTGTTCACAGTTGAAAGAGCTCAATAAAGGAACAGCATCTGACTTTCATCACCACTGGCTCAGTTACCATCACAGGCTTTATTAGCTGTAATCTGTACTCCCCCCCCCCCCCTGATGATCGATGAATAATACAACTATCTGTGCATATTGCTGTGAGTTTATAGTCCTACTCCAGTCTCTTTTTTCAGCTCATTTAGAACCTGATTTTCTTAACAAAAGGAACATCTCAACAGGTGGTCCAGGTAAGTCATGACATGGCGGGGGGGGGGGGGCTATCCTCTTTTGTTTGTTATTGCTCCTCTATTGTTCCACAAGCAAGGGGGAGGCTGACGACAACACGGATTCCCATCAGACCAACTCATTGAATGTTTCAGTTGTACCCTTTAGTGTGTGTACTTTACTGTATTTTTCAACAGTAAAAGTCAACTAAATAAAACAAAAAAATGCTGAAGGACGTCTTCAAGTTTTATGATTCAGAAGTGTCGAATCTCAAACTCCAAGTGCGCTAGTTGAACAGTCCACAGACGTTTGACCAAGTGGACTTGCATTGGGTGTGGGGGTCCAGGCAAGTGGCTGTGGGGGTTATAGTTGTGCTATTATCGAAATAACTATGAACTATGAACTTTCAAATTGGCTCTAAAGCTAGTGTGTGGGAAGGAGTATAGCAAATATCACTCAAATATACAGTTTGTGGTTGGGTTTGTTTTTCTGTACGTTTGTGTATGGAGGGGGACGTCCTCACTCAGAGGAAGAGTTAATTAAATCAATTAAAGCAACAACTTGATTAAAGCTGATTGTCTTAACGAAGGAGTGGGGGGTTGTGGGTACAATGGAGCCAGTATTGGCCGCAGGGTTAAAGGCCAATGAGAGGACCAGACACAGGCACGTCTTCTAAATGATTTATCTGTTGTTAATTAAAGGTGGAAAACATGGGCCAGCAGCATCCCTGTGGAATGCTTTCGACACCTTGAAAGTCCATGCCCCGATGAATTGAGGCTGTTCTGAGGGCAAAAAGGAGGTGCAACTCAATATTAGGAAGGCGTTCCTAATGTTCTGTACACTCAGTGTATAATATATAAGTGCCATACATTGAAGTGCACATTGCATCCCTATGGACTAAACTGCATCCGATAGACAGCCAATCCCATCGGCTTCCTCAAAATACCTTTTTGCTTGTTTTTTTTTCTTTCTATGTTTAAGCTAATTTAGACCATATTACTAATAATAATGAGGATCTTTTACTGTTTAGGTTTGCATTTCTGTTGCTAGATTTTGCCTTTTTTTTATTACCCACTTACATTTAAAGGGTCTGGAGGGGTAAATGGTTACTTATTTTAGAGGAAGGGGGAATGGCTCACAGGGAGGGGTTCTGTTTGGGGAATGATAAAATAGGTGGGTTTACCTGTGTATCCTGCTTTTTACTTTACATCCATGGGCTTATTAACATTAACAACAATATATATATATATATTTTTTTTTTAAACAATGGCATTGCTAGCTAGTCTCTCTTGGAATGTGATAGGTCTAAAACGTTCCAGCTGTCTGTCATGTCCTGGCCATAGATTGCCCTTTTGGCTGCTCATTGGTGTTTTTGGTCAGGACGTGATCAGGGGTGTGTTAATGTTCTATGTTTATATTTCTATGTTGGTTGGTTTGGGTTCCCAATTAGAGGCAGCTGTTAGTCATTGTCTCTAATTAGGAATCCTATTTAAGCTGGTTCCCTGCCCCACTTGCCTTGTGGGTTATTGTTTGCATTTGTGTGTGTACCTGTGTGTGCCACACCTGCGTGACGGTTCGTTTGTTGTTTATTGCCAGTTTAATTAAATACAAAGTATGTATACTGGAAACCTCAATGCGTCTTGGTCTGCTCCACCAGAAAACCGTGACAGAATAACCCACCTAAAAAGGACCAAGCAGTGGGGTCAGCAGGAGTCGTGGACATGGGAGGAAATCCTGGCTGGAGAAGGACCCTGGAGGAAGGCTGGGGAGTATCGCTGTCCCAGGGATGAATTGGAGTTATTCGAGGCAGAGCGGCAGAAGTACGTGGGAACACGGCTGGCGAGGAAGCCCGAGAGGTAGCCCCCAAATGTTTTTTTGGGGGGGCACACGGGGAGTTTGGCGATGCCAGTTTGGAGGCCTGAGCCAACTCCTCGTGCTTACCGGAGTGAGTGGTGCACTGGTCAGGCACCGTGCTATGCAGTGAAGCGCACGGTGTCTCCAGTGCGAGTTCAGAGACCGATACGGACCAGGCCCCCTGTGCGCATCGCGAGCCCAGCACGGCCTGTTCCTGCTCCTCGCACCAGGTCCCCTGTGCGCATCGCGAGCCCAGCACGGCCTGTTCCCGCTCCACGCACCAGGCTCCCTGTGCATCTTCAGAGCCCGGCACGGCCTGTTCCCGCTCCACGCACCAGGTCCCCTGTGCGCCTTCAGAGCCCGGCACGGCCTGTCCCTGCTCCACGCACCAGGCTCCCTGTGCATCTTCAGAGGGGGTAAAGGTGAAGACCAAGAAGGCAGAATCACTTTCCTTAAATGTATCCATAATGGAAATCAAATTGCCTTTTAATTAATGTGTATGCTCCAAGTTAATATGATCCTAAGTGTTTTGATTGTTTGAATTAACTGAATTCCAACTGGTTATCTAACACTTTCTGACTACAGCCTCATTCATGCCTGGCAAGCTCATAACCCTAAAGGAAACAAATACACTTTATTTTCGAACAAGCACAAAATATTCTCCTGAATAAATTCCATACTATTATCTACTCCTCTATTTTCTTTACTCAAGAAAATAGAAATTTGACATATGAGCCTATCTGATCATCATGCTTACTACTGCCAGCTACACATTTCAGAATCTCCTAAAAGAGCCACAAGATGTCTGATCATCATGCTTATTATTGCCCGATACAAGTTTCAGAATCTCCTAAAAGACCCACAATATGGCACTTTAATGTTTCCTTACTACCAAATCCTATTTTCTGTGAACAATTTGAAACTGAATTGAATTATTTCATATTGATAAACCAAAATTCAGTCGATGATCCTCTAATTTTATGGGCTACCACCAAAAGTTTTATTAAAAACAATGCAGCGGCATTTGCATCTGGGCCGAATAAATCATGATTAAAGAAGATATTAGAATTGGAAAAGTTATTAATGACGTTACAGCGTTCTCAACAAACACTTTTTTTCAGACCAGGTAGTCCAGACAGAACTAAATATATTGGTAAGATAGAGAGAAGAATTTGCCATCCATCGAGTTAGACTCAACCGTTACTTTTATGGTAACCAACCCAGTTGTCTACTGGCTAACAAGCTTTGCAATTATTATCAATTAACGGATATTGCAACTATTGAATCTGAATCAGGTGAATTGCTATCAGAACCCAAATTATTTAACCAAAGATTCTCCCTTTTCTTTAATAAATGGTACACCTCTGACTGTAAATCCACAACAAGCCCGATTGTTCTTTTTTAAAAGATATAAAAACTCATTTTATGTCAACCGATTAAGCCGGCTTGCTGGGAGCCCAAATCTCTCTCCATGAACTCAAAAGTGCATTGGATAAGATTAATACAGGCAAATATCCTAGTTGGGATGGTATGCTCCTGAGGTCTATTTTAAATTTTAGAACCAATTAGGTCCACTGTTACTTGAAATGATTAACACAGCCGTTCACAAAGGTTCATTTATAAGGGATGTAAATACAGCAAGGTAAGGACGCCACCCAGTGCTCTCACTAGCTTTGATAAACACAGATATTAAACTATTTTCTACAATTCTGTCATCCCGTCTCGAAACTTACTTACCCAAATTGGTCCACCCGGCCCAAAGCGGGTTTGTTAAAAAAAGTATTATTCTCAGATAACCACTGTCTATTACATATCTGACATGCTTCATCAGATAACCTCTGTCTATTACATATCTGACATGCTTCATCAGATAACCTCTGTCTATTACATATCTGACATGCTTCATCAGAAACCAAAGCTCCTTGGGCAGTTATATCTCTCAACGCAGAAAACGCTTTTGATAGACTAAAATGGTCATATGTTTGGTCGGTTTTGGAACATATGGGATTTAGCTCCAATTTCATTAACATTCTACATGCCAATCCTTCAGCCACAGTAATAACAGGCAATACCTGCTCTGTTCCATTCAGAATAACTAGAAGTAGCAAGCAAGGTGATCCCATCTCACCTCTGCTATTTTGATTGTCTATGGAACCCCTGGCCCAGGCAATTTGACAATCGAAAGAAATTACACCAATATCTCTCAATTGTACGGCTCATGTCATTGTAAGGGGTGAGTAATCGGTGGCAGGGAAGTCAGACGCAGGAGAGCAGAACAAAACCCACGGCATAAAATGAAACAAGAGCAACATTGGGTACAAAACCCGACGCGCACCAAAACACACGTGCACTTGCACTGACAATAAACAATTACGGACAAGGACATGGGGAAACCAGAGGGTTAAATACACAACATGTAATTGAGGGAATTGGAACCAGGTGTGATGGAAGACAAGACAAAACCAATGGATAAAAGAAAAAAGGATCGGCGATGGCTAGAAGGTTGGTGATGTCGACCGCCGAACGCAGCGCGAACAAGAAGAGGGACCAACTTTGGCGGAAGTTGATATGTTGTTTTATCTAGACAATGGAGATCATAGAGAATTGCAGTTCTATCTCAAGTTATAAAATAAATCTAACCAAATTTGCCCTACTGCCTCTCAAGACTCCGATGGAGTTTAACAGAATGATCAAATTAATTCAATTCGACCTCAGTAGATGGACTAATATCCCAGTTGCTTTATTGGTCTAAATGAATCTATTGTGTAGTGGAAATTCAGTACTGAGAGAGATTTGGTAATTTCTTCAAACAATCATCTTTATTTAATATTGATTAATTATATCAATAATGAGGCTGGTCGACCCCACACCCTTGAGTGTTGGACCGAGTAACTTAACCTTTACACAAATGCAGAGTACTATATATAGCTGACACTAACAATGCTCAGTCATGGTTTGTTCAACCCCCCTCATGCAGACCAAGGAGCATCATAAGTCACTCTGGGTTCATCCTGTGGTTATCTGCACGTGGGTTGTTGCCTTAACCCCTCCCTGGCTTAGTTTCCCAGATCCAAAGAGGGGATTTTGAGACAATGAGGGATTGTTCTACTCCTAAGCTATCTCTAGTAAAGCACATTCCTGTCTATATAATGCAGTCTTTAACTTATTTGTCAGCTCAAGCCATCTCTGGTGACCATACGCCCAGATTAGCTGCAGGGAACTAGAGGGGAGACCATAACAACACAGATATATCCTCCTATTTGTTAAGTATTAATTGATAACTTATTAATATCAAACAAATCAGGTAAATATGTAATTTTTCTAGCACAATTGCCACGGCTGTAGATCAATGCTTCCCTTGTCTCCCTCTTCTGGCTATTGGGCTAAAATCCATAGTGGGTTTCAAAATGTTTAAGGCGATGTAAGCGAGCCCTATCCTAAATTTAGATTTAGACATGATTCTTCCACCCCATGGCTGAGAATAGAGAGAAATATGGTGTCTCATATTGCCCTGGAAGAGGTGGTCTTCACTGATATATCACTTAAACAATGTAAACTATGCTTTGGTCCCATTATTGCTCACACAATTTATATTTGGAACAAAATTTCAAAACAATGTAACTGAGAATAAAAATGACATGCCCATACTCCAATATTTTACAATAGCGCCTTGCAATCTGGAGGGCAGACTGTTGCATCCCCCAAATGGTACAAATGTGGAATCCATACCCTTGCCGATATCATGGACAGCAATGGTTTGAGAACATTCCTGAACAGAGAACAGATCTGAAAGACACAAAAACATTACCAAGCAATTTTTTTTCTTCTACAGTATATTTACAACTCATATTATGAGATTTTGGACTGCCAGATAGTGAAGCATGATTCATCACTCCAGAGAATCCATTTCCACTGCTCCAGAGTCCAATTAAGTTGAGCTTTACACCACTCCAGCCGACGCTTGGCATTGTGCTTGGTGATCTTAGGCTTGTGTGCGGCTGCTCAGCAATGGAAACCCATTTCATGAAGCTCCCATCGAACATTTCTTGTGCTGACGTTGCTTCCAGAGGCAGTTTGGAACTCAGTAGTGAGTGTTGCAACCAAGAACAGATGATTTCTATGCGTTATGCGCTTCAGCACTCGGCGGTTCCGTTCTGTGAGCTTGTGTGGCCTACAACTTTGTGGCTGAGCCGTTGTTGCTCCTAGACGTTTCCACTTCACAATAACAGCACTTACAGTTGACCGGAGCAGCTCTATCAGAGCAGAAATTTGACAAACTGACTTGTTGGAAAGATTACATCATATGACGGTGCCACGTTGAAAGTCACTGAGCTCTTCAGTAACGCTACTCTACTGTTTGTCTATGGAGATTGCATGGCGGTGTGCTCGATTGTCTACACCTGTCAGCAATGAGTGTGGCTGAAATAGCTTTCAGGCCCATGAAGAAGGGGTGGTATGGAGATAATTTTCTCTGGTCGGCGGAAGCGGGGGCTGGGGGAGGGGGAAGATGTGGGAAACATGGTTTCTGGGAGTTGGGGGTGGGTGTGATGGATGAAGCAATGGGGATTTTTAAATATAATCTATTTTCTTTGTGTCTATTTCACGAAAATATTATATTTAGATAGATTTTTAAATATATTCTATGTTGTTTTTGTGTCTATTTCATCTTTACAATAATTGTCATGATTTTCTGATCTAATTTCTTTCTGTTGGAAAGAGAAGGGTTGATAGTGAATAGAAACAATTATCCAATCAGGATTTTCTTTGGTGGTCTTGGGGTAGAAATATCTAGCTTAGCCACCCATTGGCTAGGCCTTCAGGAGTTGGATAGAAGGCCTCTGCCATTCAACTGTATTAGAGCAGAATTTTGGAGTGACAGTGGAATGAACCAATGACATTTTGACTTGCAATGGTTGAGGCCGTTTAAAAAAAAGTGACATGTCTAGGACTTCTCGAAGGCCTAGGCATGTTGATACTGAGAGCGCGAGAGGTAATTCATTCATAATACAGAATATTAAGCTGATGAACAGCCAATACAGTAGGTACACTAAACGGTTGTAGTCTGCTATAAAACCTAAAAGAAGAAGAAGAAGAAGAAGAAGAGAGCGCAAGAGAAAATAATCAGTGTCGCAAGCAGTAGTTTTCCCATGCTAACGCTAGTGAAGTTAGCTAGCCTGTGTAGTAGTAGTGTGACAATGTTAGCTAGCTTGTGTTGTAGTAGTGTGACAATGTTAGCTAGCTTGGGTTGTAGTATTGTGACAATGTTAGCTAGCTTGTGTTGTAGTAGTGGGATGTTAGCTAGCTTGTGTTGTAGTATTGTGACAATGTTAGCTAGCTTGTGTTGTAGTAGTGGGATGTTAGCTAGCTTGTGTTGTAGTAGTGGGATGTTAGCTAGCTTGTGTTGTAGTAGTGGGATGTTAGCTAGCTTGTGTTGTAGTAGTGGGATGTTAGCTAGCTTGTGTTGTAGTAGTGGGATGTTAGCTAGCTTGTGTTGTAGTAGTGGGATGTTAGCTAGCTTGTGTTGTAGTAGTGGGATGTTAGCTAGCTTGTGTTGTAGTATTGTGACAATGTTAGCTAGCTTGTGTTGTAGTATTGTGACAATGTTAGCTAGCTTGTGTTGTAGTAGTGGGATGTTAGCTAGCTTGTGTTGTAGTAGTGGGATGTTAGCTAGCTTGTGTTGTAGTAGTGGGATGTTAGCTAGCTTGTGTTGTAGTAGTGGGATGTTAGCTAGCTTGTGTTGTAGTAGTGGGATGTTAGCTAGCTTGTGTTGTAGTAGTGGGATGTTAGCTAGCTTGTGTTGTAGTAGTGGGATGTTAGCTAGCTTGTGTTGTAGTAGTGGGATGTTAGCTAGCTTGTGTTGTAGTGGTCACAGTGGCGATGGCGGCTGAAGCAGCTGTTATCAACTTCAAGGTGGATGTTGTTGTTAATTTGTTAGCATCACCTATTTCAAGATTAACTTTCAAACTTTTTTTTACAAATCATCATCATCTGGTGAGTGGCACTGTTTTTTGTTTCAGCTCGCTGGCTGTTAGCTATTTATTTGAAAATAATGACGGTTAAACATTGTTGCATTTACACTTTAGATCGCCGGTTAGTGTGATGAACCTGATAAAATATGATTTCATGGGTCCGACTACAGTATATACTTTACAATGTTGGGCGCATTAAGTGATGCTATGTTATTTTCTAGATTTTGTTGTTTTATACAACGTATTGGAAGATTGTTGGTCCCTCTGAAGGCATCTGAAGGTTGGGGGTGGAGACATGTTGACTGGATGGGGTTGGAGGAATGGGAGGTGGGGGTGGAGACATGTTGGCTGGGTGGGTTTGGGGGAATGGGATGGGAGGTGGGGGTGGAGACATGTTGACTGGGTGGGGTTGGGGGGATGAGATGGGAGGTGGAGACATGTTGGCTGGGTGGGGTTGGGGGAATGGGATGGGAGGTGGGGTGGAGACATGTTGGCTGGGTGGGGTTGGGGGAATGGGATGGGAGGTGGGGGTGGAGACATGTTGACTGGGTGGGGTTGGGGGATGGGAGGTGGGGGTGGAGACATGTTGGCTGGGTGGGGTTCGGGGAATGGGATGGGAGGTTGTGGGTGGAGTCATGTTGGCTGGGTGGGGTTGGGGGAATGGGATGGGAGGTGGGGGTGGAGACATGTTGGCTGGGTGGGGTTGGGGGGATGGGAGGTGGGGGTGGAGACATGTTGACTGGATGGGGTTGGGGGGATGGGAGGTCGGGGTGGAGACATGTTGGCTGAATGGGATGGGAGGTGGGGGTGGAGACATGTTGGCTGGGTGGGGTTGGGGGAATGGGATGGGAGGTGGGGGTGGAGACATGTTGGCTGGGTGGGGTTGGGGGAATGGGATGGGAGGTTGTGGGTGGAGTCATGTTGGCTGGGTGTGGTTGGGGGAATGGGATGGGAGGTTGTGGGTGGAGTCATGTTGGCTGGGTGGTGTTGGGGGAATGGGATGGGAGGTTGTGGGTGGAGTCATGTTGGCTGGGTGGGGTTGGGGGAATGAGATGGGAGTTGGGGGTGGAGACATGTTGGCTGGGTGGGGTTGGGGGAATGGGATGGGAGGTTGTGGGTGGAGTCATGTTGGCTGGGTGGGGTTGGGGGAATGGGATGGGAGGTTGGGGTGAAGTCCCACTTCTTTTATGTTTCCTTTTCCTGTATATACTCTATGTATTTGTTACTGGGTTTTTTTTTTCGTTTGAGTGGCAGCCTATGGGGACAGGTTTTATACACATACCATTTAAATGGATAATGAACTAAACATATAGAAATGTATTCACCCTACCTAGCCCTCAGGTTTGTGTGGGGTGGGTGCCCCCTGGCTCAGAGAATGGTCACCTCCAACATGACATCTGATTCCATCTCCCTTACCGATGCATCAGGAGGTAGACCACAGTCTACTACATCAATAAAGGGCACCACAAGTAAATATTAAATGTTTGTGTCACAAGGCATTTATATTCCCCTTTGTGGACGGATGCTACGGCTCCATCACAAACACAATCTGCAATATAAGCTGACCACTCAATACTCTACTTCCTTACCATAACTTCAACCATGAAAAACAGATCTGTCTCCAATGAGACTAACAATAGTACATATTTGTCTGAAAGAAAGCCCATTAGATAGGCTTTAGTCATTGACAACTGGTAACATTACAGGCAACCGCTATACCATCAAGCTACCTGCTTAGTGCCAACACACACGGCCAGACGCACGGAGAGACGCACGGACAGACGCACGGACAGACGCACGGACAGACGCATGGAGAGACGCACGGAGAGACGCACGGACAGACGCACGGCCAGACGCACGGAGAGACGCACGGACAGACGCACGGAGAGACGCACGGCCAGACGCACGGAGAGACGCACGGACAGACGCACGGAGAGACGCACGGAGAGACGCACGGACAGACGCACGGAGAGACGCACGGAGAGAGACACGGACAGACGCAAGGACAGACACACGGAGAGGCACAAGGACAGACGCACGGACAGACGCACGGAGGAGAGACGCACAGACAGACGCACGGACAGACGCACGGACAGACGCACGGAGGAGAGACGCACGGAGGAGAGACGCACGGAGGAGAGACGCACGGAGAGACGCACGGACAGACGGACAGACACATGATGCTACAGCTTTAAAGTCAGCCCTTAAGTGCTATATACCAATGTAGCACCATTTAATAAAGTGGTGCAATAATGCATTGGTGTAATAGGGTAATATTGCCAAAGGCTACGGCAGAACCTCAGTTCAACATCTCGGACAAGTGAAAAAAATTTCATCACGAGACATCCAATTAGGCCAATGATATTAAATATCAAATTAAAAACCATTAAAACCATTCCCATTTCCAAACAGTTAATTCATTTTGCCTCAATGGCCGTATTACTAGGTGCAGCCAAGTCTATTATTTCCTTGTTAGAAAATTCAATTAAATTTAGAAACACCTTTGTTCGTCACTGACTCTTGACATGGATTTGAGTCATGACATAGGGTGCATTGTAAATGGTGATCTTTGACAGAAAGCATGTACTTTTCATTTTTTCATGCTAAACTTTTGATAGTATAAAACCCGAAATCTGTCAACATGCTAACCCAGAGCAATCAAAACATACAGTATCATGCATTTCATGTTTCCATGGCTAACGGGTACAGTGTTATAGTGAGAGTGTATTAGCCTGCATCCCAAATGACTCCCTACCCAAATGACTCTCTACTCAATCTTAGGGGTCCTGGTCAAAAGTAGTGCACTGCCATTTGGGATTCACACATAGTCTGTGGAAACACAGTAAGTGTGCATGGCCTCAACCCTGACAGGCCAAGACCCTACATTTAGGACATAATTACTTCCTCTAATCACGTCACCTCTTCCTATACCTCCAGTCCCCTCATACCCCCCACCCTCCAGTCCCCTCATACCCCCCACCCTCCCGTCCCCTCATACCCCCCACCCTCCAGTCCCCTCATACCCCCCTCCCTCCAGTCCCCTCATACCCCCACCCTCCAGTCCCCTCATACCCCCCACCCTCCCGTCCCTCATACCCCCACCCTCCAGTCCCCTCATACCCCCCACCCTCCAGTCCCCTCAGTCCCCTCATACCCCCCACCCTCCAGTCCCCTCATACCCCCCACCCTCCAGTCCCCTCTTCCCCTCTCTTTGTCAGCAGTGCCGTTGGGTCAGGGAGCGGGGTGGAGACGTGATGTTTGAATAATTTCCCCAACACTGAGCATGTTATTGGACAAGCAGAGTCTAATCTGGCGCTGACAAGCCTGACCCTGATTCATTTAAATAAATGCTGAGAGAGAGAGAGAGAGAGAGAGAGCTGCCTTCCAGGCACAATTCCTTTTAATTCACTGCATTATTTAAAGACAAGGAACAACTACAACCAGCATCTCAGTCAACCGTTCTCTGACAATGGTGCGATTAGTCTACATTTAACTAAGACTGTATTCGTTCTCTTTTTTCTTTCTCAACTTCATTCTCTTTTTTTTTTTTTTATAGCACGTGTTTTTTTGTATTTTCATCAGGTTTGAAATATAATTTAAGCTGCTAAGGAAGGACCTGTTTTCAAAAATGCTAAGCTGGCTGCTGACACAGAAGTGATGTGAACGTGTGAAACTTATTTTTAATTAGGCCCAAGCATCATCCAACTTGTACAGTAGCATGTCCACATCAAACTAGGATGTAATTATACAGTCTGTATCTTCTAACGAGCTAGCGCAGAGCCAAACTGAGTGGCTATTCTGAGTTAACTGAACAAATATGGCTAATTTACACACAGCCAAACTGAATATGTATTTTTTACTAGGCAAGTCAGGTAAGAACAAATTATTATTTCCAATGACAGCCTAGGAACTTAACTGCTTTGTTCAGGGGCAGAACAACATATTTGTACCTTGTCAGCTCAGGGATTTGAACTTGCAACCTTTCGGTTACTAAGCCAACACTCTAACCACTAGGCTACCCTGCCTCCCCTGCTGTATAGCACATGTTTTTGAGCTTCGTTTAAATGTGGAAACACTCCTACTGTACATTGATGTAGCTGCCTATGAGCCAACAACTCTCTTTAAAGGTAGAACATTTTTACTCTCAGTATAACCATTTTCGGGGTAGGATTTTGAAAATTTGTTTAAGTAAACTTTATTATACGTCAGATCTCTGTGTGCATAACAGAGGGTTATTTCTCCATACGGAAGTTAGAATGTATCTATATTGGATTCATGTATATACAGTTGAAGTCGGATGTTTACAAACACTTAGGATGGAGTCATTTAAACTCATTTTTCAACCACTCCACAAATTTCTTGTTAACAAACTATAGTTTTGGCAAATCGGTTAGGACATCTACTTCGTGCATGACACAAGTCATTTTTCCAACAATTGTTTACAGACAGATTATTTCACTTATAACTCACTCTATCACAATTCCAGTGGGTCAGAAGTTTACATACACTAAGTTGACTGTGTCTTTACACAGCTTGGAAAATTCCAGAAAATGATGTCATGGCTTTAGAAGCTTCTGATAGGCTAATTGACATAATTTGAGTCAATTGAAGGTGTACCTGTGGATGTATTTCAAGGCCTACCTTCAAACTCAGTGCCTCTTTGCTTGACATCATGGGAAAATCAAAATAAATCAACCAAGACCTCAGACAATTTTATTTAGACCTCCACAAGTCTGGTTCATCCATGGGAGCAATTTCCAAACACCTGAAGGTACCACGTTCATCTGTACAAACAATAGTACGCAAGTATAAATACCATGGGACCACGCAGCCGTCATACCTGTCACGATCTTCATGAGTGACGGACCAAGACGCAGCGATGCTTCCAGTATACATTTTATTAAATGACGTAACTGGGAAAATAACAAACAGAATGAACGAAGAACGTAACAAAGAATAAACACTAAGCTATGCTCAAACAATAACCCACAAAACCTAACAGAAAACCCCAAACATATATATGGTTCCCAATTAGAGACAACGACACACAGCTGCCTCTAATTGGGAACCATTACCCCAACATAGAAATAGAACACCTAGAACTCAAAAAACCCTTCACCAAAAACGAAACCTAAACACGCCAGCCTACAACTCTGGCCTGGACGTGACAATACCACTCAGGAAGGAGACGCGTTCTGTCTCCAAGAGATGAATGTACTTTGGTGCGAAAAGTGCAAATCAATCCCAGAACAACAGCAAAATACCTTGCGAAGATGCTGGAGGAAACAGGTACAAAAGTATCTATATCCACAGTAAAACGAGTCCTATATCGACATAACCTGAAAGGCCGCTCAGCAAGGAAGAAGCCAATGCTCCAAAACCGCCATAAAAAAGCCAGACTACGGTTTGCAACTGCACATGGGGACAAAGATCGTATTTTTTGGAGACATGTCCTCTGGTCTGATGAAACAAAAATAGAACTGTTTGGCAATAATGACCATTGTTATGTTTGGAGGAAAAAGAGGGAGGATTGCAAGCCGATAACACAATCCCAACTGTGAAGCACGGGGGTGGCAGCATCATGTTGTGGGGGTGCTTTGCTGCAGGAGGGACTGGTGCACTTCACAAAATAGATGGCATCATGAGGAAGGACAATTATGTGGATATATTGAAGCAAGATCTCAAGACATCAGTCAGGAAGTCGCAAATGGATCTTCCAAATGGACAATGACCCCAAGCAAAGTTGTGGCAAAATGGCTTAAGGACAACAAAGTCAAGGTATTGGAGTGGCCATCACAAAGCCCTGACCTCAATCCTATAGAAAATGTGTGGGCAGAACTGAAAAAGCGTGTGCGAGCAAGGAGGCCTACAAACCTGACTCTGTTACACCAGCTCTGTCATGAGGAATATGCCAAAATTCACCCAACTTATTGCGGGAAGGTTGTTGAAGCCTACCCGAAACGTTTGACACAAGTTAAACATTTTAAAGACAATGCTGCCAAATAAAATGTTTGTGTATGTAAACTTCTGACCCACTGGGAATGTGATGAAAGAAGCACAAGCTAAAATAAATAATTCTCTCTAATATTATTCTGACATTTCACATTCTTAAAATAAAGTGGTGATCCTAACTGACCTAAAACAGGGAATGTTTACTAGGATTAAATGTCAGGAATTGTGAAAAACTGAGTTTAAATGTACTTGGCTAAGGTGTATGTAAACTTCCGACTTCAACTGTAAGCTAACCCCTCTAACTATAGTGTATCGCAGCTCCGCTGTTTCATTTCTATATCCAATGGCTCTCAGCATCACCTTTTACAGATGATCATAAAAGATCCACTGATGCTCTCGTGTATCCTGATATTCCTTTTTTCCGGTCTAAATTTTTAATGAAGTCTTAATTTCCTTGATACATCATTATTATCTTTTGATAGCGAGGCTCCATCTGGCAAATGTTCAATCAAAAGGGAGATAAGGACTGATAATGAGTGTGGTTGACTCTGACAGATTGTAATAAAGGAGAGAGAGGCTGTGAGGATTATCATGGAGGCGGAGCGGAGGTGAGCACCAGGGTATTCTACATAACGTTGCATTACTCAGTAATTGCTAATGTTGTAAGCACAACACCTTCACCATATCATATCTCACTGGTTGTCAGCAATCTCTCTATTGGAGCATCCTCTCACTGACTTTTCTCACTGAAAAATCTTTCTGTGATTTCTCACTGAAAAGAATCACCATTCAGACAAAATGTAAAAATCCCCTAACTGGTGTTGAAAACATGCTCACCTACGCATGTGAGTATGAATCCAAGTTATTACATTCCCCAGCACCTCCCCAGCACTTCCTCCCAAGCCCCACCTCCTTTCCAAGTCTAGCTGTCAACGGGATATTTTGTGGTGATATCACAGAGGAAACAGCGAAAGAGACGGCAAACAAGACAAGCGGCTTTGTGCTTTCATCAACTTCCCTTAATTAAATCTCCCCTTCTCTCCCCTTCTCCAGGCTCTTCTGTGATATTTGCAAATAAAACGGAAAGTGACCCCAGCCTAATTAAAAAAAAGTTGCCGTTAAAACACAGCCAGCTGCACCCAGCTCCGCATGCTACTCCGCCTCAATGTCAAGATGGCATTTCTGCACTGTTTCTCTAATGCTTTAGAATTCTCTCTCTCTCCTTCTCCTTCTCCTTCCCCTCTTCCTCCCTTCCTTCAAAGCCAGTTCAAGCTAAAATTATGTGTCATTAGTAAATTACACAGGTGCCAGAATGAGTTTATCATCTTGAGTATGTAAATCTTCATAATAACCTAAGGAGCTGCTTATAAAACTGTCCTATCTCTTAAGCCAAACGAGCACATACCACACTGATAGGAGATTATCCTTCTCTGTACGTTGCTGTGCAGGCAGGCAGGCAGGCAGGCAGGCGCTGTGCTGTGCTGGTGCCCCAGGGCGTTGGTACCAGTTTATGATACACTCTTTCCCCTAATCTTAATGGAACCCTAACAAGGAGATGTACACAGGCAAACAGAGGGAGCGTAGGGGACTTCTGTTGTTGTTGTTATTACGATGGAAGTTGTGTAAGCAATGCCCCCTGTTGTGTGTGACGGAGCCTATGATTTTGCTGGTGACGTTTGTTCAGGTGAAGACTCTGGAGATGACTGGGGACATCTGAAGAAGAAGCCAGTTCTATAAACAAGTAGCGATTACTCCTCGGCCTGAAGTAGTAGAATAAAAACAAAATGATTTTCTTGAAGGTGATTATCTCTTATACAGTGCCTTCGGAATGTATTCAAACCTCTTAACTTTTCCGACATGTTGTTACATTACAGCCAAAGCCAAAACTGTTTTTTAGACTTTTTTTGCATATAAAAAAAATATAAAAAAAACAGGAAATATGACATTTACATAAGTATTCAGATACTTTACTCAGTACTTTGTTGAAGCACCTTTGGCAGCAATTATAGCCTCGAATCTTATTTTATGTTTAATAAATTAGCAAACATTCTAAAAACCTGTTTTTGCTTTGTCATTTTGGGGTATTGTGTGTAGATTGATGAGGATTTTTTTTATTTCATCCATTTTAGAATAGGGCTGTAACGTAACAATGTGTAAAAAGTCAAAGGGTCTGAATACTTTCAGAATGCACTGTATTATTAACATGATTTGTTATGGTAAAAGGCATGACCTTGGCATTGCTAGCTGGCTGCTGACTTATTCATCCTACTTCACTAGCAACTGGCAAGTTGAATCAGGCAGCTTTAGATGCGAGGGGAGAAACAAATATTTTTGCTAGTTATTCATCTGATTGGTAAAATGCCATAAGCTAGCTACTGTAGCTAGACTGAAACTGCTGGGGGAAAGCTAGCTAACGTTAGCTACCTAACTCCTACCATCAGTCTCAGAGTTTCAGCTAAGTGGACTGTAGCTAGGTTTCTACAAAATACAAACTATATACAGGTTGTAAATACGGGCCCGGGAAGAAAGCTGTTGCCCAATACCTTGCACAGCAGTTGTTTCACTACAGGACCCTAGTGGTATTATGGTCAATGCTTATGAACTGAATACTGTATGTGAATTTCCATAAATCAATGACACTAACAACAGCGTTACATTTTTCAGCAACATGTGCAGTGAACATTGCTTGGTTATGCAAGGTACATCATGTATTCATTGTCGTATTTACTGACATGGACTTGGATGATGACACACATCTTCTGACTGAATACACTGGGGCCTTTAGTGATACCCGGAAGCAACAGCCTTACCTGGGAGTACAGCAAAACTCTGTCTCGTAGACATTCTGTCAACATGTATTAAAATTCATACAAACTGACCCAAGCACTGACTTATATTCACTTAGTCTACTCAATATTATCAAATCAAATCAAAGTTTATTTGTCACGTGCGTCGAATACAACAGGTGTAGACCTTACAGTGAAATGCTTACTTACAGGCTCTAACCAACAGTGCAAAAAAGGTATTTGGTGAACAATAGGTAAGTAAAGAAATAAAAACAACAGTAAAAAGACAGTGAAAATAACAGTAGCGAGGCTATAACAGTAGTGAGGCTGCATACAGGCACTGGTTAGTAGGGCTGATTGAGGTAGTATGAACATGTAGATATGGTTAAAGTGACTATGCATATATGATGAACAGAGAGTAGCAGTAGCGTAAAGAGTGGTTGGCGGGGGGCACACAATGCAAATAGTCCAGGTAGCAATTTGATGACCTGTTCAGGAGTCTTATGGCTTGGGGGTAAAAACTGTTGAGAAGCCTTTTTGTCCTAGACTTGGCACTCCGGTACCGCTTGCCATGCGGTAGTAGAGAGAACAGTCTATGACTGGGGTGGCTGGGGTCTTTGACAATTTTTAGGGCCTTCCTCTGACACCGCCTGGTTTAGAGGTCCTGGATGGCAGGCAGCTTAGCCCCAGTGATGTACTGGGCCGTACGCACTACCCTCTGTAGTGCCTTGCGGTCCAAGGCCGAGAAATTGCCGTACCAGGCAGTGATGCAACCAGTCAGGATGCTCTCGATGTTGCAGCTGTAGAACCTTTTGAGGATCTGAGGACCCATGCCAAATCTTTTTAGTTTCCTGAGGGGGAATAGGCTTTGTCGTGCCCTCTTCACGACTGTCTTGGTGTGTTTGGACCATTCTAGTTTGTTGTTGATGTGGACACCAAGGAACTTGAAGCTCCCAACCTGCTCCACTACAGCCCCGTCGATGAGAATGGGGAAGTGCTCGGTCCTCCTTTTCCTGTAGTCCACAATCATCTCCTTAGTTTTGGTTAAGTTGAGGGAGAGGTTGTTATTCTGGCACCACCCAGCCAGGTCTCTTGAGCCATATGGACTCAGTCACTAGTTGAATCATATGGATTGAGCAATTTGGACTCAGTCACTAGTTGTATCATATGGTTTAAGCCATATGGACTCAGTCACTAGTTGTATTATATGGTTTGAGCCATATGGACTCAGTCACTCGTTGTATCATATGGTTAGAGCCATATGGACTCAGTCACTTGTTGTATCATATGGTTTAAGCCATATGGACTCAGTCACTAGTTGTATCATATTGTTTAAGCCATATGGACTCAGTCACTCGTTGTATCATATGGTTTAAGCCATATGGACTCAGTCACTCGTTGTATCACATGGTTTGAGCCTTATAGACTCAGTCACTAGTTGTATCATATGGTTTGAGCCATATGGACTCATGCGTATGTTATCGTATGTGTGTGTGTGTGTGTGTGTGTGTGCAAATGTTTTTGTTGCTTCACAGTCCCCGCTGTTCCATAAGGTGTTTTTTTTATCTGTTTTTTAAATCAAATTTTACTGCTTGAGTCAGATACTTGATTTGGAATAGAGTTCCATGTAGTCATGGCTCTATGCAGTACTTTGTGCCTCCCTTAGTCTGTTCTGGACTTGGGGACTGTGAAGAGTGGCATGTCTTGTGGGGTATGCATGGGTGTCCAAGCTGTGTGCCAGTAGTTTAGACAGACAGCTCGGTGCATTCAACATGTCAATACCTCTCATAAATAAAAGTAGTGATGAAGTCAATCTCTCCTCCACTTTCAGCCAGGAGAGATTGACATGCATATTAATAATATTAGCTCTCTGTGTACATCCAAGGGCCAGCCGTGCTGCCCTGTTCTGAGCCAATTGCAATTTTCCTAAGTCCTTTTTTGTGGCACCTGACCACACGACTGAACAGTAGTCAAGGTGCGACAAAACTAGGGCCTGTAGGACCTGCCTTGTTGATAGTGTTGTTAAGAAGGCAGAGCATCGCTTTATTATAGACAGACTTCTCCCCATCTTATCTACTACTGAATCAATAGGTTTTGACCATGACAGTTTACAATCTAGTGTTACTCCAAGCAGTTCAGTCATCTCAACTTGCTCAATTTCCACTTTATTTATTACAAGATTTAGTTGAGGTTTAGGGTTTAGTGAGTGTTTTGTTCCAAATGCAATGCTTTTAGTTTTAGAAATATTTAGGGCTAACTAATTCCTTGCCACCCACTCTGAAGCTAACTGCAGCTCTTTGAGTGTTTCAGTCATTTCAGTCACTGTAGTAGCTGACGACGTGTATAGTGTTGAGTCATCCGCATACATAGACACTCTGGCTTTACTCAGTCAGTGGCATGTCGTTAGTAAAAATTGAAAAAAGCAAGGGGCCTAAACAGCTACCCTGGGGAATTCCTGATTCTAACTGGATTATATTTGATATGCTTCCATTAAAGAACACCCTCTGTGTTCTGTTAGACAAGTAACTCTTAACCACATTATAGCAGGGGGTGTAAAGCCATAAACACATAATGTCAAAAGCTACCCTGAAGTCCAACAAGACAGCCCCCACAATCATTTTATCATCAATTTCTCTCAGCCAATTATCAGTCATTTGTGTAAGTGCTGTGCTTGTTGAGTGTCCCTCCCTATAAGCATGCTGAAATGCTGTTGTCAATTTGTTTACTGTAAAATAGCATTGAATTTGGTTAAACAATTTTTTTTCCAGAAGTTTACTAAGGGTTGGTAACAGGCTGATTGGTTGGCTATTTGAGCCGTAAAGGGGGCTTTACTATTCTTGGGTAGCGGAATGACTTTAGCTTCCCTCCAGGCCTGAGGGCACACGCTCTCTAGTAGGCTTAAATTGAAGATGTGGCAAATAGGAGTGGCAATATCGTCTGCTATTATCCTCAGTAATTTTCCATCCAGATTGTCAGACCCTGGTGGCTTGTCATTGTTGATAGACAACAATAACTTTTTCACCTCTTCCACACTGACTTTACGGAATTCAAAAGTACAATTCTTGTCTTTCATAATTTGGTCTGATATACTTGGATGTGTAGTGTCAGCGTTTGTTGCTGGCATGTCATCCCTAAGTTTGCTTATCTTGCAAATGAAAAAGTCATTCAAGTAGTTTGCAATATCAGTGGTCTTTGTGATGAATGAGCCATCTGATTCAATAAATGAAGGAGCCAAGCTTGGAGGGGAGAAGGGGAGTCATTAACCCATTAGCAATAACCCTGAAGGGGAGTCATTAACCCATTAGAAATAACCCTGAAGGGGAGTCATTAACCCATTAGAAATAACCCTGAAGGGGAGTCAGTAACTCTGAGGCCAAGAGGGTAGAAGGGGAGTCAGTAGCCCATTAGAAATAACCCTGACGGGGAGTCAGTAACCCATTAGAAATAACCCTGAAGGGGAGTTAGTAACTCTGAGGCCTAAAGGGTAGAAGGGGAGTAATTAACCCATTATAAATAACCCTGAAGGGGAGTCAGTAACCCATTAGAAATAACCCTGAAGGGGAGTCAGTAACCCATTAGAAATAACCCTGAAGGGGAGTCATTAACCCATTAGAAATAACCCTGAAGGGGAGTCAGTAACTCTGAGGCCTAAAGGGTAGAAAGGGAAGTCAGTAACCCATTAGAAATAACCCTGAAGGGGAGTCAGTAACCCATTAGAAATAACCCTGAAGGGGAGTCATTAACCCATTAGAAATACCCTGAAGGGGAGTCAGTAACTCTGAGGCCTAGAGGGGAGAAGGGGAATCAGTAGCCCATTAGAAATAACCCTGAAGGGGAGTCATTAACCCATTAGAAATAACCCTGAAGGGGAGTCAGTAACTCTGAGGCCAAGAGGGTAGAAGGGGAGGTAGTAGCCCATTAGAAATAACCCTGACGGGGAGTCAGTAACCCATTAGAAATAACCCTGAAGGGGAGTCAGTAACTCATTAGAAATAACCCTGAAGGGGAGTCATTAACCCATTAGAAATAACCCTGAAGGGGAGACAGTAACCCATTAGAAATAACCCTGAAGGGGAGACAGTAACCCATTAGAAATAACCCTGAAGGGGAGTCAGTAACTCTGAGGCCTAAAGGGTAGAAGGGGAGTCAGTAACCCATTAGCCATAACCCTGAAGGGGAGTCAGTAACCCATTAGAAATAACCCTGAAGGGGAGTCAGTAACTCTGAGGCCTAAAGGGTAGAAGGGGAGTCAGTAACCCATTAGCCATAACCCTGAAGGGGAGTCAGTAACCCATTAGAAATAACCCTGAAGGGGAGTCAGTAACCCATTATAAATAACCCTGAAGGGGAGTCAGTAACCCATTAGAAATAACCCTGAAGGGGAGTCATTAACCCATTAGAAATAACCCTGAAGGGGAGTCAGTAACCCATTAGAAATAACCCTGAAGGGGAGTCATTAACCCATTAGAAATAACCCTGAAGGGGAGACAGTAACCCATTAGAAATAACCCTGAAGGGGAGACAGTAACCCATTAGAAATAACCCTGAAGGGGAGTCAGTAACTCTGAGGCCTAAAGGGTAGAAGGGGAGTCAGTAACCCATTAGCCATAACCCTGAAGGGGAGTCAGTAACCCATTAGAAATAACCCTGAAGGGGAGTCAGTAACTCTGAGGCCTAAAGGGTAGAAGGGGAGTCAGTAACCCATTAGCCATAACCCTGAAGGGGAGTCAGTAACCCATTAGCCATAACCCTGAAGGGGAGTCAGTAACCCATTAGCCATAACCCTGAGGCCTGGAGGGTTCTGATGATTGATTAGAATTAAGCTTCCAGAACATTCTAACCTAGCCTAAACTGGTCAATCAGCACATAGTCGTCTGGACACTTTCCGCAGTCACAATTCCGCAGTTCTGGAAAAAGTACACAATTGTCATACATAGTAAAAGTAAAGATACCTTTAATAGTAAAAGTCTAAAAGTATTTGGTTTAAAATGTACTTAAGTATCAAAAGTAAGCGTATAAACCATTTCAAATTCCAGATGGCACAATTTTCTTTGCATTTATTTATTGGTAGATAGCCAGTGGCACGCTACAAGAATCAGAGATAATTTACAAACGAAGCGTTTGTGTTTAGTGAGTCCGCCAGATCCGAGGCAGTGGGGATGACCAGGGATGTTCCCTTGATAAGTGTGTGAATTGGACCATTTTCCTGTCAAAATCAGGGAAAATGTATGGAGCAAAAAGTACATTATTTTCCTTAGGAATGTAGTGAAGTAAAAGTACAGATAACCCAAAAAAATACTTAAGTAGTACTTCAAAGTATTTTTACTTAAGTTCTTTACACAACTAGAATTCCGTCTCCTTTTCATATATATATATATATATATATATATATATATATATATATATATATATATATATATATTTATTTATTTTTTGCCAATTGAGCAAAACAGTTTAATTATATCGATAGGAGCCAATTGAAATATAAAATTAATTATTAAAAGGTTTAAATAACTTGTATTTCAATTTCTTCTGTTGAACTTTATTTGTCATGTAGGATATTAAATATTATGCCCAGCGGCTAACTGTATTATTAGGTTTAGGGATTAGATTTTTCATATAATGAGCCCAACCCTGTTTTAGTTAAACTGTCAACAAGGAAGGCAAAATATATTGTAGAAACTATAGATATTAGTAGATATAGGCTAGCCTTCATATAAGATAAAAGCACTATTATAAATATCACTCTTTTTTTTAAATAACAAACATGTGGCGGTGGCTTCATCTAATTTTACATTTTTGTTAAGTAGAAATGGCCTTCATATAAGTTAGACTACACAGCAAAGCTACATGGTAAAGCTACATGGTAAAGATACATGGTAAAGATACATGGTAAAGCTACATGGTAAAACTACATGGTAAAGATACATGGTAAAGCTACATGGTAAAGCTACTAGGTAAAACGACATGATAAAGCTACAAGGAAAAGCTACATGGTAAAGATACATGGTAAAGGTACATGGTAAAGCTACATGGTGAAGCTACAAGGGAAAGCTACATGGTGAAGCTACAAGGTAAAGCTATAGGGTAAAGCTACATGGTAAACCTACATGGTAAACCTACATGGTAAAGCTACATGGTGAAGCTACAAAGAAAAGCTACATGGTGAAGCTACATGGTAAAGCTACATGGTAAAGCTACAAGGTAAAGCTACATGGTAAAGCTGCATGGTAAAGCTACATGCTGAAGCTACAAAGGAAAGCTACATGGTGAAGCTACAAGGTAAAGCTACATGGTAAAGCTACATGGTAAAGCTACAAGGTAAAGCTACATGGTAAAGCTGCATGGTAAAGCTACATGCTGAAGCTACAAAGGAAAGCTACATGGTGAAGCTACAAGGTAAAGCTACATGGTAAAGCTACAAGGTAAAGCTACATGGTAGCCTATTTATTTTTTGTTGATAAGACGAAAATACATTATTATAGTAAAGCCAACAGCTGTTTCACCAAAATGAAAATACATTTTAGAAATTGGGTATTCCACCCGTTTCTGGTGAGTGGTGAGAGTGGACAAGATCTCTGTGGCGGAGGAGTTCATGCAAAAAAGTAGTGGTACTGAGTGGTACTGCACAGTAGTGGTACAGTAGTGGTACAGTAGCGCTGAGTGGTACTGCACAGTAGTGAAATATCAGGAATATATCACTGGAAATCTAACAGAACCAGAACCAGCTGTCCTTCAATAAAGATCAAGATATTATTATGGTAATTTCAAACCTCCAAAAGGCATGTACAATGACTTTGTACATTAGTCCTTCAGGTCCTTATAGGTTACAAGCACAGGTGAGAAGTGCTGTTGAAACACAGTATGGAATAAATATCCCAAGTAAAAAGTCTTAAATTCCATCCATCTCTTCTACCATGTGAAACATTTAAAACATGTAGGTGATTCATTACATTAGAGGATAACCACAGCAGACAAGTACAGAGGGAGATTGTCAGGAGATTACAGTGATGAAATAGGCAAATGTATTATCTTGACAGCTGGAGATTCAAATTCCATTGCCGCTGAGCATGTACGTTTTCCAGCAGAACGCAAACACGTTTTAAATACTTTCTTCAGAGTCAATTAAATCAGATACTAGTTAAATTACCATTTTTATTAACCTACAGGTTAGCAGTTTTGTAAATTTTTAAATCGCTATTGGAAAGACTTATTAGAGCGTCTTTCCCCGTGAACACAGAGACAAGGGTCATTTAAAGAGCAGAAGAATTAAATCAGGTAACGTCACTTCAAATCTACCTTTCAATTCACTTTAAACCTTGCTTTGTGATTTACGTGTGCACCGAGACTTATCAAGATTATACGGTTGTTACTGAGAGAAGAGATTCAAAGTGGTGGTGATGGGTTACGTAGATTACAGCTACCCGAGGGCAAAAATAAACTTTATCACGTGCCTAAAACAAAATCACTCATGAAATGACAGAGCTGCATACATTACAGTGCTGTAGGACCTCAGTAGTACTATCAATATTATCGCAAGTCCTTCACTACTCTATACTCCTCTCCCAAACATCAGTTGTCAGTTGGGTTGTGCATCTCAAATAGCACCCTAACCCTTTAAAGGGCACTACTTTTAACCAGTACCAATGGGGCTCTGGTCAAAAGTAGTGCACTCTACTAGGGAAAAGGGTGGCATTTGGAACTCGCAGACAATAATAACCCTACTGCAAACTACCTCTATCTCCTCCTCATGCAGTCAGTCAGGCAGTCAGTCAGTGTGCTCTGCGGAGGAGTGAGGGGGAACATATATCACAATTACATTAACCTTTAGTTCTAGTTTAAAGATAAAACCACAATTAGTGAGAGTAAATAATCCTTGTTATGACTTCCAGCAGCCTTCATCGCCTACGTAACCTACCGTAAAACTTCAATTAAACACAGCCTCAAATAGCCGCCTGTCCCTTTTAATAGCCGGGTCTAAATTAATTGTTTAATAGGTTACCATGTATTACCATGAATTGTTTACGAGGTTTAGTGTTTGCTTTGTTACGTTGAATCATTCAAAATCTCTTAAACGCTGATCACTGTTTGTTGATAGAGCAGAGGTGTTGTAGAGGGACTGGTTTCCACTACTAGCCTAGTAATGAGATGTGACAACTGAAAAATAATGACCTATAGGTATTTACTAAATTATTTAAATATCCTGCTCATGCCATGCCCCCATGGTCAGGCACTGGCAATTTACCAAGAGCTATGATGTTTAACCACTGGACTTTTATGTAATCCAATGGTCCAATCAAACAACCCAACTCAATACTGGCGGCAGGGTAGCCTAGTGGTTAGAGTGTTGGACTAGTAACCAAAAGGTTGCAAGTTCAAATCCCCGAGCTGACAAGGTACAAATCTGTCGTTCTGCCCCTGAACAGGCAGTTAACCCACTGTTCCTAGGCCGTCATTGGAAATAAGAATGTGTTCTTAACTCACTTGCCTAGTAAAATGTATGTTGTTTTTATCACAAATACCCACATTTCTATTAGTTTGTTGTTAGATTTTTAACATTTTGTTGCTAATGTCTTTTTTTTATTATGTATTATTATCCCAGCCATTCTCCTCAATCCTCTACGCTCTCCTCTCTCCTCTGCGACAGCCCTTCTCCTCTCTCCTCTGCGACAGCCATTCTCCTCTCTCCTCTATGCTCTCCTCTCCTCTACAACAGCCATTCTCCTCTCTCCTCTGCGACAGCCATTCTCCTCTCTCCTCTACGGTCTCCTCTCTCCTCTCACCTCTACAACAGCCATTCTCCTCTCTCCTCTACGCTCTCCTCTCTCCTCTTTCTTCTGCGACAGCCCTTCTCCTATGTCCTCTGTGACAGCCATTCTCCTCTCTCCTCTATGCTCTCCTCTCCTCTACAACAGCCATTCTCCTCTCTCCTCTACGACAGCCCTTCTCCTCTCTCCTCTGTGACAGCCATTCTCCTCTCTCCTCTACGACAGCCCTTCTCCTCTCTCCTCTGTGACAGCCATTCTCCTCTCTCCTCTACGACAGCCATTCTCCTCTCTCCTCTACGACAGCCCTTCTCCTATCTCCTCTGTGACAGCCATTCTCCTCTCTCCTCTATGCTCTCCTCTCCTCTACAACAGCCATTCTCCTCTCTCCTCTACAACAGCCATTCTCCTCTCTCCTCTATGCTCTCCTCTCCTCTACAACAGCCATTCTCCTCTCTCCTCTACGACAGCCATTCTCCTCTCTCCTCTACGGTCTCCTCTCTCCTCTCACCTCTACAACCGCCATTCTCCTCTCTCCTCTACGACAGACATTCTCCTCTCTCCTCTACGACAACCATTCTCCTCTCTACTCTACGACAACCATTCTCCTCTCTCCTCTACGACAGCCATTCTCCTCTCTCCTCTATGCTCTCCTCTCCTCTATGACAGCCATTCTCCTCTCTACTCTACGACAGCCATTCTCCTCTCTCCTCTACGACAGACATTCTCCTCTCTACGACAGCCATTCTCCTCTCTCCTCAACGACAGCCATTCTCCTCTTTCCTTTACGACAGCCATTCTCCTCTCTCCTCTACGACAGCCATTCTCCTCTCTCCTCTACGACAGCCATTCTCCTCTCACCTCTACAACAGCCATTCTCCTCTCTACTCTGCGACAGCCATTCTCCTCTCTACTCTACGACAGCCATTCTCCTCTCTCCTCTACGACAGCCATTCTCCTCTCTACTCTACGACAGCCATTCTCCTCTCTACTCTACGACAGCCATTCTCCTCTCTCCTCTACGACAGCCATTCTCCTCTCTACTCTACGACAGCCATTCTCCTCTCTCCTCTACGACAGCCATTCTCCTCTCTACTCTACGACAGCCATTCTCCTCTCTCCTCTACGACAGCCATTCTCCTCTCTCCTCTACGACAGCCATTCTCCTCTCTACTCTACGACAGCCATTCTCCTCTCTACTCTACGACAGCCATTCTCCTCTTTCCTCTACGACAGCCATTCTCCTCTTTCCTCTACGACAGCCATTCTCCTCTCTCCTCTACGATCTCCTGTCTCCTCACCTCTCGCTGTGTCTTTGGGTTCCAAATTGAGCTGTAAATTCTGAGAGCATCTGACACCCTCTGCCCGGGGTTACCTAGAATTCTAACGAGTACCACTAGCACGTCTCCGTGTCCTGTAATGCAACACATCACATCATCGCTGCGTCTCAAATGGCACAGCCACCCTATTTCCTATACACTGCAATACTTTTGACCAGAGCCCTATGGGTTTACCCTATTCCCTATGGGCCCTGGTAAAAAGCAGTGAACTATAAAGGGAATAGGGCACCATTTAGGACAGACTATATATCAGATCGTAGTCAGCTAACGGGACACCATACAGTAAAACACAGACAGAGCAGGGTGTGACGTTCCCAGACAGAAGAGTGTTTAAGTATCTGTCCCATACGCAGGCCGTAATGAATGAAGCCAGTTAAAACAGGATTTACAACCCCTTTAAAACCTGATTGCTCAGAATTGGAGAATTATTCATAAGACTTAAGTGTAATTTGTCATAGCGCAAAGTGCTGTTTTGGTGTGAATAAATGGTTTCTTTGTAGTTTATCAAATAAACTCCCCTTTTTATCAGCCGATAAAATATGGCAATATCTATGCATATGTGTCTATTCAGAGAGTTTAATTAAAGTCAATGTGGCTCAAAAGTGTCAAACGTGTAATAAAGTTTCCTTCACAATGGATTCTGGTACCGTAGAATTGACGTAATGAGGGAGGAGTAGTAATGGATGCCTATGATTGAGAACACACACATGCTCGTTCTGTATAATGCTGCAAAAAATTGTGTTGAAACAAAGTGCTGTTGTTTACAATGCTATCTGGCAAGGGTAACGCCGCCGGTTCAAGGTGCTGAAAGACATTAGACATGTCCGAATACCAAACAAATTACAAAGTTGCTTTCCCTTCTCCATGAATATATAACGCATACCATTGAGAAGGCTCTTGTCTGTTATTGGCATACAATAAATCAATATATGGGGCCAGTGAGTGTCTGGATGAGACTATGAGATATCATGTCCCCCTACTGTCCCACAATCCCCTTGTTTCCATCCTCATCCAGGGCTCGTTACAAAGATTATTTGTGTTCACTTCCTGGGGCAGTGTGACCGTGTGTGTGTGTGTGTGTGTGTGTGTGTGTGTGTGTGTGTGTGTGTGTGTGTGTGTGTGTGTGTGTGTGTGTGATGCTCAGATCATCTCTCAATTATCAAGGGTCCCGAGGCAAAGGGTGGGGACCGCGAACGGAGGACCAGTTACACCCCTCTGACAAACACAAACACACACAAAGACATACACACACACACACACACACACACACACACACACACACACACTGCAAATCACAGTGCTATGGCTCGGAGGCACGGCTTACCGTAGTCAGAGTCAAGAACGAGGCCTCTCGGGATTAACAAATAAAACCACTCTTATCTTGGCCCACATGTGAACGAGGACCGATTACGCGGTCTACATTTCAACACAGAGAATAAACAGGACGTCATCATCTCAAATGGCACCCTATTTACAATATAACGCACTACGTTTACCGCATCCATTTCACATGCCCTATTTTACACCAAGCCCAAACAGCACAACCAAACTGTACTGCAAACACACTGGGAAGCAAATCATTTCACATGCCCTATTTTACACCAAGCCCAAACACCACAACCAAACAGTACTGTACTGCAAACACAACAGGAAGCAAATCAGAAGAATTTGTGTGGCCCTGCATTAATTATCTTGTGTTGCATGTCTGCAGTGGTTTCTTTTATCAAATAGCTTTATCACTTCATACTGAGTCATGTGATGTGTTGAAGGCCTTTTCACTGTCGGTATTAAGGAATCACGGAATCCAGACATTAAAACACATTTAGTAGGAAATAAAATAAATAAATGCATTGTTAACCGATGAATTTGTCGAAGATTATCATAAAATAATGAACAAAACGCATGAGTAACCACATTGTCATCCACAGTATGACTGTATAAAATAAAAATCACGACAGCTGTGATGGAAACAGGACGTTTTGGTAAAATTGTATAAATGTCGAACATATAATTAGTTATTTTCGACATGGTGGGACATTTTTGTGTCTTTCATTAATTATGCAAGAAACTGCGGTGGAAACGTCTTTATGTGCAGCTATTGATATAATAACCATCATATCGAGGGTAAACTCATAGTCACGTAATGGCACGGTGTGTGGTCCTCCCACTACGACCTGGGCAAACCATACGGTTTAAATTAGTCTACAGATTAAATAAGTTACGGTAAACTTCTCCGGGGCCGGTGAAAGTGCACGGCGATGAGCTTGATGCTCCTTTCCAATACATGTTGAGGGTGTAATTCTGGTGACATGATCCTGTAACAAATAAAACCCACAGGGTAGGCACATTTGCTATGTAGACCCCTTTTCCTGCATTGGAATGACCAAACATTTTTCATAGTTTCATAACTAATAAACTTTTCTTTTTTTTTTTTAAACGCATGAAATCAAGTTTTTCTATGTCAAATGGTTTTGTTAAGTTATATTTCAGTCTTCTGTGATGTATATAAAGCACAATATTGGGATGCAAACTCAAAATGAATACATTTAAACTCTATATCTGACATGGTACAGGTGTCTTCTTTATTTTTTTAAACCACGTGTTTGAGGTGTATACTTTTGTTTCAAAGTCGATTTGTTTAAGACTACCCAGAAACACTCTGTGTCACCCTGATTTAACCAACTGCAGTAAAATGTTTAAACGCAAAGGTTTTTGTGACACAACTATCGGTAGAGTTGAAAATGCGATGGAAAACAACATTAGATTTTTATTCAGTACTTGAAAAAGTATATTTTGTGTGCATTACGTCATCAAACACTAATTATTTATATGCAACAAGTCAGTTTGGTGGATTTTAGAATAGTTACATGAAAATCTAACATATTTTCTTTATGCGGATTTTAGAATATTCACATGAAAATCTGCTACCAGTTGGATGGAAACCTAGCTACTGACTTATATTTTCCTTCAACTTTCTGATGAGGCAACTACACAGGAAATGCCCCTGTCTGTGTGTGTGTGCGCGTTTGTTTACCACTTTGTGTAGCCGTTAGCGATGATGCTAACGAAAACAGTTCTCTGGTAGATGGAAAGGCTTTCCCAAAAATCTCAATTAAATGTTAATTACAAAGTAGCCTTTGGCCTTTGGCTACTTTGCAAAATGACATCATGAATCCAGTGGCCATTTTTTTTTTTTGGGGGGGCAAACTCGTCGCATGAGCTCTACAGAAACATTGCTAACCAAACAACGGTCTCTGGCTGGTGCGCAGTTGAATTAAAGTTTTTTTTCCCCCCAGACTTCAAAAGTAGTCTTCTGAGGTGGTTTAAGCGTTTTTGTGGACTTAGAACATCCAATTTTGTTGTTATTCTATTAAAAACAGTGTGATTTTGAGAGCGAAAACCTGAAGAAAGAAAACAGGGCAAAAATGGACACCTGGAAAAACAAAGCGGCGAAAAACGAAATTTTGGGAAAAAAACTAAAAAGAATCAGGCAAAAAATAAACCTTATTGAAGAGGGCCCTATAACATGTGTTGGGCCCTTACTCCCTGTGTTTTGATCCCTGTGGTCAGGAGGGCCTTTGTGAGAACCACCTGGTGTTGTGTGTTTTCCCTGTTTCTAAACTGTTCACAGCTGTGTGTGTGTGTGTGTGTGTGTGTGTGTGTGTGTGTGTGTGTGTGTGTGTGTGTGTGTGTGTGTGCTCCTGCATTTTTTCCTGGCTCTTTCTGAACCGTGGTTCTCACTCTGAGGGTGAGGTGGAGGTAATGACAGGCACATGACCTACAGAGAGGAGAGGGCCTCGGTAACTCTGCTCCACATACATCTTTTAGCTACTGGCGCGTTCAAGACAATTGGAAACTCTGAACAAAATACGGAGGTCAAATCATGGTGCCAGTGATCTTCAGGTCGGAAAATTGTATCTCTTTAAAGAGACCCGAGGTCCTGAGTTGGAATTCCAAGTTGGATGACCGTTCAAATAGATTTTTCCCAGTATGAGCTAGTTTTTCCTTCCCCGGGTACCCAGTTGTTTTCAACGCGGCATAACTCTGACTTTTACATTCCACACACAGTGGCGTCATCAAAACAGAGTAAGACAAACAGTTTGAAAATGAAAGCGAGAGAGAGAGAAAGAGAGTTTGTGTGTCTGTGTGTGCTTGCGTGCTCTCATTCATGTGCTCTGTAATCACCCCCCAGAGTATGTCCGACCTCCCATTTTGAGAACCGGCCGGCCCAAGCACCGCCACCAGGAACACCACTTCCATCTTTTGAGGAGGTTTCCAAGGTTACAACCAGTGTGGGAACCAATTATAGCTATTATTAATTCTCCATCAGTTTCAATTTGAATGGCTGGGAGCCAATTAAACAAGCGCTTGACTGAGTCAGCCCCGGGAACCTCCCAAGCAGGAACTCAAATGAATTCAGCCCGGGGCAGGAGGGCAGGGGGGAGGGGAATTGAGGGGGCAACAGGGTTAAGAAAAAAAATAGGGAAATGATGTGAGCCTGGTAACTGTGTGCTGCTGTAGGAGGCAGACTGACCCTGCTATTGATGAAAATTAAATATTGTTCCCGACCTTACATTCAACCAGGCTGCCTTGTTACGTGTGTTGTTGTTAATGTTTTGCTGACCTTGTTGGCTGCTTTACACTCTCAAAGTTGTTCATACAAACTAGTTGTCATGGAACAAAAGTGCTTCTTCATGGAGTTATTGTTTAAATGTCATACCATTGTTACAGTAAAGTGTTTAGCATGAAGTTTGATGAGAAACAATGTCCCTTAAAAAGCCATTCTTCAAGCAACGTTGCCTGTTCATTCATGTTTGTGTGTGTGTTCATACCTGTTCATGCCTGTTTGTGTGTTATTGTGTGTGTGTGTGTGTTCATGCCTGTTCATGCCTGTTTGTGTGTTATTGTGTGTGTGTTCATGACTGTTCATGCCTGTTCATTCATGTTTGTGTGTGTGTTCATACCTGTTCATGCCTGTTTGTGTGTTATTGTGTGTGTGTGTTCATGCCTGTTTGTGTGTTATTGTGTGTGTGTGTTCATGCCTGTTCATGCCTGTTTGTGTGTTATTGTGTGTGTGTGTTCATGCCTGTTCATGCCTGTTTGTGTGTTGTTGTGTGTGTGTTCATGCCTGTTCATGCATGTTTGTGTGTGTGTGTGTTCATGCCTGTTTATGCATGTGTGTGTGTGTGTGTGTGTGTGTGTGTGTGTGTGTGTGTGTGTGTGTGTGTGTGTGTGTGTGTGTGTGTGTGTGTGTGTGTGTGTGTGTGTAAAGCACACAAATATGTTGGTTACAATTTGTTGTTTTGAGAAATAATTTTTTTCTAAGCTTTTATATTTTTGAGTTTCAGTAGTATCAGTAGTTCCAGTAGTATAGGTATTATCAGTAGTTCCAGTAGTATCAGTAGTACCAGTAGTATCAGTAGTTCCAGTAGAACCAGCAGTATCAGTAGTTCCAGTAGTATCAGTAGTATCAGTATAACCAGTAGTACCAGTAGAACCAATAGTATCAGTAGTACCAGTAGTATCAGTAGTTCCAGTGGTATCAGTAGTACCAGTAGAACCAGTAGTATCAGTAGTACCAGTAGAACCAGTAGTATCAGTAGTTCCAGTAGAACCAGTAGTATCAGTAGTTCTAGTAGTACCAGTAGTATCAGTAGTTCCAGTAGTATCAGTAGTATCAGTATAACCAGTAGTATCAGTACAACCTGTAGTATCAATTTTATCAGTAGAACCAGTAGTACCAGTAGTGTCAGTAGTACCAGTATTACCAGTAGTACCAGTAGTATCAGTAATATCAGTAGTATCAGTAGTATCAGTAGTACCAGTAGTACCAGTAGTATCAGTAGTACCAGTAGTACTAGTAGTATCATTAGTATCAGTAGAACTCGTAGTATCAGTAATATCAGTAGTATCTGTAGTACCAGTAGTATCAGTAGAACTAGTAGTATCAGTAGTACCAGTAACACCAGTAGTATCAGTAGTACCAGTAGTACTAGTAGTATCATTAGTATCAGTAGAACCAGTAGTATCAGTAGTACCAGTAGTGTCAGTAGTATCAGTAGAACCAGTAGTATCAGTATTACCAGTACTACCAGTAGTTCCAGTTGTACCAGTAATATCTGTAGAACCAGTAGTATCAGTAGTACCAGTAGTATCAGTAGTACCAGTAGTATCAGTAGTACCAGTAGTACTAGTAGTATCATTAGTATCAGTAGAACTAGTAGTATCAGTAATATCAGTAGTATCTGTAGTACCAGTAGTACCAGTAGTATCAGTAGAACTAGTAGTATCAGTAGTACCAGTAAAACCAGTAGTATCAGTAGTACCAGTAGTACTAGTAGTATCATTAGTATCAGTAGAACCGGTAGTATCAATAGTACCAGTAGTGTCAGTAGTTACAGTAGAACCAGTAGTATCAGTATTACCAGTACTACCAGTAGTTCCAGTTGTACCAGTTGTACCAGTAATATCAGTAGAACCAGTAGTATCAGTAGAACCAGTAGTACCAGTAGTGTCAGTAGTACCAGTATTATCAGAAGTACCAGTAGTTTCAGTAATATCAGTAGTATCAGTAGTACCAGTAGTACCAGTAGTATCAGTAGTACAAGTAGTACTAGTAGTATCATTAGTATCAGTAGAACTAGTAGTATCCGTAATATCAGTAGTATCTGTAGTGCCAGTAGTACCAGTAGTACCAGTAGTATCAGTAGAACTAGTAGTATCAGTAGAACTAGTAGTATCAGTAGTACCAGTAAAACCAGTAGTATCAGTAGTACCAGTAGTACTAGTAGTATCATTAGTATCAGTAGAACCAGTAGTATCAGTAGTACCAGTAGTGTCAGTAGTATCAGTAGAACCAGTAGTATCAGTATTACCAGTACTACCAGTAGTTCCAGTTGTACCAGTAATATCTGTAGAACCAGTAGTATCAGTAGTACCAGTAGTATCAGTAGAACCAGTAGTATCAGTAGTACCAGTAGTGTCAGTAGTATCAGTTGAACCAGTTGTATCAGTATTACCAGTAGTACCAGTAGTATCAGTAGAACTAGTAGTATCAGTAGTACCAGTAAAACCAGCAGTATCAGTAGTACCAGTAGTACTAGTAGTATTATTAGTATCAGTAGAACCAGTAGTATCAGTAGTACCAGTAGTGTCAGCAGTATCAGTAGAACCAGTAGTATCAGTATTACCAGTACTACCAGTAGTTCCAGTTGTACCAGTAATATCTGTAGAACCAGTAGTATCAGTAGTACCAGTAGTATCTGTAGAACCAGTAGTATCAGTAGTACCAGAAGTATCAGTAGTACCAGTAGTATCAGTAATATCAGTAGTATCAGTAGTACCAGTAGTGTCAGTAGTATCAGTAGAACCAGTAGTATCAGTATTACCAGTACTACCAGTAGTTCCAGTTGTACCAGTAATATCTGTAGAACCAGTAGTATCAGTAGTACCAGTAGTATCAGTAGAACCAGTAGTATCAGTAGTACCAGTAGTGTCAGTAGTATCAGTTGAACCAGTTGTATCAGTATTACCAGTAGTACCAGTAGTATCAGTAGAACTAGTAGTATCAGTAGTACCAGTAAAACCAGCAGTATCAGTAGTACCAGTAGTACTAGTAGTATTATTAGTATCAGTAGAACCAGTAGTATCAGTAGTACCAGTAGTGTCAGCAGTATCAGTAGAACCAGTAGTATCAGTATTACCAGTACTACCAGTAGTTCCAGTTGTACCAGTAATATCTGTAGAACCAGTAGTATCAGTAGTACCAGTAGTATCTGTAGAACCAGTAGTATCAGTAGTACCAGAAGTATCAGTAGTACCAGTAGTATCAGTAATATCAGTAGTATCAGTAGTACCAGTAGTATCAGTAGTACCAGTAGTACCAGTAGTATCAGTAGAATTAGTAGTATCAGTAGTACCAGTAAAACTAGTAGTATCAGTAGTACTAGTAGTACTAGTAGTATCATTAGTATCAGTAGAACCAGTAGTATCAGTAGTACCAGTAGTACCAGTAAAACCAGTAGTATCAGTAGTACCAGTAGTACTAGTAGTATCATTAGTATCAGTAGAACCAGTAGTATCAGTAGTACCAGTAGTGTCAGTAGTATCAGTAGAACCAGTAGTATCAGTATTACCAGTACTACCAGTAGTTCCAGTTGTACCAGTAATATCTGTAGAACCAGTAGTATCAGTAGTACCAGTAGTATCAGTAGAGACCAGTAGTATCAGTAGTACCAGTAGTGTCAGTAGTATCAGTTGAACCAGTTGTATCAGTATTACCAGTAGTACCAGTAGTATCAGTAGAACTAGTAGTATCAGTAGTACCAGTAAAACCAGCAGTATCCAGTAGTACCAGTAGTACTAGTAGTATTATTAGTATCAGTAGAACCAGTAGTATCAGTAGTTCCAGTAGTGTCAGCAGTATCAGTAGAGACCAGTAGTATCAGTATTACCAGTACTACCAGTAGTTCCAGTTGTACCAGTAATATCTGTAGAACCAGTAGTATCAGTAGTACCAGTAGTATCTGTAGAACCAGTAGTATCAGTAGTACCAGAAGTATCAGTAGTACCAGTAGTATCAGTAATATCAGTAGTATCAGTAGTACCAGTAGTGTCAGTAGTATCAGTAGAGACCAGTAGTATCAGTATTACCAGTACTACCAGTAGTTCCAGTTGTACCAGTAATATCTGTAGAACCAGTAGTATCAGTAGTACCAGTAGTATCAGTAGAACCAGTAGTATCAGTAGTACCAGTAGTGTCAGTAGTATCAGTTGAACCAGTTGTATCAGTATTACCAGTAGTACCAGTATTATCAGTAGAACTAGTAGTATCAGTAGTACCAGTAAAACCAGCAGTATCAGTAGTACCAGTAGTACTAGTAGTATTATTAGTATCAGTAGAACCAGTAGTATCAGTAGTACCAGTAGTGTCAGCAGTATCAGTAGAACCAGTAGTATCAGTATTACCAGTACTACCAGTAGTTCCAGTTGTACCAGTAATATCTGTAGAACCAGTAGTATCAGTAGTACCAGTAGTATCTGTAGAACCAGTAGTATCAGTAGTACCAGAAGTATCAGTAGTACCAGTAGTATCAGTAATATCAGTAGTATCAGTAGTACCAGTAGTATCAGTAGTACCAGTAGTACCAGTAGTATCAGTAGAATTAGTAGTATCAGTAGTACCAGTAAAACTAGTAGTATCAGTAGTACTAGTAGTACTAGTAGTATCATTAGTATCAGTAGAACCAGTAGTATCAGTAGTACCAGTAGTGTCAGTAGTATCAGTAGTACCAGTAGTGTCAGTAGTATCAGTAGAACCAGTAGTATCAGTATTACCAGTAGTACCAGTAGTTCCAGTTGTACCAGTAATATCTGTAGAACCAGTAGTACCAGTAGTACCAGAAGTATCAGTAGAACCAGTAGTACCAGTAGTATCAGTAGTACCAGTAGTATCAGTAGAACCAGTAGTATCAGTAGAACCAGTAGTACCAGTAGTATCAGTAGAACCAGTAGTACCAGTAGTACCAGTAGTACCAGTAGTATCAGTAGTTCCAATAGTACCAGTAGTACCAGTAGTATCAGTAATATCAGTAATATCAGTAGTATCAGTAGTACACGTAGTACCAGTAGTATCAGTAGAACTAGTAGTATCAGTAGTACCAGTAAAACCAGTAGTATCAGTAGTACTAGTAGTACTTGTAGTATCATTAGTATCAGTAGAACCAGTAGTATCAAATCAAATTTTGTTTGTCACATACACATGGTTAGCAGATGTTAATGCGAGTGTAGCGAAATGCTTGTGCTTCTAGTTCCGACCATGCAGTAATATCTAACAAGTAATCTAACAATTTCACAACAACTACCTTATACACACAAGAGTAAAGGAATGAATACGAGTATGTACATATAAATATATGGATGAGCGATGGCTGACCGGCATAGGCAAGATGCAGTAGATGGTATGGAGTACAGTATATACACATATATATATGAGATGAGTAATGTAGGATATGTAAACATTATATAAATGGCATTGTTTAAAGTGGCTAGTGATACATTATTTCATCCAATTATAATTATTAAAGTGGCTAGAGATTTGGGTCGATGGCCGAACGGCATAGGCAAGATTCAGTAGATGGTTTAGAGTACAGTGTATACATTTGATATGAGTATGTCGGATACGTAAACATTATATACAAATGTAATGTTTACGTAGTAAATCAGTAGTACCAGTAGTGTCAGTAGTATCAGTAGAACCATAGTATCAGTATTACCAGTAGTACCAGTAGTTCCAGTTGTACCAGTAATATCTGTAGAACCAGTAGTATCAGTAGTACCAGTAGCACCAGTAGTATCAGTAGAACCAGTTGTACCAGTAGTATCAGTAGTACCAGTAGTATCAGTAGAACCAGTAGTACCAGTAGTATCAGTAGTTCCAATAGTACCAGTAGTACCAGTAGTACTCTTTGCAGCTTAAATAAAGAAGAAGAAACCGCCTACTGAAAAATGAGCTCATCTCGTGTGTCTTCTTTCTCCGTGTGTAAAACAAGACTATTTCCTGACGTGGGATCTCATGCCCGGAACCTGTTGCATGTGTGTGTGCAGGCCCTACGCTATTTGCAATAATTAGTGGGGAATGTGAGCTGTCAACATGCAAAAATCACCTCCACCCCCTCCCTCCCTCGTTCCCTCCTCACTACCATCACCCGTCCCTCGTTCCCTCCTCACTACCATCACCCCTCCCTCGTTCCCTCCTCACTACCACCACCCCTCCCTCGTTCCCTCCTCACTACCACCACCCCTCCCTCGTTCCCTCCTCACTACCACCACCCCTCCCTCGTTCCCTAGTCACTACCACCACCCCTCCCTCGTTCCCTCCTCACTACCACCACCCCTCCCTCGTTCCCTCCTCACTACCATCACCCCTCCCTCGTTCCCTCCTCACTACCATCACCCTCCCTCCTTCCCTCCTCACTACCACCACCCTCCCTCGTTCCCTAGTCACTACCACCACCCTCCCTCTGTTCTATCCTCACTACCATCACCCCCTCCCTCGTTCCCTAGTCACTACCACCACCCCTCCCTCGTTCTATCCTCACTACCATCACCCCTCCCTCGTTCCTAGTCACTACCACCACCCCTCCCTCGTTCCTTCCTCACTACCATCACCCCTCCCTCGTTCCCTCTTCACTACCACCATCCCTCCCTCGTTCCCTCCTCACTACCATCACCCCTCCCTCGTTCTATCCTCACTACCATCACCCCTCCCTCGTTCCTCCTCACTACCACCACCCCTCCCTCGTTCCTCCTCACTACCAACACCCCTCCCTCGTTCTATCCTCACTACCATCACCCCTCCCTCGTTCCCTAGTCACTACCACCACTCCTCCCTCGTTCCCTCCTCACAACCACCACCCCTCCCTCGTTCCCTCTTCACTACCACCACCCCTCCCTCGTTCCCTCTTCACTACCACCACTCCTCCCTCGTTCCCTCCTCACTACCATCACCCCTCCCTCGTTCCCTCCTCACTACCACCACTCCTCCCTCGTTCCCTCTTCACTACCACCACCCCCTCCTCGTTCCCTCTTCACTACCACCACCCTCCCTCGTTCCCTCTTCACTACCATCACCCCTCCCTCGTTCCCTCCTCACTACCACCACCCCTCCCTCGTTCCCTCTTCACTACCATCACCCCTCCCTCGTTTCCTAGTCACTACCATCACCCTCCCTCGTTCCCTCCTCACTACCACCACCCCCTCCCTCTGTTCCCTCCTCACTACCATCACCCCTCCCTCGTTCCCTCCTCACTACCACCACCCCTCCCTCGTTCCCTCCTCACTACCACCACCCTCCCTCGTTCCCTCTTCACTACCATCACCCCCTCCCTCGTTCCCTAGTCACTACCATCACCCTCCCTCGTTCCTCCTCACTACCACCACCCCTCCCTCGCTCCTCCTCACTACCATCACCCTCCCTGTTCCCTCCTCACTACCACCACCCCTCCCTCGTTCCCTAGTCACTACCATCACCCTCCCAGTTCCCTCCTCACTACCACCACCCCTCCCTCGTTCCCTCCTCACTACCATCACCCCTCCCTCGTTCCCTCCTCACTACCATCACCCCTCCTCGTTCCTCTTCACTACCATCACCCCTCCCTGCTTTCCTCCTCACTACCACCACCCCTCCCTCTGTTCCCTCCTCACTACCATCACCCTCCCTCGTTCTATCCTCACTACCATCACCCCTCCCTCGTTCCCTAGTCACTACCACCACTCCTCCCTCGTTCCCTCCTCACTACCACCACCCCTCCTCGTTCCCTCTTCACTACCATCACCCCTCCCTGCTCCCTCCTCACTACCACCACCCCTCCCTCGTTCCCTCCTCACTACCACCACCCCTCCCTCGTCCTCTTCACTACCATCACCCTCCCTCGTTCCCTCCTCACTACCACCACCCTCCTCATTCCCTCCTCACTACCACCACCCTCCCTCGTTCCCTAGTCACTACCACCACTCCTCCCTCGTTCCCTCCTCACTACCACCACCCTCCCTCGTTCCCTCTTCACTACCATCACCCTCCCTCTGCTCCCTCCTCACTACCACCACCCCTCCCTCGTTCCCTCTTCACTACCATCACCCCTCCCTCGTTCCCTCTTCACTACCATCACCCCTCCCTCGTTCCCTCCTCACTACCACCACCCCTCCCTCGTTCCCTCCTCACTACCATCACCCCTCCCTCGTTCCCTCCTCACTACCATCACCCTCCCTCGTTCCCTCCTCACTACCACCACCCCTCCCTCGTTCCCTCCTCACTACCATCACCCCTCCCTCGTTCCCTCCTCACTACCACCACCCCTCCCTCGTTCCCTCCTCACTACCATCACCCCTCCCTCGTTCCCTCCTCACTACCATCACCCCTCCCTCATTCCCTCCTCACTACCACCACCCTCCCCTGCTCCCTAGTCACTACCACCACTCCTCCCTCGTTCCCTCCTCACTACCACCACCCCTCCCTGCTCCTCTTCACTACCATCACCCCTCCCTCGTTCCCTCCTCACTACCACCACCCCTCCCTGCTCCTCCTCACTACCACCACCCTCCCTGCTCCCTCTTCACTACCATCACCCCTCCCTGTTCCCTCCTCACTACCACCACCCCTCCCTCATTCCCTCCTCACTACCACCACCCCTCCCTCGTTCCCTAGTCACTACCACCACTCCTCCCTCGTTCCCTCCTCACTACCACCACCCCTCCCTCGTTCCCTCTTCACTACCATCACCCCTCCCTCGTTCCCTCCTCACTACCACCACCCCTCCCTCGTTCCCTCTTCACTACCATCACCCCCTCCTGCTCCCTCTTCACTACCATCACCCCTCCCTCGTTCCCTCCTCACTACCACCACCCTCCCTCGCTCCCTCCTCACTACCATCACCCTCCCTCGTTCCCTCCTCACTACCATCACCCCTCCCTCGCTCCTCCTCACTACCACCACCCCTCCCTCGTTCCCTCCTCACTACCATCACCCTCCCTCGTTCCCTCCTCACTACCATCACCCCTCCCTCGTTCCTCCTCACTACCACCACCCCCTCCCTCGTTCCCTCCTCACTACCACCACCCTCCCTCGTTCCCTCTTCACTACCATCACCCTCCCTCGTTCCCTAGTCACTACCATCACCCCTCCCTCGTTCCCTCCTCACTACCACCACCCCTCCCTCGTTCCCTCCTCACTACCATCACCCCTCCCTCGTTCCCTCCTCACTACCACCACCCCTCCCTCGTTCCCTAGTCACTACCATCACCCCTCCCTCGTTCCCTCCTCACTACCACCACCCCTCCCTCGTTCCCTCCTCACTACCATCACCCCTCCCTCGTTCCCTCCTCACTACCATCACCCCTCCCTCGTTCCCTCTTCACTACCATCACCCCTCCCTCGTTCCCTCCTCACTACCACCACCCCTCCCTCGTTCCCTCCTCACTACCATCACCCCTCCCTCGTTCTATCCTCACTACCATCACCCCTCCCTCGTTCCCTAGTCACTACCACCACTCCTCCCTCGTTCCCTCCTCACTACCACCACCCCTCCCTCGTTCCCTCTTCACTACCATCACCCCTCCCTCGTTCCTCCTCACTACCACCACCCTCCCTCGTTCCCTCCTCACTACCACCACCCCCTCCCTCGTTCCCTCTTCACTACCATCACCCCTCCCTCGTTCCCTCCTCACTACCACCACCCCTCCCTCATTCCCTCCTCACTACCACCACCCCTCCCTCGTTCCCTAGTCACTACCACCACTCCTCCCTCGTTCCCTCCTCACTACCACCACCCCTCCCTCGTTCCCTCTTCACTACCATCACCCCTCCCTCGTTCCCTCCTCACTACCACCACCCCTCCCTCGTTCCCTCTTCACTACCATCACCCCTCCCTCGTTCCCTCTTCACTACCATCACCCCTCCTCGTTCCTCCTCACTACCACCACCACCCTCCCTCGTTCCCTCCTCACTACCATCACCCCTCCCTCGTTCCCTCCTCACTACCATCACCCCTCCCTCGTTCCCTCCTCACTACCACCACCCTCCCTCGTTCCCTCCTCACTACCATCACCCCTCCCTCGTTCCCTCCTCACTACCATCACCCCTCCCTCGTTCCCTCCTCACTACCATCACCCCTCCCTCGTTCCCTCCACCTTAGCCTTCTGGAATGCGTTCACTTCTTTCCCCTCTCCTCGTCTTTCCCTCGGCGACTCATGTCAAATCTAGGTCCCTCATAACAAAATCTTAATAATTAACTCGCAAATTTTAACATGATTGTTTGTGACACACCTACTCTGGTAATTATGGTAATGGCTTTGAGGCCATTTGCTAATGAAATTAATGCATTCGTTGCCCTAACAAATTAGCATAACTCACACAAATGGCCCACATTTGAGACCCGGCTTCGGGAAAAATAAAATAAACAACCAACCAACTAGAACAAGAACAAAATGTGGTGAAATATATGGCCAGCTGAATGGGGAGACTGCAGTGAAATAAATGGTCAGCCAGCTGAATGGGGAGACTACAGTGAAATAAATGGTCAGCCAGCTGAATGGGGAGACTACAGTGAAATAAATGGTCAGCCAGCTGAATGGGGAGACTACAGTGAAATAAATGGTCAGCCAGCTGAATGGGGAGACTACAGTGAAATAAATGGTCAGCCAGCTGAATGGGGAGACTACAGTGAAATAAATGGTCAGCCAGCTGAATGGGGAGACTACAGTGAAATAAAGAGAGAGAGAGACAGAGACAGAGATTGCGACAGAGAGAGAGACAGAGACAGAGACAGAGACAGAGCCAGGGAGAGAGAGAGACAGAGGGAGAGAGAAAGAGAGAGAGACAGAGAGAGAGCAGCACCGTAATGTATTGCAGAGTGATAGCAGCTTAGGACACAATTATTATCACGATCATCATTACAGCCACGGCTGATCTGCATTAACATCCCTCTGAGAGAACATTTTAAATGGCTACTATCACACACACATTAAAATGTTATTACATTGATAACTTAAATCAGTGTGCATATCAATAAAGAGGAGGCCATGTGCTATACCCATCAGTACACAAGATACTGTCTCTCTCCTCTGTTTGGGAACTCAATAGGATGTCTTTCAAACATGAATATGTAATGCTAGTGGTACTGTGTGACAGGCACTAACAGAACGATGTGGTGTGTATGATGGGGGTAAACAAAACAGGAGTTTGAAATTCCAGGAGCAACAATGATCGACAGAGTACGGCGTTAAAATCTCTACACACAGGTAAATGAGAAGCAGAGAAGGAGGGAGAGATAATCCACAGAAAATAGTTTTCTCAGCATTGGTGACCTCCCTCGGGCCAAACACCGTAGCTGGAAATGAGTCCTATTTAAAGGCATTGGGATGCATTACTTTTGGTTGGTCAAAGGCAGTGACTCTATAGGGAATAGGGTGCCATTTGGGATGAGTTACAATGGGTTGGTCAAAGGAAGTGACTCTATAGGGAATAGGGTGCCATTTGGGACGAGTTACAATGGGTTGGTCAAAGGTAGTGACTCTATAGGGAATAGGGTCCCATTTGGGATGAGTTACAATGGGCTGGTCAAATGTAGTGACTCTATAAGGAATAGGGTGCCATTTGGGACGAGTTACAATGGGTTGGTCAAAGGTAGTGACTCTATAGGGAATAGGGTCCCATTTGGGATGAGTTACAATGGGCTGGTCAAATGTAGTGACTCTATAAGGAATAGGGTGCCATTTGGGACGAGTTACAATGGGTTGGTCAAAGGTAGTGGCTCTATAGGGAATAGGGTGCCATTTGGGATGAGTTACAATGGGTTGGTCAAATGTAGTGACTCTGTAGGGAATAGGGTGCCATTTTGGATGCATTACCATGGTCAGGTGGGAGCGGCTGGAACCCATTATGGAGACTCTTAGAGTCTTCACAGACACAGACTGACCTGCAACAAGCAGGGATGAGACTGTAGATGCTGCCCTATAAACATTGGGTTTGGCATTAACGTAACATGATATTGAAAAGAATGAATGGGGTCATGAAATATCTTTCTCACAACGCATGTCCTAAAACGTATCCACTTAAAAAAGAATGTATTTACAGTATAATTACATTTAGTTTATTGGCTACGTACAGTATGTCTGTCACTCAGAATACAGAAAGGAAGCAACAAGATGAAGGATTACAAGGCATAAAGCTGGTTGTTCCTTTAAAACAATTATTTATTAAATAACTATTTATTGAAGTTCTCATTATTGAACCTCTGCTCGCTAGCTACATGCCAATGATTTGTTTAGCATAGCAACGTGGAAGGAATAGAATGAATTGAATGAACGACTGGATCAAAACATGAGAATATAATTAATTACCAACCTGTTTGGTTAGCAACTTCGGAACCTTAGTACTAACAACTGGCTTTTCTCCGGACTGTATCGTGTGGATGAAATAAAATGAATTTACACATTCAAATAATGTTTTTAATGACTGTATGTAGTTAATCGTTAACGGCAAACATTTTATAAAAGCAATAAGGCCCTCAAGTCCGGGAAGTGTCGTGTGACAACTCCCTCCTCGGACAGCCCATCACACAATACTCTCCGGGTTCTCGCACAATACTCCCCGGGTTCTCAAACGATGATCCCAGAGTTCTCACACGATACTCCCCGAGTTCTCACACGATACTCCCCGAGTTCTCATCCGATAATCCCCGAGTTCTCGCACGATACTCCCCGAGTTCTCGCACGATAGTCCCCGAGTTCTCGCACGATACTCCCAGAGTTCTCGCACGATACTCCCCGAGTTCTCGCACGATACTCCCCGGGTTCTCACACGATACTCCCCGAGTTCTCGCACGATACTCCCCGGGTTCTCGCACGATACTCCCCGAGTTCTCACACGATACTCCCCGAGTTCTCACACGATACTCCCCGAGTTCTCACACGATACTCCCCGAGTTCTCACCCGATAATCCCCGGGTTCTCACACGATACTCCCCGGGTTCTCATCCGATAATCCCCGGGTTCTCACACGATACTCCCCGGGTTCTCGCACGATACTCCCCGAGTTCTCACACGATACTCCCCGAGTTCTCGCACGATAATCCCCGGGTTCTCACACGATACTCCCCGGGTTCTCATACGATACTCCCCGAGTTCTCACACGATAATCCCCGGGTTCTCATACGATACTCCCCGAGTTCTCACACGATACTCCCCGGTTTCTCATACGATACTCCCCGAGTTCTCACACGATACTCCCCGGGTTCTCATACGATACTCCCCGAGTTCTCATACGATACTCCCCGAGTTCTCACACGATACTCCCCGAGTTCTCACACGATAATCCCGGGTTCTCATCCGATAATCCCGGGTTCTCATCCGATAATCCCCGGGTTCTCATCCGATAATCCCCGGGTTCTCATCCGATAATCCACGGGTTCTCATCCGATAATCCCCGGGTTCTCATCCGATACTCCCCGGGTTCTCACACGATAATCCCCGGGTTCTCATCCGATAATCCCCGGGTTCTCATCCGATAATCCCCGGGTTCTCATCCGATAATCCCCGGGTTCTCATCCGATAATCCCCGGGTTCTCATACGATACTCCCCGAGTTCTCACACGATAATCCCCGGGTTCTCATCCGATAATCCCCGGGTTCTCATCCGATAATCCCCGGGTTCTAATCCGATACTCCCCGAGTTCTCACACGATAATCCCCGGGTTCTCATCCGATAATCCCCGGGTTCTCATCCGATAATCCCCGGGTTCTCACACGATAATCCCCGGGTTATCATCCGATAATTCCCGGGTTCTCATCCGATACTCCCCGGGTTCTCATGCTTTATTGCTTAAAAATAAGGACATTAAATGAGTGCCCTGTCCAAGATTTGCTGGTGTATGAGCTCAAATGGAGAGCTCTATGAATATAGAGGATCCCTTGAAAACCAACCATGATACACTCGCTGATAGAGACTTGGGACAAGAACCAACCATGATACACTCGCTGATAGAGACTTGGGACAAGAACCAACCATGATACACTCGCTGATAGAGACTTGGGACAAGGCCTGATTAGTTTTTATTGCTTCTTGTTAGCGTGTGTGTGTGTGTGTGTGTTTAGGTGTGTGTGTGTGTTTAGGTGTGTGTGTGTGTGTGTGTGTGTGTGTGTGTGTGTGTGTTTAGGTGTGTGTGTGTGTGTGTTTAGGTGTGTGTTTAGGTGTGTGTGTGTGTGTGTGTGAATATCTCAATCAAATAACTTCCTTCTGTTAGTCTTTCAATATATTGTTGATTTCATCACTCAAATCACCCTTTTCAAGGTATTTCAGTTTCTTAACCCCCATAAAATATACATCTGTGGTTTCTATACATTCTTTCTGTGAAACTGCAAAAATAAAGATGTTTGTGAGGTGAGGTAAGCAGGGACTAACACTGAATAAAACAGTTTGTCATGTTGACCCACCGTGCTGGCATGAATACATACAGAGCATCAATGACAAACCAGCGTCCTAATCTAGAGACTGTTTGTACGGTGCCCACCTTAGTGAGCGTGCGACCCTGACTGTGATGCCACATCAGCCTCATCAAATGAACTCATGCAGTACCAGCGAAGTGTCGACAAAGAATTTGCATCAGAGATGTACCTCAAAAAAGCTTTATAAATTTGGGCCTATGAAATGAATACGGATTTGGACATTACATGGTTTCCACACTGCATCCTATGCCAAATATCATCATATTCTAACGTCGCCACAGTTGGAGTTCTGGCACATTATAAGGAATAAATCTTTACTGCTCATAACCAACAAGGCTGCTCCTCACAAATCGGCTAGGCCCGAAGAGTGAGAGAGAGTGAGAGTGAGAGTGAGAGTGAGAGTGAGAGAGAGAGAGAGAGAGAGAGAGAGAGAGAGAGAGAGAGAGAGAGAAACAAAGAGTTGATTGCCCATTAGTGCAGTGGTTAATGGTAGATTCCCACTCTCCCAGAGTAGGATTCATTTAAAAGATTGTGTGATGTCATTACATAGATAGTAGATACTATGGAGCAATGGGATTTTGATGCTTTCAATCAAAAACAATCTCAATTTCAATCATCTCAATGTTTTCACTAAATCAGGAAATACGTCTTAAGCCACAGTTATAAACACACACCACACACCACACCCCTCCACACCCACACACCCATCCACACCCCCACACCCATCCACACCCATCCACACCCCTCCACATCCCCACACCCATCCACACCCATCCAGACACACCCAGACACACCCCTGAACAACCATACACACCCCTGCACCCCCTTCACACCACTACACACCCCTACACTCCCCTACACACCCAGACACACCCAAACACACCGACACACCCCTCCACACCCATACATACCCCTCCACATTGAGACACACCCAGACACACCCCTCCACACCCAGACGTACCCAGACGGACGTGTGTGCACAGACACACACATGCACACACTAACATATATATATCTACTAACACACATACTGTAACACTGAAAGAAACACAGACACTTACCTTTGCATTGCACACACTGCATTTCAACCTGTCCTCACTGCCGATGCCCTGCAAGGAAGAAAAAAAACACGTTTTATTCACTTTTCATTCATTCACAATTAATTAGTAGTAGGCCTACACGTATAAAGGAAGTGTTTCCTGGCATCTCCAAATGTGTAACACAACTTGATAGCGTTTCACATTAGAAGACAATAACACGTCGGTCGGTAATAATCATCAAGCAGGTTTTTTAACGAAGTGCCTCTGGTAAAATAAGAAGGAAAAAACACAAATCCAGTGCTAATATGTGTGGGCATGTAGGATCACGGTTTCGTAGATGTTAATGGAGTATAATTATACAACAGTGCTATTAGGCCATGTGATTTTACAAGAGGACCGGTGCCCCTGGCGCTGTGGCCTGATTGCTGTGAGTGTTTGGCTAATGAATGTAATACAAGTCTTGTTTGCAATGATGAGAATTATCAACCCATGAGAGAGAGAGGTCGAGGGAGGTGGGTGGTGGTAGGAGGGGGGGTTGTGGAGCATTAACTCACTGCTCGGACCACTCGCAATTAAGAAGAGAGGCACAGACGAGACACACTCACACAGTCAAGAGAACACAGACACACACACTCCACTCACACAGTCAAGAGAACACAGACACACACGCTCCACTCCCACAGTCAAGAGCACACACACACACACACAGACACACAGCCACACGCACAGACACACACACATAGACACACAGCCACACGCACAGACACACACACACACACACACACACACGCTCCACTCCCACAGTCAAGAGCACACACACACACACACACACACACACAGACACACAGCCACACGCACAGACACACACACATAGACACACAGCCACACGCACAGACACACACACACACACACACACACACACACACACACATGATTGTAGACACACAATCACAATACTTTAGGGGTTTTTCACTTTGGGAACTGATAAACACACTGTAAAACAGACACAAAAAAACGAACCTTATTTCCAAAATAGATTTGACAGGATATCAATTGCACATTGCACTGTACATCTAGATTTCAAACCTGACACGCCTCAATTGTTATGCTGTTACAGTTCTGTGGTATTCTAATCAAAATCTTTCATAAACCTTGACAAAAAAATGATATCAAATGCAAACACAGACTTGTGTTTAATTAAAAAATATGATATTGTCACGTCCTGGCCATAGAGAGCCCTTGGGGTTCTCTTTGGTGTTTTAGGTCAGGACATGACTAGGGGGGGTTTTCTATGTTGGAATTTCTATGTTGGTTTTGTGTATGGTTCCCAATTAGAGGCAGCTGATTATCATTACCTCTAATTGGGGATCATACTTAGGTAGCCCTTTTCCCCACCTGTGTTTGTGGGATATTGTGTTTTGTTAGTGCACTGTGAGCGCTACGTTTGGGCCGATCAGTTCTCGTTATTGTATATTCCACTGAAGAATAAGTATGTGGAATTCCATGCAAGCTGCGCCTTGGTCCATTTATTACGACGATCGTGACAGATATGTATAATTTAGCCAAGGCTAGATCTTTAAGCTCTTTCTCTAAAAACAGACGGAATGGAGCTAGTTGTTAGCACTTGAAAGGCTCCTCTGCATCTGGATAAGACCGGTAACACCCATTCTGTGCTCCTATTGCGTTGAGGTTTATTTCAGATGGATATGATTCAATATGTTGGAAAGTGTATTATTTTTCAAAGTAACATATCCATTAACTTCAATAGTTTGAAACCAGATGTAGCTACGTTCCTCCTTTGCACTGTGTGTTAAATATTGATATTTATATATTGGTCTGTGTATGTATTTACTGTATGTATTTAAGTACAGTGCATTTGGAAAGTATTCACTCATTCTTTTTTTTTTCCCCACATTTTGTTATTCTAAAATGTATTACTTAATTTTATCCCCTCATCAATCTACACACAATACCTCATAATGGCAAAGCAAAAACTTACTTTTTAACATTTTTGCAAATGTTTTAAAAATAAAAAACAGAATACCTTATTTACATAAGTATTCAACGTCAGGTCTGAAGGAAAAATGGCACCATCCCTACAGTGAAGCATGGTGGTGGCAGTATCATGCTGTGGGGATGTTTTTCAAAGGCAGGGACTGGGTGACTAGTCAGGATCGAGGGAAAGATGAATGGAGCAAAGTACAGATAGATCTTTGACGAAAACCTGCTCCAGAGCACTCAAGATCTCAAACTGGGTCGAAGGTTCACCTTCCAACAGGATGACCCTAAGCACACAGCCAAGTCAACGCAGGAGTGGCTTCGGGACAAGTCTCTGAGTGTCCTTGAGTGGCTCAGACAGAGCCCGGACTTGAACCTGACTGGACATCTCTGGAGAGACCTGAAAGAATCTGCAGAGAAGAATGTGAGAAACTCTCCAAATACAGGTGTGCCAAGATTGGCAGCATCATACCCAAGGAGACTCAAGGCTGTAATCGCTGCCAAAGGTGCTTCAACAAAGTACTGAGTAAACGGTCTGAATACTTATGTAAATGGGATATCAACAAGGGTTTTTATAAATGTGAAAAAATGTATAAAAAACTGTTTTTGTTTTTGTCATTATGGGCTATTTTTGAATACATGTCCACTACCATTCAAAAGTTTGGGGTCACTTAGAAATGTCCTTGTTTTTGAAAGAAAAGCACATTTTTGTCCATTTAAAATAACATCAAATTGATCAGAAATACAGTGTAGACATTGTTAATGTTGTAAATGACTATTGTAGCTGGAGGCAGAATATCTACATAGGTGTACAGAGGCCCATTATCAGCAACCATCACTCCTGTGGCACGTTGTGTTAGCTAAAAGTTTATCAATTTAAAAGGCAAATTGATCATTAGAAAACCCTATTGCAATTATGTTAGCACAGCTGAAAACTGTTTTTCTGATTAAAGAATAAATAAAACTGGTCTTCTTTAGACTAGTTGAGTATCTGGAGCATCAGCATTTGTGGGTTCGATTACAGGCTCAAAATGGCTAGAAACAAAGACCTTTCTTCTGAAACTTGATCTGATAAATGAAGGCTATTCATTAAGTTCCTCGGCGTACACATCACGGACAAACTGAATTGGTCCACCCACACAGACAGCGTGGTGAAGAAGGCGCAACAGCGCCTCTTCAACCTCAGGAGGCTGAAGAAATTCAGCTTGTCACCAAAATCACTCACAAACTTCTACAGATGCACAATCGAGAGCATCCTGTCGGGCTGTATCACCACCTGGTACGGCAACTGCTCCGCCCACAAGCGTAAGGCTCTCCAGAGGGTAGTGAGGACTGCACAACGCATCACCGGGGGTAAACTACCTGCCCTTCAGGACACCTACACCACCCGATGTCACAGGAAGGCCAAAGATCATCAAGGACAACAACCACCCGAGCCACTGCCTGTTCACCCGTTATCATCCAGAAGGCGAGGTCAGTACAGGTGCATCAAAGCTGGGACCGAGAGACTGAAAAACAGCTTCTACCTCAAGGCCATCAGACTGTTAAACAGCCATCACTAACATTGAGTGGCTGCTGCCAACATACTGACTTAAATCTCTAGCCACTTTAAACATAGAAATTGGATGTAACAATGTATCACTAGCCACTTTAAACAATTTTGTATATAATGTTTACGTATCCGACATACTCATATCAAATGTATACACTGTACTCTAAACCATCTACTTAATCTTGCCTATGCCGTTCGGCCATCGACCCAAATCTCTAGCCACTTTAATAATTATAATTGGATGAAATAATGTATCACTAGCCACTTTAAACAATGCCATTTATATATTGTTAACATATCCCACATTACTCATCTCATATATATATATGTGTATATACTGTACTCCATACCATCTACTGCATCTTGCCTATGCCGGTCAGCCATCGCTCATCCATATATTTATATGTACATACTCGTATTCATTCCTTTACTCTTGTGTGTATAAGGTAGTTGTTGTGAAATTGTTAGATTACTTGTTAGATACCACTGCATGGTCGGAACTAGAAGCACAAGCATTTCACTACACTCGCATTAACATCTGCTAACCATGTGTATGTGACAAATAAAATTGGATTTGATTTGATTTATTCCATGCGAGAAGTGCCAAGAAACTGTAGATCTCGTACAACGCTGTGTACTACTCCCTTCCCAGAACAGCGCAAACTGGCTCTAACCAGAATAGAAAGAGGAGTGGGAGGCCCCGGTGCACAACTGAGCAAGAGGACAAGTACATTAGTGTCTAATTTGAGAAACACATACTCACAAGTCCTCAACTGGCAGCTATATTAAATAGTACCCGCAAAACCCCAGTGTCAATGTCAATAGTGAAGGGACAACTCCCTTGAATGAGTAGGTGTGTCCAAAATGTTGACTGGTACACTATGTATGTATGTACAGATTGTATTTATGTATGTACAGTGGGGCAAAAAAGTATTTAGTCAGCCACCAATTGTGCAAGTTCTCTCACTTAAAAAGATGAGAGGCCTGTAATTTTCATCATAGGTACACTTCAACTATGACAGACAAAATGAGGAAAATAATCCAGAAAATCACATTGTAGGATTTTTAATGAATTTATTTGCAAATTATGGTGGAAAATAAGTATTTGGTCACATACAAACAAGCAAGATTTCTGGCTCTCACAGACCTGTAACTTCTTCTTTAAGAGGCTCCTCTGTCCACTCGTTACCTTAATGGCACCTGTTTGAACTTGTTATCAGTATAAAAGACACCTGTCCACAACCTCAAACAGTCACACTCCAAACTCCACTATGGCCAAGACCAAAGAGCTGTCAAAGGACACCAGAAACAAAATTGTAGACCTGCACCAGGTTGGGAAGACGGAATCTGCAATAGGTAAGCAGCTTGGTTTGAAGAAATCAACTGTGGGAGCAATTATTAGGAAATGGAAGACATACAAGACCACTGATAATCTTCCTCGATCTGGGGCTCCACGCAAGATCTCACCCGTGGGGTCAAAATGATCACAAGAACGGAGAGCAAAAATCCCAGAACCACACGGGGACCTAGTGAATGACCTGCAGAGAGCTGGGACCAAAGTAACAAAGCCTACCATCAGTAACACACTACGCCGCCAGGGACTCAAATCCTGCAGTGCCAGACGTGTCCCCCTGCTTAAGCCAGTACATGTTCAGGCCCGTCTGAAGTTTGCTAGAGAGCATTTGGATGATCCAGATGAGGATTGGGAGAATGTCATATGGTCAGATGAAACCAAAATAGAACTTTTTGGTAAAAACTCAACTCGTCGTGTTTGGAGGACAAAGAATTCTGAGTTGCATCCAAAGAACACCATACCTACTGTGAAGCATGGGGGTGGAAACATCATGCTTTGGGGCTGTTTTTCTGCAAAGGGACCAGGACGACTGATCCGTGTAAAGGAAAGAATGAATGGGGCCATGTATCGTGAGATTTTGAGTGAAAACCTCCTTCCATCAGCAAAGGCATTGAAGATGAAACGTGGCTGGGTCTTTCAGCATGACAATGATCCCAAACACACCGCCCGAACGCGAAGGAGTGGCCGTAAGAAGCATTTCAAGGTCCTGGAGTGGCCTAGCCAGTCTCCAGATCTCAACCCCATAGAAAATCTTTGGAGGGAGTTGAAAGTCCGTGTTGCCCAGCGACAGCCCCAAAACATCACTGCTCTAGAGGAGATCTGCATGGAGGAATGGGCCAAAATACCAGCAACAGTGTGTGAAAACCTTGTGAAGACTTACAGAAAACGTTTGACCTCTGTCATTGCCAACAAAGGGTATATAACAAAGTATTGAGATAAACTTTTGTTATTGACCAAATACTTATTTTCCACCATAATTTGCAATAAATAAATTAAAAATCCTACAATGTGATTTTCTGGATTTATTTTTCTCATTTCGTCTGTCAGAGTTGAAGTGTACCTATGATGAAAATTACAGGCCTCTCTCATCTTTTTAAGTTGGAGAACTTGCACAATTGGTGGCTGACTAAATACTTTTTTGCCCCACTGTATGTATGTATGTATGTATGTATGTATATACAGTATGTACAGAATGTATGTTTATATGGAGTGAGTGATTGCGGTGGTTTGACAGGATTGCATGCTACATCACCATCATCATTACTCTGTATGCTGTCAATCCCATACCACTATCATCATTACTCTGTATGCTGTCAATCCTACACCACTATCATCATTACTCTGTATGCTGTCAAGCCTACACCACTATCATCATTACTCTGTATGCTGTCAATCCCATACCACTATCATCATTACTCTGTATGCTGTCAATCCCATACCACTATCATCATTACTCTGTATGCTTTCAATCCTACACCACTATCATCATTACTCTGTATGAAGTCAATCCCATACCACTATCATCATTACTCTGCTGTCAATCCCATACCACTATCATCATTACTCTGTATGCTGTCAATCCCATACTACTATCATCATTACTCTGTATGCTGTCAATCCCATACCACTATCATCATTACTCTGCTGTCAATCCCATACCACTATCATCATTACTCTGTATGCTGTCAATCCTTTACCACTATCATCATTACTCTGTATGAAGTCAATCCCATACCACTATCATCATTACTCTGTATGCTGTCAATCCTTTACCACTATCATCATTACTCTGTATGGTCTCAATCCCTCTGATTTAAAGAACCAACCCTTTAGAGGGGAGTGAGGGAGAGAAAGGGAGTGAACCTCAGCAGACTAACGTTGATATGCTACAGTAAACAAAAAGCTCCCATACATATCTGTGAGTCCCAAATGGCACCTTATCCCAAATATAGTGCACTACTTTTGAAAAGTCAAAAGTAGTACACTATATAGGGAATAGGGTTATATTTAGGCTCATAGGGCACTACATCGGAAATAGAGTACCATTTGGGAAGCAAACATCCAGGCCCCCATCCATTCCTACTAGTCCTCTCCTCCTCCCACAATGCCCTTGGTGAATGCACAGGGTTCCATCCAGCCCTCCAGGAAGGCAAGCACTATCTCCCTATAATAAGGGGTCAGAGGTCAAGGAGCCTAGAGAGCCCTAAGGCCCGAGGGATCTCCCAGGCACATTCAATCACTGACTCTCTCTGGCTTGCGTCCCAAATGGCACCTTATCTCCTACATCGTGTACTACTTTTGATCAGTGCACTACAGAGGGAACAGGGTGCCATTTGGGATGCGAGGAACCTCTCTGTCCCTATATTTAAATCAGGCCCCAGGCCTTGCTTTCTCAAAGGGCATCCCTTAACTAGTTCTTGCTTGCTAATTTGTTTTGTGCCATGCCTATTTGTCTTTAGGAACCTGAATGGGGAGGTAAGGGGGAAGGGGGTCACGAATGAGGAAAATCAAAAAAACAGAACTTATGTTTTGCCTCACCACATATAGTAATCATGTTCCCTGATACCACTAGCAGCATATAGATACCATTATACTAACAGCAAGGGTTGCCTTCCAGAGAGACATCAGAGATGGTAACATTCTCTGTTTCACGGAAACATGGCTCACTCGGGATACGTTATCAGAGTCGGTACAGCCACCTGGTTTCTTCACGCATCGCGCCGACAGACACAAACATCTCTCTGGTAAGAAGAAGGGCGGGGGTGTATGCCTTATGATTAACGAGTCGTGGTGTGATCATAACAACATACGGGAACTCAAGTCCGTTTGTTCACCTGACCTTACGATCAAATGCAGACCGCATTATCTACCAAGAGAATTCTCTTCCGATTATAATCACAGCCGTATATATCCCCCCCCTAATCAGACCCCTCGACGGCCCTGAAAAAACTTCATTGGACTCTATGTAAACTGGAAACCACATATCCTGAGGCTGCATTTATTGTAGCCAGGGATTTTAACTTCTTAGGGAGCGGTAGCTGAGGTGTCGGTGTTTTGGAGAGTCTGGCGTGCCCAAAGTAAAAAGCCTGCCACTCAGGCCCAGAAACTAGGATATGCATGCAAATAGTACTATTGGATAGGAAACACTCTGAAGATTCTAAAACAGTTAAAATATTGTCTGTGAGTATAACAGAACTGAAAACCCGAGGAATTTCTGTCCTGGAAAAAGTGTTTTTGACACATTGCGTCATTTTGAACCCCTCCCTATTGAAAACAGCCATATCTGGGAGTAGGATTGCAGTACCTATTGCTTCCACTGGATGTCAACAGTCTCTAGACAGTGTTTGGTGATGTTAGGTTGCTCTGGATGGTAATAGAAGAAGAATTTCTGTTCTGTTTTTTTCCTTTCCTATCGTCCAGTTTATAATCCGGTTGAAATATTATAGTAAATATACATAAAAGTGTTCCTAAGGATACATTATCAATGATGTTTGATTGTTCTTGGACAAGTGTATAGGTATAGGTTGAACGAGTTCTCTTCACGGTTCAATGGGCGAGTGGACGCTGTATTTTATGAACATAATGCGCCAACCAAACAGAGATTTATAGATATAATAAATGACTTTTTCTAACAAAAGAACCATTGGATGTCTTCGTTGGACACTTGGGAAAACATCAGCAGAAGTTCTTCAAAAGGTAAGGGATTTGTTTTTGCTGTGAAATGTGTTTGCGTGAACCGCGATGGCTAGCGCCCCACTGCTCCCTAAGTAGTTTAACAAGGCTAATCTGAAAACAAGACTCCATAAATTTTATCAGCATGTCGAATGCGCAACCCGGGCTGGCAAAATTCTGGATCATTGTTACTCTAACTTCCGCGACGCATACAAAGCCCGCCATCGCCCTACTTTCGGCAAATCTGACCACGACTCCATTTTGTTGCTCCCAGCCTATAGACAAAAACTAAAACAGGAAACGCCTGTGCTCAGGTCTGTTCAACTCTGGTCGGACCAATCTGATTCCACGCTTGAAGATTGCTTCGAAAACGTGGACTGGGATATGTTCCGGATAGCGTTGGACAATAACATTGATGTATACGCTGATTCAGTGAGCGAGTTTACTAGCAAGTGCATCGGTGATGTTGTACCCACAGCGACTATTAAAACCTTCCCCAACCAGAAACCGTGGATTGATGGCAGCATTCGCATAAACCTGAAAGCGCGAACCACTGCTTTTAATCAGGGCAAGGCGACCGGAAAACATGACCAAATACAAACAGTGTAGCTATTCCCTCCTCAAAGCAATCAAACAAGCTAAGCGTCAGTATAGAGAAAGTAGAGTTGCAATTCAATCACGGACTACAAAAAGAAAACCAGCCCCGTCGCGGACACCGATGTCCTGTTCCCAGACAAACTAAACAACTTCTTTGCTCGCTTTGAGGACAATATAGTGCCACCGACACGGCCCGCTACCAAAACCTATGGGCTCTCCTTCACCGCAGCCAACGTGAGTAAAACATTTAAACGTGTTAACCCTCGCAAGGCTGCCGGCCCAGACAGCATCCCTAGCCACGTCCTCAGAGCATGCGCAGACCAGCTTGCTGGTGTGTTTATGGACATATTCAATCAATCCTTATCCCGACTATCGCCCCGTAGCATTCACCTCCGTCATCATGAAGTGCTTTGACAGACTAGTCAAGGATCATATCACCTCTACCCTACCTGACACCTAGACCCACTCCAATTTGCTTACCGCCCCAACAGGTCTACAGATGACGCAATCACACTGCCCTAACCCATCTGGACAAGAGGAATACCTATGTAAGAATGCTGTTCATCGACTACAGCTCAGCATTTAACACCATAGTACCCTCCAAACTTGTCATTAAGCTCAAGACCCTGGGTCTCTACCCCGCCCTGTGCAACTGGGTACTGGACTTTCTGACCGGCCGAACCCAGGTGGTGAGGGTAGGAAACAACACAAGGGTGCATTCTCAGCCCTCTCCTGTACTCCCTGTTCACCCATGACTGCGTGGCCATGCACGCCTCCAACTCAATCATCAAGTTTGCAGACGACACTACAGTGGTAGGCTTGATTACAAACAACGACGAGACGGCCTACAGGGAGGAGGTGAGGGCCCTCGGAGTGTGGTGTCAGGAAAATAACCTCTCACTCAACGTCAACAAAACAAAGGAGATGATCGTGGACTTCAGGAAACCACAGAGGGAGCAGCCCCCTATCCACATCGACGGGACAGTAGTGGAGAAGGTGGAAAGTTTTAAGTTCCTCGGCGTACATATCACAGACAAACTGAAATGGTCCACCCACACCGACAGCGTGGTGAAGAAGGCGCAATAGCGCCTCTTCAACCTCAGGAGGCTGAATGAATTTGGCTTGTCACCAAAAACACAAACTTTTACAGATGCACAATCAAGAGCATCCTGTCGGGCTGTATCACCGCCTGGTATGGCAACTGCTCCGCCCACTCTAGGCTCTCTAGAGGGTAGTGAGGTCTGCACAACGCATCACCGGGGGCAAACTACCTGCCCTTCAGGACATCTACACCACCCGATGTCACAGGAAGGCCAAAAAGATCATCAAGGACAACAACCACCCGAGCCACTGCCTGTTCACCCCGCTATCATCCAGAAGGTCCTGGCCCAAAACCCCATAGATAGATACCATTATACTAACAGCATATAGATACCATTATACTAACAGCATGTAGATACCATTATACTAACAGCATATAGATACCATTATACTGACAGCATATAGATACCATTATACTAACAGCATATAGATACCATTATACTAACAGCATGTAGATACCATTATACTAACAGCATATAGATGCATATAGATGTCAGAAGTTTACATACACTCAATTACTATTTGGTACTATTGCCTTTAAATTGTTTAACTTGGGTTAAACGTTTCGGGTAGCCTTCCACAAGCTTCCCACAGTAAGTTGGGTGAATTTTGGCCCATTCCTCCTGACAGAGCTGGTCTAACTGAGTCAGGTTGTAGGCCTCCTTGCTCGCACATGTTTTTCAGTTCTGCCCACACATTTTCTATATGATTGAGGTCAGGGCTTTGTGATGACCCCTCCAATACCTTGACTTTGTTGTCCTTAAGCCATTTTGCCACAACTTTGGAAGTATGCTTGGGGTCATTGTCCATTTGGAAGACCCATTTGCGACCAAGCTTTAACTTCCTGTCTTGAGATGTTGCTTCAATATATCCACATCATTTTTCTCCCTCATGATGCCATCTATTTTGTGAAGTGCACCAGTCCCTCCTGCAGCAAAGCACCCCCACAACATGATGCTGCCACCCCCGTGCTTCACGGTTGGGATTGTGTTCTTCGGCTTGCAAGCCTCCCCCTTTCTCCTCCAAACTTAACGATGGTCATTATGGCCAAACAGTTCTATTTTTGTTTCAACAGGCCAGAGGACATTTCTCCAAAAAGTACGATCTTTGTCCCTATGTGCAGTTCCAAACCGTAGTCTGGCTTTTTTATGGCGGTTTTGGAGCAGTGGCTTCTTCCTTGCTGAGTGGCCTTTCAGGTTATGTCGATATAGGACTTGTTTTATTGTGGAAATAGATACTTTTGTACCTGTTTCCTCCAGCATCTTCACAAGGTCCTTTGCTGTTGTTCTGGGATTGATTTGCACTTTTCAAACCAAAGTATGTTCATCTCTAGGAGACAGAACGCGTCTCCTTCCTGAGCAGTATGACGGCTGCGTGGTCTCATGGTGTTTATACTTGCGTACTATTGTTTGTACAGATGAACGTGGTACCTTCAGGCATTTGGAAATTGCTCCCAAGGATGAACCAGACTTGTGGAGGTCTACAATTTTTTTCTGAGGTCTTGGCTGATTTCTTTTGATTTTCCCATGATGTCAAGCAAAGAGGCACTGAGTTTGAAGGTAGGCTTTGAAATACATCCACAGGTACACGTCAAATTGACTCATATTATGTCAATTAGCCTATCAGAAGCTTCTAAAGCCATGACATCATTTTCTGGAATTTTCCAAGCTGTTTAAAGGCACAGTCATTTTAGTAACTTCTGACCACTAGAATTGTGATACAGTGAGTTATAATTGAAATAATCTGTCTGTAAACAATTTGTTGGAAAAATTACTTGTGTCATGCACAAAAGTAGATGTCCTAACCGACTTGCCAAAACTATAGTTTGTTAACAAGAAATTTGTGGAGTGGTTGAAAAACGTGTTTTAATGACTCCATGCTAAGTGTATGTACACTTCTGACTTCAACTGTATATACCGAATGAATTAATGAATTTCATTTTATTTTGGTGTCAAATTGCCAGTTGGACATCCCTTATAAGGTTAATGACACATAAACAAACATCACAATAATTCACCGTGATAATTCAGTGATAATTCTTCTTCCAGTGTTCTCTGCAGTGCGCACAGCATGAAGATTGAACAAATGTACGATAAAAATCGGTACATAATAGTAAATAAGGTCATCCAAACAGCAGTAAAAAATTTACCTGCATACATAAACATATACACTACCATTCAAAGGTATGGAGTCACTTAGAAATGTCCTTGTTTTTTAAAGAAAAGCAAAGTTTTTGTCCACTAAAATTACATAAAATTGATTAGAAATACAGTGTAGACGTGAGGCGTCTATTTCTCAAACTAGACACTCTAATGTACTTGTCCTCTTGCTCAGTTGTGCACCGGGGCCTCCCACGCCTCTTTCTATTCTGGTTAGAGCCAGTTTGCGCTGTTCTGTGAAGGGAAGTAGTACACAGTGTTGTACGAGATCTTCAGTTTCATGGCAATTTCCCACATGGAATAGCCTTCATTTCTCAGAACAAGAATAGACTGACGAAGTTCTTTTGTTTCTGGCCATTTTGAGCCTGTAATCGAACCCACAAATGCTGATGCTCCAGATACTCAACTAGTCTAAAGGAGGCCAGTTTTATTGCTTATTTAATCAGGACAACAGTTTTCAGCTGTGCTAACATAATTGCAAAAGGGTTTTCTAATGATCAGTTAGCCTTTTAAAATGATAAACTTGGATTAGCTAACACAATGTGCCATTGGAACACAGGAGTGACGGTTGCTGATAATGGGCCTCTGTACGCCTATGTAGATATTCTGTCTCCAGCTACAATAGTCATTTACAACATTGACAATGTCTACACTGTATTTCTGATCAATTTGATGTTATTTTAAATGGACAAAAATGTGCTTTTCTTTCAAAAACAAGGACATTTCTAAGTGACCCCAAACTTTTGAATGGTAGTGGACATGTATTCAAAAATAGCCCATAATGACAAAAACAAAAACAGTTTTTTATACATTTTTTTTGACATTTATAAAAACATTTATAAGACATTTATAAAAACCCTGTCTCATCACTCAGCCACATAATGCCAGGGTATATCTGGTGGTCTGTCTCATCACTCAGACACATAATAACAGTGTATATCTGGTGGTCTGTCTCCTCATCACATAATACTAGGGTATATCTGGTGGGCTTTCTGGAATAAGAGCAAGCGTATATTGTGGTAGAAAGGGCAATAGAGGATAAAATGAGGTTCATTCTCTATTTCTTCTAGGTCACAATAGTTACATAGGCTTTCCTCTTCCATTTCACCACAATACCTGTTTCAATACGAAGAGGCAATATCCCTGATCTAACGTGTTTCAATACGCAGAGGCAATATCCCTGATCTAACCTGTTTCAATACGCAGAGGCAATATCCCTGATCTAACCTGTTTCAATACGCAGAGGCAATATCCCTGATCTAACCTGTTTCAATACGCAGAGGCAATATCCATGATCTAACCTGTTTCAATACGCAGAGGCAATATCCCTGATCTAACCTGTTTCAATACGCAGAGGCAATATCCATGATCTAACCTGTTTCAATACGCAGAGGCAATATCCCTGATCTAACCTGTTTCAATACACAGAAGCAATATCCCTGATCTAAACTGTTTCAATACGCAGAGGCAATATCCCTGGTCTTACCTGTTTCAATGCGCAGAGGCAATATCCCTGATCTAACCTGTTTCAATACGCATAGGCAATATCCCTGATCTAACCTGTTTCAATACGCAGAGGCAATATCCCTGATCTAACCTGTTTCAATACGCATAAGCAATATCCCTGATCTAACCTGTTTCAATACGCAGAGGCAATATCCCTGGTCTTACCTGTTTCAATACGTAGAGGCAATATCCCTGATCTAACCTGTTTCAATACGCAGAGGCAATATCCCTGATCTAACCTGTTTCAATACGCAGAGGCAATATCCCTGATCTAACCTGTTCCAATACGCAGAGGCAATATCCCTGATCTAACCTGTTTCAATACGCAGAGGCAATATCCCTGATCTAACCTGTTTCAATATGCAGAGGCAATATCCCTGATCTAACCTGTTCCAATATGCAGAGGCAATATCCCTGATCTAACCTGTTCCAATATGCAGAGGCAATATCCCTGATCTAACCTGTTTCAATATGCAGAGGCAATATCCCTGATCTAACCTGTTTCAATATGCAGAGGCAATATCCCTGATCTTACCTGTTTCAATACGCAGAGGCAATATCCCTGATCTAACCTGTTTCAATACGCAGAGGCAATATCCCTGATCTAACCTGTTTCAATACGAAGAGGCAATATCCCTGGTCTTACCTGTTTCAATACGCAGAGGCAATATCCCTGGTCTTACCTGTTTCAATACGCAGAGGCAATATCCCTGGTCTAAACTGTTTCAATACGCAGAGGCAATATCCCTGATCTAACCTGTTTCAATACGCAGAGGCAATATCCCTGATCTTACCTGTTTCAATACGCAGAGGCAATATCCCTGATCTTACATGTTCCAATACGCAGAGGCAATATCCCTGATCTAACCTGTTCCAATACGCAGAGTCAATATCCCTGATCTAACCTGTTTCAATACGCAGAGGCAATATCCCTGATCTAACCTGTTCCAATACACAGAGGCAATATCCTGATCTAACCTGTTTCAATACGCAGAGACAATATCCCTGATCTAACCTGTTTCAATACGCAGAGACAATATCCCTGATCTAACCTGTTTCAATACGCAGAGGCAATATCCCTGATCTAACCTGTTCCAATACACAGAGGCAATATCCCTGATCTAACCTGTTTCAATACGCAGAGACAATATCCCTGATCTAACCTGTTTCAATATGCAGAGGCAATATCCCTGATCTTCCCTGTGCACATAGCGATCTCTTGCTTTTAGGTAGGTTATACATAATATATCTCTCACACACAAATTCACCCTTAATCAGAAAAAAGGTTCTCAGTTTGGGTTTATGGTTCATCTCCTCCACCCATTTTTTGTCATATTGCATCAACAGTTGTGTTTTAGTTACATCAACACCTCCCTAAATTTGGTTTTCGTACAGATGTTCACAGTCAGACTATTGAAAATGGTCAAACATTTCAGTTTCCCAGGCTCCCCCTATGAGTAGATCCCATTAAAAAATTGTACTTGCTCTTCTGGCAGTTGGCATATCCAACAGTCTACTCCAAAGTCTCACTAAACACACCTTCCATCTCACCTCACAGGGTTCCCAGCCCACGTCCCCTGTTATTGCAAGTATAGGTGCAAACTTGTGGACACCTAAAAAGTAATGTGAACATTTTCGTTTGAGATACCTCTTAGCACCCCACACTCCTGCTGGATAGTCCAGAACAGGACACACACATATCTGATACAGTTTGGAGCTCTACTCGCCCAGTCGGACAGGGCACATGTTCCGTATAGAAAGGTAATACGTTAATCAATAAAAATACCCAAATATTTATAATTGCTAGTAAACTCAAGAATGTCTTCACTAAAACAAAACTGAAAAAACACTTCTCTTAGTAGCTGGTTTTCTAAAAGTCATTATCTGTGTTTTAGTCTGGTTGATCATGAGTCTCCATCTTTTACACCAAGTCATTATCTGCGTTTTTATCTGGCTGATCATGAGTCTATATCTTTTACACCAAGTCATTATCTGTGTTTTAGTCTGGTTGATCATGAGTCTATATCTTTTACACCAAGTGACTGCACATAATAACATGTTCTGCAGGTCTTGTTCAGTTTCTGCCATAAGAATAATATCATCAGCATATTAACAGATAATTAGCATTTCATCATCATATCTTACTCCAAAATTTAACTGTTTAATTTCTTTTGCCAAATAATTTATAAACAAAGCAAACCAAGTCATTGATAAGGCGTCTCCTTGTTTTACACCCAAGGGTGTGTGAGGAAACCAATCTGTACGATATTCATTAACACGCACACAAGCAATTGGTACTTTGTAAAGAGACTGGATTGCGTGATAAAATGTCCCATCAACCCCTGTCTTTAACAAACTATACGCTAAAAGATACCAATTTAAAAAATCAAAAGCTTTCTGGAAATCAATGAAACATGCAAAAGTAGACTTCTCTTCATGTCATCTATTTCTGATTATTGTACAGACTGAGTATATATGATCTTTACCATTATACTAGCTGCATATAGATAACATTATACTAGCTGCATATAGATAACATTATACTAGCTGCATATAGATAACATTATACTAGCTGCATATAGATAACATTATACTAGCTGCATAGATATATCATTATACTAGCTGCATAGATATACCATTATACTAGCTGCATATAGATAACATTATACTAGCTGCATATATATAACATTATACTAGCTGCATAGATATATCATTATACTAGCTGCATATAGATACCATTATACTAGCTGCATAGATATATCATTATACTAGCTGCATACAGATAACATTATACTAGCTGCATATATATAACATTATACTAGCTGCATAGATATATCATTATACTAGCTGCATATAGATAACATTATACTAGCTGCATAGATATATCATTATACTAGCTGCATATAGATAACATTATACTAGCTGCATATAGATAACATTATACTAGCTGCATATAGATACCATTATACTAGCTGCATATAGATACCATTATACTAGCTGCATAGATATACCATTATACTAGCTGCATAGTTATACCATTATACTAGCTGCATATAGATACCATTATACTAGCTGCATATAGATATACCATTATACTAGCTGCATAGATATACCATTATACTAGCTGCATAGATATACCATTATACTAGCTGCATATAGATACCATTATACTAGCTGCATAGATATATCATTATACTAGCTGCATATAGATACCATTATACTAGCTGCATAGATATACCATTATACTAGCTGCATATAGATACCATTATATAGATATATCATTATACTAGCTGCATATAGATACCATTATACTAGCTGCATAGATATATCATTATACTAGCTGCATAGATATATCATTATACTAGCTGCATATAGATACCATTATACTAGCTGCATAGATATATCATTATACTAGCTGCATAGATATATCATTATACTAGCTGCATATAGATACCATTATACTAGCTGCATAGATATATCATTATACTAGCTGCATAGATATATCATTATACTAGCTGCATAGATATATCATTATACTAGCTGCATATAGATACCATTATACTAGCTGCATAGATATATCATTATACTAGCTGCATAGAGATACCGTTATACTAGCTGCACTCACACAGCTGAGGGCGTCTGATACTATTTTTCTGTGCTGTACACAGCTGAGATATATATGAACAAAGGGAACCTAAGTCAATGGTTACTTTGTTTCCCTAAGTGTTTTAGAATTAAGGCTGGTGTTTTTCCAAACACAGCATCTGGATGGTATAGCAACTGCTCTGGGTTAAAATTAGATAAGGACGTGGAATTTGCTGTGTGTTTTTTGTTGTTGTTTCCAGCTGCTTTTCAGAGTGGTAACAGCCCATGCTATCACTCCCCTCCCAGCCTGCAGGCTGGCTGCAGCACGGCACTCACGTGTCTAATCGTTATTGGATTACATTTTCTGGCTTCATAAAATGCGGTTAAGAGGCACTTTAGACGTACGCGCATGACCTGCTTTCTGGAGATGGCTATCAGAGGAAAAATGACAGGTCAATCGCTGGTTATATCCCTAATGGAACCCTATTCCCTACATAGTGCACTACTTTTGACCAGGGTCCTATGGGCTCTATATAGGGAATAAGGTTTCCATTAGGGATGCAGACCTGCTTTCTGCAGATGGCTATCAGACGGAAAGTGACAGGTCAGTCACTGATTCCTGTTTGGACTGAGGCAGAGCGGTTAGCCTCCCCTGAGCACTTTAGAGAGGTAGACAAAAAAATAACTTCTGGAGAAGTCCGACATGCTGCATATATCAGCACACACTCCTGGCCGAGTGGGATGAGTGTGTGTGTGTTGTGTGTAATTTGGTATGTGCCGAGACACACACTTACGGGAAGTGGCTCTCTACTCTGGCAGCTGGGGGGAGGTGGGGAGGTGGGGAGGCGGGGAGGGGGTAGGAGGAAGTGAGGGAGGGGTGAGGGGTGAGGGGTGAGAAGAGGTTGAAGGAGGTAGGAGATGAAAAGATGACTGTAGCATGTTGTCTGTCACTTATAGGAGATTCAAACATACCAGAGGAGGGGAGGACGGAGGGAGGGAACTAAAAGAGGAACAGTCAGTCAAAGAGCAGGGTGAATGACTGAATGTGGTGATGAAGGAGAGGTCAAAGTGCAGGGTGAATGACTGAATGTGGTGATGAAGGAGAGGTCAAAGTGCAGGGTGATGAAGGCACCATACTACTGTACATTATACTGTTATACTGTTATACTGTACATTATACTGTTATACTGTTATACTGTACATTATACTGTTATACTGTACATTATACTGTTATACTGTTATACTGTACATTATACTGTTATACTGTACATTATACTGTTATACTGTTATACTGTACATTATACTGTTATACTGTACATTATACTGTTATACTGTTATACTGTACATTATACTGTTATACTGTACATGATGTAGCACAATTTGTACCATCTTAAAATGTCACCGAATTAGATGCTTCTTCCTCTTCTATTGGATGATTAAGGAAATGTAAAATACATGTTGAGGTAGGTCTGCGCCACAGGGGGTTGGTTACACCTTAATCGGGGAGGACGGGCTCGTTGTAATGGCTGGAGCGGAATTGGTGGAATGGTATCAAATACATAAAACACATGGTTTCCACATGGTTTCCATGTGTTTGATGCCATTACTTTTGCTCCGTTCCAGCCACTATTATGAGCCGTCCTCCTCTCAGCAGCCTCCACTGGACTATATAGGCCTACCGGTATTCATGCATAGACCTGTTTGAATTTTTTTACTTTACCTTACACAACGATATTTCAATGTTTGGTTTGTTAAATGTAATTTAAAATGTAATAACTGAGTGGTGAAACTCGAAAAATGATTGTGTGTTCTTCCCACCAGTTAAGAGACTGCTAACAGTTGAGAACTGCTTATTTACTAGCAAGAGCTTCGGGTGTGCACATGTACTTTTCTGCCATGAATAGTGCCTGTGAGGCAGCAGTGGGTGCCAAAAGCACCTTAGAAATCGGCACAATGCCCCTTGTGGAGAAAGTAAGAAATCCTATTGATTCAATTTAATAATTATTCTGATAAAGGAAAAGTTACTTTTTCACAAAATAGAGGCAAACTAAGCCAAAACAAAATGTTTTACAGGACATGTGGCTCAGTGTGGAAATGATAACACCTGAGTGAAGGAAATTAAGAAATCGAAAATGCATACAAAAATGTTTTGTTGAAGTTTGATTGAATAGTATATTTTTTTAATATAATCTTTATTTAACTAGGCAAGTCAGTTAAGAACAAATTCTTATTTACAATGACGGCCTAAAAGGGAACAGTGGGTTAACTGCCTTGTTCAGTGGCAAGATGATTTTTACCTTGTCAGCTCTGGGATTTGATCCAGTAACCTTACAGTTACTGGCCCAATGCTCTAACCACTAGGATACCTGACGGCCCGTATAGGTATACAACAATCAGAAAAGAGCAATCCCCATTAAAACTACATGGAACGTATTTGTAGCCACCCTAGGGTCATGCATTACTCATAACTGTTATTATTCATATACCGTCAAATACCACCATACCGTCAAAAATGAGAAAAATACTGTGATATAATATTCTGGCCATATCGCCCATGTTGAGATAATGCCGTTTAGAATACCCCTGAGTCAATACATGTTAGAATCACCGTTGACTGCCATTACACCTGAGAGTCTTTCTGGGTAAATCTCTAAGAGCTTTGCACACCTAGATTGTACAATATTTGCACATTATTCTTAAAAATATTCTTCAAGCTCTTTCAAGTTGGTTGTTGATCATTGCTAGACAGCCATTTTCAAGTCTTGTCATAGATTTTCAAGCCAATTTAAGTCAAAACTGCAACTAGGCCACTCAGGAACATTCAATCTTGGTAAGCAACTGCAGTGTATATTTGGCCTTTTCCTTGTCGATCACAAGCATACCCATAACATGATGCAGCCACCACAATGCTTGAAAATATGAAGAGCAGTGATGTGTTGTGTTGGATTTGCCCCAAATATGACGCTTTGAAATTAAGTTAATTTCTTTATCACATTTCTTGCAGTTTTACTTTAGTGCCCTGTTGCAAACAGGATGCATGTTTTGGAATAGTTTATTCTGTACAGGCTTCCTTCTTTTCACTCTGTCATTTAGGTTAGTATTGTGGAGTAACTACAATGTTGTAGATCCATCCTCAAACTGTTTTAAAGTCACCATTGGTGAAATCCCTGAGTAGTTTCCTTCCTCTCCGGCAACTGAGTTAGGAAAGACACCTGTATGTTTGTAGTGACTGGGTGTATTGATACACCATCCAAAGTGTAATCAATAACTTCACCATGCTCAAAAGGATATCCAATGTATTTTTTTTTTTATCTACCAACCAATCAAATGTATTTACAAAGCTCTTCTTACATCCGCTGATGTCACAAAGTGCTGTACAGAAACCCAGCCTACAACCCCAAACAGCAAACAATGCAGGTGTAGAAGCACTAGGTGCCCTTCTTTGCAAGGCATTGGAAAACCTCCCTGGTCTTTGAGGTTGAATCTGTGTTTGAATTTCACTGCTCGACTGAGATGAGGTAATCGTGCTAAACAATGTTATTGCACACAGAGTGAGTCCATGCAATGTATTATGTGACTTGTTAAGCACATTTTTACATTTAAACATATTTAGGCTTGCCATAACAAAAGGGTTAAATACTTATTGACTCGAGACATTTCAAGTTAAACATTTTATTTAATTTGTTAACATTTCTGAAAACATAATTCCACTTTGACGTTATGGGGGTATTGTGTGTAGGCCAGTGACACAACATCTCCGTTTTAAATTCAGGCTGCAACACAACAAAATGTGGAAAAAGTCAAGGAGTGTGAATACCTTCTGAACGCCCTGTATATCTACAGGCTTTCTCTTTTTGGAATTGTTACGTTACGTAAAGAGATTCTCTGGTTTCAACGGACTTTAAGAAACAAAACGCCAATAGATAGCAATAGATGCCTGGTGTGTCTTGGCTGTTAGCGTGTTAGCGTGTTAGTTGTAGAAAGCCCTGATGGGTGATTGCTGAGACAATAATCACAGTAAAGAATCAGTGTTGATAAAAAGGCCTCAGCATAAACATGGATCTTTAGCTCTGTCAACTTTAATTACAACCAACAGACAACACAATCCAACAACACACTGTTAATCATTCCAATGGGCTATTGATAGCTTTCCCGTTTAGAAGATCTATTAGTTCATGAGAGTATCTATCACCGTGCCAGCTAAGGAAGGCTGCAATGCAATAAGACAGCCATGGTGTGGTCGAACAGATCCTTATCCACATATAGTATTAAACCAGAGAACTGGTTAACTTTACACTGTGCAAATGTCGGATCTTAATGCGAGCCATTTAGTCATATGGGGAAAACAATCCTGCAGCAGGAGGTTTTAAATGTATAATCGCTACCATGGGGTGGCTGGAAGCGGTGTTTGTAGAATGTAGAATGTAGAATGTTTGTACAATGCAGTACCGTACCTAGTGGGCTATGGTTTGGGGATGGATGTGCAAACCAACTGACCTTATACCATAAAATACCATCAAGTATTCTCACAGAGAATATTCTCGCTAAAGCATTGTGAACTGGCTTAGAGTAGTGGTCTGACAGCATGCTCCGGCTCCGAGCATCATGAGTTTTGACACTTTGTGTGAATGGAAACTAATGTCGGTGTAGTCTACTGTAATTATTTAACCAATCCAAAGGCAGCAGGCACATACCTTAGTAGGTAACACTTTTCCAGTAGGTCACTGCCATTTGGGAAGGGATTCGAAAGCAGGCATCACGTGATAACGCATTCACATTCCACCGAGCGCGAGATGCTTGTAGCAACATTGTCGCCACTGTAGCAGGGTGACCAACTAGTGCTGGCAATTCAGTGAACAACTAAACAAGTGACATAATCGATGTACAGTCAGAAGTTTGGACACACCTACTAAAGGGGTTTTTCTTTATTTTTACTATTTTATACATTGTATAATAATAGTGAAGACATCAAAAGTATATAATAACACATATGGAATCATGTAGTAAGCAAAAAAGTGTTAAACAAATCCAAATATATTTTAGATTTTAGATTCTTCAAAGTAGCCACCCGTTGCCTTGATGACAGCTTTGCACACTTATATCAGCACAGTAGTATAGCAGTATAGCAGTATAGCAGTATAGTAGCATAGCAGTACAGTAGTATAGTAGTATAGTAGTATCGTAGTATAGTAGTATAGTAGTAGAGTGGTATAGTGGTATAGCAGTATAGTAGTACAGTGGTATAGCAGTATAGCTGTATAGCAGTATCGTAGTACAGTAGTATAGTAGCATAGCAGTACAGCAGTATAGTAGCATAGCAGTACAGTAGTATAGTAGCATAGTGGTATAGCAGTATAGTAGTACAGTAGTATAGCAGTATAGCAGGATAGCTGTATCGTAGTATAATGGTATAGCAGTATAGTACTATAGCAGTATAGCAGTATCGTAGTATAGTAGTATAGTAGTATAGCATTATAGCAGTATAGTAGCATAGTAGTACAGCAGTATAGCAGTATCATAGTATAGTAGTATAGTAGTATAGCATTATAGTAGTATAGCAGTATTTATAGTATAGTAGTATAGCATTATAGTAGTATAGCAGTATAGTAGTATAGTAGTATAGTGGTATAGCAGTATAGTACTACAGTAGTATTGCAGTATCGTAGTATGGCAGTATAGTGAGTATAGTAGTATGGCAGTATAGTAGTATAGTGGTACAGCAGTATAGTACTACAGTAGTATAGCAGTATCGTAGTATAGTAGTATCATAGTATAGTAGTATAGCAGTATAGTAGTATGACGGTATAGTAGTTTAGTAGTAAAGTAGTATAGCATTATAGCAGTATAGTATTATAGTAGTATAGTAGTATAGTAGTATAGCAGTATAGCAGTATCGTAGTATAGTAGTATAGCATTATAGTAGTATATCAGTATAGTAGTATAGTAATATAGTGGTATAGCAGTATAGTACTACAGTAGTATTGCAGTACTGTAGTATAGCAGTATAGTAGTATAGTATTATAGCAGTATAGCAGTATAGTAGTATAGTGGTACAGCAGTATAGTACTACAGTAGTATAGCAGTATCGTAGTATAGTAGTATAGCAGTATAGAAGTATAGTAGTATAGTAGTATCATAGTATAGTAGTATAGCAGTATAGTAGTATGGCGGTATAGTAGTTTAGTAGTATAGTAGTATAGTTGTATCATAGTATTATAGTATAGCAGAATGGTAGTATAGTAGTATAGCATATTAGTAGTATAGTAGTATAGTAGTGTAGCAGTATAGTAGTATCATAGTATCGTAGTACACACTCATTTCTTGAAACCAATGGGGTGGTAAGAGCAGCACAATGCACACAATACTAAATGTTCTACCAGGCTAGCTGTCTGGCCCCTGTAGCTAGTAACATTATACATGTTCTACCAAGCTAGCTGTCTGGCCCCTGTAGCTAGTAACATTATACATGTTCTACCAAGCTACCAAGCTAGCTGTCTGGCCCCTGTAGCTAGTAACATTATACATGTTCTACCAAGCTACCAAGCTAGCTGTCTGGCCCCTGTAGCTAGTAACATTATACATGTTCTACCAAGCTACCAAGCTAGCTGTCTGGCCCCTGTAGCTGGCTACCGAGAGTCTTTATCTAGGTAGCAAAACAGCTAGCTAGTGAATTATGCTAACCATTTAGCTAAAGTTAGCCAGCTAGCAAAAAATGTATCTCTCCACCTTTCTAGCTAGTTATATAGCAGTGGCCATTTGGCTAGTATCAACAAGGGCTTTGTACAACAACAGCAACATTAGCACAGCTAACTAGACTATAAAGCAACACATGGTCGGCAGACAAACGGTTGTCTGAGCTCAATGGCTAGCCCTGTGAAGGCCCAAAGATTCAATGATAACAGTGGCTTTAATTGTGGGAAAGAGTTTACCTTCTGAATCCAGGTAAACAGACACAGGTGATGGGCCACCAGGTTCTTACACACAGAAGCTCCCGAGGGTGTCCCTGGCTCCAAGCTTGTTGTCTGAAGCATTCTGACACGTGTATTAGAGAGAGAGAGCGGGGGGTACAAAGAGAAGATGAGATCAACTTTATTGTCCCAGACGGGGACAATATCTTTCTTGGACATACACGCGCTGCTGTAAAGATATTACTAGTTATGGACTTCTTGAATGACATGGCAATGACATCCAAGAGTTTTGACAGAATGTTTACTTTCCTTGTCTGTAGCTAAACTGTATCAGTATATAATCAGGGTAAGTGTACTGTCAGAATGTCTGTGCTGCACTACATTCCCTAGGGCAGATAGAGACCTTGTTCTCTGCTCCTTCATCTGCTTAGCTCTTAACTGCCTGTCCATTAACCCTCTGGTGTCTCCTAAACTCCTAACATTTTAAGATGATCATACCAAGAATCATTTAGCTTTTTTTTTTATTAGAGAGAATTTTAAGACCCCTTAAGGTATAATACGTATATATATTTTTCATATTTGATGAAACACTGAATTTGGCAATACTGCTATTAGCCCATTGAAATGTATTGAATAACATATTCACTACATGGAACAAACAGCACAGTCCCCCCAACAAAATAAAAAGGAAGTTTATTCTGTCCTGTATCTGAGAGACATAAAAAAAAAAAACATGTTTTGTACATTATTATTTTAGGCATATACTATATACTTCAATACATGTTTTCAACTGGTACCGGGGACCTTCAGACGAGACTTGTGAGGCTTATGGGCATTCTAGAGCAAAACCACCAACTTGTACGTGTTGGTGAGAAAATACCTTTTCCACAGAGCCCAAACTGGGTCGTAGAGCAAAACAGAGAACACCATCGTGTTCGTGAGAGTCTCGGTTTTTCACAGAAGGGGTCATTATAGTCTGTACCGTTTGGACGCTACAGACGTTTTCTTGAGAATGCCGATTTTCAGGATGTCTCATGGTCTGACATACACCGTTCTACCTCTGCCACCTTTCACCGTAGATGTGGAATGACGATATCGGCAGATGCCGTGGATTGATACGCAGCCTACGCCTAACAGATATCTCTAGCATAAACAGATGGATTTTGATGGCGATTTTTTTATTATGTTGATTAGATTTCAACGTGGCCCATAGACATTGTAGGGTTGAAAGGTTAATACAGCCATGACAACAACATGTTCAGGACATTAACCGTGTTGCTGTGCAATTATTTGATTAGTTTATAAGGAGAGGAGTGGGTGTAAGACTTTGAAGCCTTCCTTTCCCCTGACTGGTTATTACCGTGTCATTTTGTCATTTTGTCACATCTAACAGCAATTGACAGGATCTGGATTTTGTCAAGCCATTAATGCGCTTTGCTCGCTCACTCGAGGTGCTGTGTGTGTGCGTGTGTGTTTGCTTGTGTGCGTGCGTGTGTGTTTGCTTGTGTGCGTGCGTGTGTTTGTGTGTGCCTGCGTGCGTGCGTGTGCTGTCAGTACCGGTGGAGGAGATAGGAGTCTGAATGGGAAATTACAGCAAAGTGCCGTAAACAGGGAACAAATTAATTATTTAACTGAAAATAAAGCAATTACATCAGGCAATAGAGAGAGTAGCTGGCCTGTGATGACCACTTAATCAACCAATCAAGTGCTTTCAGAGAAAAACAATTGTTGTGTTGTGTAAATATCACGGCCAATAACCAAAACGAGTGTCGGAATTCTTTTGGAAGTTATGATGTGATGTAATGTTGTCTCTACATTCTTGTCCTTTGTGCTGTTGTCTGTGCCCAATAATGTTTGTGCATCTACCATGTTGTGCTTCTGTCATGTTATGTTGCTACCATGCTGTGTTGTCATGTTATGTTGCCACCGTGCTGTGTTGTCATGTTATGTTGCTACCATGCTGTGTTGTCATGTTATGTTGCTACCATGCTGTGTTGTCATGTTATGTTGCTACCATGCTGTGTTGTCATGTTATGTTGCTACCATGCTGTGTTGTCATGTTATGTTGCTACCATGCTGTGTTGCCATGTTGTGTTGCTACCATGCTGTGTTGCCATGTTGTGTTGCTACCATGCTGTGTTGCCATGTTGTGTTGCTACCCTGCTGTGTTGCCATGTTGTGTTGCTACCATGCTGTGTTGTCATGTTATGTTGCTACCATGCTGTGTTGCCATGTTGTTTTGCTACCATGCTGTGTTGCCATGTTGTGTTGCTACCCTGCTGTGTTGCCATGTTGTGTTGCTACCCTGCTGTGCTGCCATGTTGTGTTGCTACCATGCTGTGTTGTCATGTTATGTTGCTACCATGCTGTGTTGCCATGTTGTGTTGCCACCATGCTGTGTTGCCATGTTGTGTTGCCACCATGCTGTGTTGCCATGTTATGTTGCTACCATGCTGTGTTGCCATGTTGTGTTGCTACCCTGCTGTGTTGTCATGTTATGTTGCTACCATGCTGGGTTGCCATGTTGTGTTGCTACCCTGCTGTGTTGCCATGTTATGTTGCTACCATGCTGTGTTGCCATGTTATGTTGCTACCCTGCTGTGCTGCCATGTTGTGTTGCTACCCTGCTGTGCTGCCATGTTGTGTTGCTACCCTGCTGTGCTGCCATGTTGTGTTGCTACCCTGCTGTGCTGCCATGTTGTTTTGCTACCCTGCTGTGTTGTCATGCTACCATGCTGTGCTGCCATGTTGTGTCACTACCCTGCTGTGCTGCCATGTTGTGTCGCTACCCTGCTGTGCTGCCATGTTGTGTTGCTACCATGCTGTGCTGCCATGTTGTGTCGCTACCCTGCTGTGCTGCCATGTTGTGTCGCTACCCTGCTGTGCTGCCATGCATTGCTGCCATGCTAGGTTGTCGTCTTAGGTCTCTCTTTATGTAGTGTTGTGTTGTCTCTCTTGTCGTGAAGTGTGTTTTGTCCTATATTTATATTTAATTAAGTAATACATTTTTAAATGTATCCCAGCCCCCTATATTTCATTTAATTAATTAATAATTGTTTTAATGTATCCCAGCCCCCTTACCTGCAGGAGGCCGTTTGCCTTTTGGTAGGCCGTCATTGTAAATAAGAATTTGTTCTTAACTGACTTGCCTAGTTAAATAAAGGTTAAATAAAAATGAATAAAATAAAATAAATGTTACATTACATTTACAAGTGCATTTTGATCCATTAACTAAGTTACATGCTCGTTAATGACTATATTAAAATTGGTTGAGACACAATCAAATATGTTTTGAATGATCTTAACTAGTAGCTATCAGGGCTCTGTACTGTTAGAGGCCCACTTCTATGGTCTACAGACTGTGCGTGGTTCTGTACTCTGTCACACTGACAGTAGAAGCTTACTGTTAATGGCCTTTCTTTTCTCCTACAATGCATCTTCTAATCATTAAAGCATAAATCATCTGTGTGTGTCTGTGTCTGTGTGTGTGTGTGTGTGTGTGTGTGTGTGTGTGTGTGTGTGTGTGTGTGTGTGTGTGTGTGTGTGTGTGTGTATGCATGCACATGTGTGTGTGTGTTACTGGGTAGTGGCATAAATCATCTGTGTGTGTGTGTGTGTGTGTGTTACTGGGTTGAGGTGAAGAGCATGCCTGTAATGGCTAGGTGTTGAAGCTGAATGAAAGAGACAGTATTTAATATAATTATGAAATGCTTCAGTCACAGTAACATTAAATAAACACCCCGTGAAGTGAACTGGGATCTGATGAGTGTGTGAGAGAGCGAGAGAGAGAGAGAGAGAGAGAGAGAGAGAGAGAGAGAGAGAGAGACTCTGTGTGTGTCTGTCTGTCTGTCTGTGTGTGTGTGTGTGTGTGTGTGTGTGTTGGGTATTCTATCCTTGTGGGGACCTAAAAAACCAAAAAGTCCACACAAGGACAATTCTCCCTCGTAGGGACACTTCCAATGTGGCAAAAAGGACAAAGGCTATTTTAAGGTTAGGGGTTAGGGTTACGGTTAGAATTAGGGTAAGGGTTAAGTGTTTGGGAAAATAGGATTTTGAATGTGTGTGCAGTGGCGGTTCTAGACCATTTCAACTGGGGGGGCCAAGCTGGGGCCAGACGTACTGTTAGAGGGGCCAGTTACATTAGACGTTATTGTTGTCATATCGTTTTCTTCACTGCATTGCAGGCATTAGCAGGTTAAAGACCACATCCCTCTAGTAAATGTGTGGGTTTAAATTAGTGTTCTGCGTTGCCACTGTCTAATAACGGATGAAAACAAAGGGGTCCAAAATTGTTGTCACAGGGGCACTGGCCCCTCTTTCCCACACTCAATGCACTTGGTCACACACACACACACACACACACACACACACACACACACACACACACACGACACGCAAAGACACACACACACACACACACACACTGCCCCCAGAACCACTAGTGTGTGTGTGTGTGTGTGTGTGTGTGTGTGTGTGTGTGTGTGTGTGTGTGTGTGTGTGTGTGTGTGTGTGTGTGTGTGTGTGTGTGTGTGTGTGTGACCAAGTGCATTGAGTGTGTATGTAAAATAGTGCACACTGCTGTGAGAGGCAGGGAGTGTGTATCTCAGGCACTCTCACATATCAACCCTCTCAGAAATCTCTCTCAGATCTCTCTCCTCTCTAGCCTATAGTGTTTTGGCAGGTGAGACCTGATCTTTACACCTGCAAGTGGATAAAAAAAAATAACTGAGCAGACAGACTCAGTATCAAGGTACCATCTGAGGACCCTCAGTATCAGTTAGCTAGAGGGATCACCGAGAGGCGGGACATTAAATGCAGTGTGGAATGGACATTAAAGGTGAGCGCTTAAAACAAGCGGTGGAGTAGCTACATCAGTGTTCCTGTTGCCAGACAGCTGGCCCACGAGGCTGCTGAGAGCCAGAGGAGCTATTCCAATATATTTTTTCTTCTCTTCTTTTTGTGTGTGCTAAATACTGCAACCGACCAACAGACTTCTTTGATTCAGTTCAACTGCTGTTATTCTACCCTACACCTCTCCTCATTGATGATCCAAAAAAACAGTAGGCTTTGAAGGGGAATATTGGACAGTAGCTGGAAGCCCTGGCGCTTGTTTCATCGCGGAGAGAAACGTCTGGAAGAGAACAGAGGGAGGGGGGCTACCTGTCATCTGAGGGCTCGTCTGAAACGGGGATAAACTGCTGTTTCAGAAGCTCCTGTCTCTGTTAGGGCTTCTCTCTCTCTCTCTCTCTCTCTCTCTCGATCTTTCTTTTTCTCTCTCTCTGGTTGAGCTGGATATTGCTTCAGGTGGTCTTTAGATGAAAAAGGTCCTTAATGAACGTGAAGGCTTCTAATATTCTCTAAGCCGTCAGAACCTTTTGTAAGCAGATTTTTTGTTACTGACCGCGCATATACCTCAGTCTTTCTCACAATAGAGTTTTAGACAGGAGACATGGAATAAGGAAAAACAAGAAAAAAACTAAAACTGGCCTTCTCTGACACTCATCATCGTAAACTCTCTCTGGCTGCTACAGGCCTCTCCTCTCCCTCCTTACTATCTTCACTCCCTCTCTGTCCTTCCATCACTCCTTCTCTCCCTCCTTACTATCTTCACTCCCTCCTTCACTCTGTCCTTCCCTCCCTCCTTCTCTCACTCCTTCCCTCCCTCCTTCTCTCTGTCCTTCCATCACTCCTTCCCTCCCTCCTTCCCTCCCTCCTTACTATCTTCACTCCCTCCTTCACTCTGTCCTTCCCTCCCTCCTTCTCTCACTCCTTCCCTCCCTCCTTCCCTCCCTCCTTCCATCACTCCTTCCCTCCCTCCTTCCCTCCCTCCTTCCCTCCTTCCCTCCTCCCTCCCTCCTTCCCTCCTCCTCCTATCTTTCCTTCCCTCCCTCCTTCTCTCCCTCCTTCCCTCCCTCCTTCCCTCCCTCCTTCTCTCCGTCCTTCCCTCCCTCCTCCTATCTTTCCTTCCCTCCCTCCTTCTCTCCCTCCTTCCCTCCCTCCTTCCCTCCCTCCTTCTCTCCGTCCTTCCCTCCCTCCTCCTCTCTGTCCTTCCCTCCCTCCTTCCCTCCCTCCTTCCCTCCTCCTTCCCTCCCTCCTTCCCTCCCTCCTTCCCTCCCTCCTTCTCTCCGTCCTTCCCTCCCTCCTTCTCTCTGTCCTTCCCTCCCTCCTTCTCTCTGTCCTTCCCTCCCTCCTTCCCTCCCTCCTTCTCTCCGTCCTTCCCTCCCTCCTTCCCTCCCTCCTTCCCTCCCTCCTTCTCTCCGTCCTTCCCTCCCTCCTCCTATCTTTCCTTCCCTCCCTCCTTCTCTCCCTCCTTCCCTCCCTCCTTCCCTCCCTCCTTCTCTCCGTCCTTCCCTCCCTCCTTCTCTCTGTCCTTCCCTCCCTCCTTCCCTCCTCTTCCCTCCTCCTTCCTCCCTCCTCCTCTCTGTCCTTCCCTCCCTCCTTCCCTCCCTCCTTCTCTCCGTCCTTCCCTCCCTCCTTCCCTCCCTCCTTCCCTCCCTCCTTCCCTCCGTCCTTCCCTCCCTCCTCCTATCTTTCCTTCCCTCCCTCCTTCTCTCCCTCCTTCCCTCCCTCCTTCCCTCCCTCCTCCTATCTGTCCTTCCCTCCCTCCTTCCCTCCCTCCTTCTCTCCGTCCTTCCCTCCCTCCTTCCCTCCCTCCTTCCCTCCCTCCTTCTCTCCGTCCTTCCCTCCCTCCTCCTATCTTTCCTTCCCTCCCTCCTTCTCTCCCTCCTTCCCTCCCTCCTTCCCCCTCCCTCCTTCTCTCCGTCCTTCCCTCCCTCCTCCTATCTTTCCTTCCCTCCCTCCTTCTCTCCCTCCTTCCCTCCCTCCTTCCCTCCCTCCTTCTCTCTGTCCTTCTCTCCCTCCTTCTCTCTGTCCTTCCCTCCCTCCTCCTCTCTGTCCTTCCCTCCCTCCTTCTCTCTGTCCTTCTCTCCCTCCTTCTCTCTGTCCTTCCCTCCCTCCTCCTCTCTGTCCTTCCCTCAATCCTTCCCTCCCAGGAAGTCAGTTTTAGCTAAGATGGTGTCTCACGGGGGGAGAGTTATGTAGACATAACATGAGAAGTTTAAACTAATCCAGGAAGTGATGTTGCAGGCTAAATGCTGCTCCCTCTCATTGAGTATCTCAAGTTGAAGGCCGACCGGGGTACTGCAGGCTGCCAGTAGCAACTAAATTATCCTTATCTTCTTCTGTGAACGATTTTAAAATAATAGGTTGAAGGGACAGACATCTGGTTTAATAGAACTAAGTATTGGTACCAGGATTGTCTTAAAATGTGTATTTTATTTACACAAATATTGCCCATGAAGATTTCCATTTTCCCATTCACTGCAATGGGGGATCCTGCTTTTTTGAAAACAATGACTGCAGTACCCTGGTGGGCCTTGCACTTCAATGAAAGGGGGCAGTCATTCTCCCCGGGTGCTGTCTACCTGTCTCATTCATTCTCTCTCTTTCTCTCTCTCTCTCCGACACTGTCTCCGACACTGTCTCTCCGTCTCTGTCTCCGTCAGACATTCACTCTAGAACATCAACTGACCTCACTCAGACTCAGTAACAGCAAATGCAGCAATTATTTCCTCTATTGCTCTTCCTCTCCCCCCTGTCCGCACTTTTCTCTTCAGAATCCGTGTTGCCATTACGATCATTATGGCAAGGCCTGAGGCCCTTCTGACACTCCAGAAAATAGACACACACACACACACACACACACACACACCGCTTCCACGGCACGGGAAAAGAAACGAGCAAAACAATGTTACAACACTGAGACATGAACAATTTGCACGTCGAATCGCAACACACCTGACAAACATGTCTGCCCGTGATCTATGACTCCTATAATTAACTGTCAGCCGTGTCAATATTCACCAACACGTCCTCCGTTCGAGGAGAGAACGCTAAACTAACTGGTTGGAGTCACTCTCTACACACCTGTGTCTCAAATGGCACAATGTTCACAATATTCACCTGTGGGCCCTGGTCTAAAGTAGTGGACTGTATACAGAATAGGGCCTTGGTTACAGTAGTAAACTATATAGAGAATAGAGCCCTGTTCAACAGTAGTGGACTATATAGAGAATAGAGCCCTGTTCAACAGTAGTGGACTATATAGAGAATAGAGCCCTGTTCAACAGTAGTGGACTATATAGAGAATAGAGCCCTGTTCAACAGTAGTGGACTATATAGAGAATAGGGCCCTGGTCAACAGTAGTGGACTATATAGAGAATAGAGCCCTGTTCAACAGTAGTGGACTATATAGAGAATAGGGCCCTGGTCAACAGTAGTGGACTATATAGAGAATAGAGCCCTGTTCAACAGTAGTGGACTATATAGAGAATAGGGCCCTGGTCAACAGTAGTGGACTATATAGAGAATAGAGCCCTGTTCAACAGTAGTGGACTATATAGAGAATAGGGCCCTGGTCAACAGTAATACACTATATAGAGAAAAGGGCCGTCTCCCTCTTCGTCTCTTTCGCCTTCTCCCTCTCCGTCTCCCTCTCCGTCTTTCTCTGTGTCTCTCTCTCTTTCTCCCTCTCCGTCTCCCTCTCAGTCTCTCTTTCTCCCTCTCTGTCTTTCTATCCGTCTCTCTTTCTCTCTTTCTCCCTCTCCGTCTTTCTCTCTTTCTCCCTCTCTGTCTTTCTTTCTGTCTCCCTCTCCGTCTCCCTCTCCGTCTGTCTCTCTCCCTCGCCGTCTCTCTCTCGTCCTCTCTCTCTTTCTCCCTCTCCATCTCTCTCTCTTTCTCCCTCTCAGTCTCTCTCTACGTCTTTCTCTCTTTCTCCCTCTCCGTCTCCCTCTCCGTCTTTCCATCTTTCTCCCTCTGTCTCTCTCTCTTTCTCCCTCTCCATCTCTCTCTCTTTCTCCCTCTCAGTCTCTCTCTACGTCTTTCTCTCTTTCTCCCTCTCCGTCTCCCTCTCCGTCTTTCCATCTTTCTCCCTCTGTCTCTCTCTCTTTCTCCCACTCCATCTCTCTCTCTTTCTCCCTCTCAGTCTCTCTCTGTCTTTCTCTCTTTCTCCCTCTCCATCTCTGTCTCAGTCTTTCTCTCTTTCTCCGTCTCCATCTCTCTCTCTTTCTCCCTCTCCGTCTTTCTCTCTTCTCCCTCTCCGTCTTTCTCTCTGTCTCTCTCTTTTTCTTCCTCTCCGTCTCTCTCTCCGTCTCCCTCTCCGTCTTTCTCTCTATCTCCCTCTCCGTCTCCCTCTCCGTCTCTCTCTCTTTTTCCCTCCCCGTCTTTCTCTCTTTCTCCCTCTCCGTCTACCTCTTCGTCTTTCTCTCTGTCTCTCTCTCTTTCTTCCTTTCCGTCTCTCTCTCTTTCTCCCTCTCCTTCTCTCTCTCTTTCTCCCTCTCATTCTTTCTCTCCGTCTCTCTCTCTCTTTCTCCCTCTCCGTCTCCCTCTCCGTCTCTCTCTCTTTCTCCCTCTCCCTCTCCATCTCCCTCTCCGTCTCTCTCTTTTTTCCCTCCCCGTCTTTCTCTCTTTCTCCCTCTCCGTCTCTCTCGGTCTCCCTCTCCTTCTCCCTGTCGGTCTCCCTCTCCGTCTTTCTCTCTGTCTCTCTCTCTTTCTCCCTCTCCGTCTTTCTCTCCGTCTCTCTCTCTGTCTTTCTCCCTCTCCGACTCCCTCTCCGTCTTTCTTTCTTTCTCCCTCTCCGTCTGTCTCTTTCTCCATCTCCGTCTTTCTCTCCGTCTCCCTCTCCGTCTCTCTCTCCGTCTCCCTCTCCGTCTCTCTCTTTCTCCCTCTCCTTCTCTCTCTGTCTCCCCCTCCGTCTCCCTCTCCTTCTCTCTCTCCTTCTCCCTCTCAGTCTCCCTCTCCCTCTTTTTTCTTTCTTCCGCTCCATCTTTCTCTCCGTCTCTCTCTCTTTCTCCCTCTCCTTCTCTCTCTGTCACCCCCTCTGTCTCCCTCTCCTTCTCTCTCTCCTTCTCCCTCTCCATCTCCCTCTCCGTCTCTCTCTTTTCTCCCTCTCCCTCTCCGTCTTTCTCTCTCTCTCTCTCTCTTTCTCTCTCTCTTTCTCCCTCTCCGTCTCCCTCTCTTTCTCCCTCTCCGTCTTTCTCTCCGTGTCTCTCTCTTTCTCCCTCTCCGTCTCCCAATTACAATACAATCACACTACAATTACAATACAATCACACTACAATTACAATACAATCATACTACAATCACAACACAATCACAGTACAATCACATTACAATTACACTACAATCGCAATTCAATCACAATACAATCATACCACAATCACAATACAATCACATTACAATCACACCACAATCACAATACAATCCCATTACAATCACACAACAATCACAATACAATCACATTACAATTACACTACAATCACAATTCAATCACGATACAATCACACCACAATCACAATACAATCACATTCCAATCACAATACTATCACACCACAATCACAATACAATCACAATACAATCACACCACAATCACAATACAATCACAATACAATCACAATACAATTACAATACAATTGCAGTACAATCACAATACAATCACACTGCAATCACAATACAATCACACTGCAATTACAATACAATCACACTACAATCACAATACAATTACAATACAATCACACTGCAATCACAATACAATCACACTGCAATTACAATACAATCACACTACAATCACAATACAATTACAATACAATCACACTACAATTACAATACAATCACAATATCCCGCTACAATTGCACAAAATTGGATGCATTTAATTCATAACCCATCAAATGTCTCTGAATGATCACTGGAGTTTTGCCTAGAAACTTCCAAGCTGTCAAATTACATGACGATCTATCTATAGCTATGCCAGCTAGACAAAGAGGACAATAAAACACAGCATCCCATCCGCCATGCACCATTTTGATTGTGAGCGATATGCCATGTTAACCAACACAAACTGGCACATTGGTGGAAGTCTACATTTAATTATCAGAGAGGTTGTTAATGACCCCATTAGTGGGAGCATAATGGGGAATTAGGCTGTTCTGTTGTGTGTGAGGGATGGCTTGTGTGACAGCCATCTGGCTGGAGTACGAGAGATAGGGAGAACGGAGGACCATGAGAGAGAGGGACAACAGAACCTGTCCAATATGGGCAATACCGGGGACGGGACAGATGAAACATCAGTTATCATGGAACTATGATGAATAACTTAACCTTGTCTCTCTATGTCCCTCATGTAGATAAGATATGAATGTAAGCAAATGTATATTTGACCGGCAGAACAAAAATGTACATATAGGAGTCGAAATTAAGTTTAGGGTTAAGGGTAGGTTTAAGAATGATAATTAAGTTTAGGGTTAAGGGTAGGTTTAAGCTACCTCTGGTAAGACGAGGGGTGTGTGTGTGTGTGTCTATTTGTCAATAACAGCTGGTGCGCGATGCCTAATATTAAAGAAGTCTCGAGGTATTGCTCACCTGAGGTAGAGTACCTTATGATAAGATGTAGACCACACTATCTACCAAGAGAGTTCTCATCTATATTATTCCTAGCTGTCTATTTACCACCACAGAACGAAGCTGGCACTAAGACCGCTCTCAACCAACTCTATAAGGCCATAAGCAAAGAAGAAAACGCTCACCCAGAAGCGGCGGCGCTCCTAGTGGCCGGGGACTTTAATGCAGGCAAACTTATATCAGTTTTACCCAGTTTTTACCAGCATGTCACGTGCAACCAGAAAAAAATGATCCTAGACCACCTTTATTCCACACACAGAGATGCATACAAAGCTCTCCTCCGCCCTCCATTTGGCAAATAATTCTCCTGATTCCTGCTTACAAGCAAAAAAGAAAGCAGGAAGTACCAGTGACTCGCTCAATACGGAAGTGGTCAGATGACGCGGATGCTACACTACAGGACTGTTTTGCTAGCACAGACTGAAATATGTTCCGGGATTCATCCAATGGCATTGAGGAATACACTACCTCAGTCATCGGCTTCATAAATAAGTGCATCGACAACATCACAACCACAGTGACTGTACGTACATTTCCAACCAGAAGCCATGGATTACAGGCAACATCCGCATTGAGCTAAAGGCTAAAGCTGCTGCTTTCAAGGAGCGTAAGACTAATCCAGTTGCTTATAAGAAATCCCACTATGCCCTCAGACAAATTATCAAACAAGCAAAACGTCAATACAGGATTAAGATTGAATCCTACTACACCGGCTCTGACGCTCGTCGGATGTGGCAGGGCTTGAAAACTATTACGGATTACAAAGTGAAACCCAGACGCGAGCTGCCCAGTGACGCGAGCCTACCAGATGAGCTAAATGCCTTTTATGCTCGCTTTAAGGCAAGCAACACTGAAACATGCACGAGAGCACCAGCTGTTCTGGATGACTGTGTGATAACACTCTCGGTAGCCGATGTGAACAAAATCTTTAAATAGGTCAACATTCACAAACCCGCTGGGCCAGACGGATTACCAGAACGTGTACTCAAAGCATGTGCGTGTCTTCACTGACATTTTCAACCTCTCCCTGGCCGAGTCTGTAATACCTACATGTTTCAAGCAGACCACCATAGTCCCTGTGCCCAAGGAAGAGAAGGTAAGCTGCCTAAATGATTACCGCCCTGTAGCACTCACGTCGGTAGCCATGAAGTGCTTTGAAAGGCTGGTCATGGCTCACATCAACAGCATCCTCCCGGAATCCCTAGACCCACTCCAAATTGCATACAGCCCCAACAGATCCACAGATGACGCAATCTCAATCGCACTCCACACAGCCCTTTCTCACCTGGACAAAAGGAACATCTATGTGAGAATGCTGTTCATTGACTACAGCTAAGCATTCAACACCATAGTGCCCACGAAGCTCATCACTAAGCTAAGGACTCTGGGACTAAATACCTCCCTCTGCAACTGGATCCTGGACTTCCTGACGGGCCGCCCCCAGGTGGTAAGAGCAGGCAACAACACGTCTGCCACGCTGATCCTTAACACTGGGGCCCCTCTGGGGTGTGTACTTAGTCCCCTCCTGTATTCCCTGTTCACCCACGACTGCATGGCCAAACACGACTCCAACACCATCATTAAGTTTGCTGACGACACAACAGTGGTAGGCCTGATCACCGACAATGATGAGACAGCCTATAGGGAGGAGGTCAGAGAACTGGCAGTGTGGTGCCAGGACAACAACCTCTCCCTTAATGTGAGCAAGACAAAGGAGCTGATCGTGGACCACAGGAAAAGGCGGGCCGAACAGGCCCCCATTAACATCGACAGGGCTGTAGTGGAGCGGGTCGAGAGTTTAAGGTTCCTTGGTGTCCACATCACAAACAAACTATCATGGTCCAAACATACCAAGACAGTCGTGAAGAGGGCACGACAAAACCTTTTCCCCCTCAGGAGAAAATTTGGCATGGGTCCCCAAATCCTCTACAGCTGTACCATCGAGAGCATCCTGACCGGTTGCATCACCGCCTGGTATGGCAACTGCTCGGCATCTGACCGTAAGGCGGGTAGTGCGAACAACCCAGTACATCACTGGGGCCAAGCTTCCTGCCATCCAGTGACCTATACAATAGGCGGTGTCAGAGGAAAGCCCATAACATTGTCAGAGACTCCAGTCACCCAAGTCATAGACTGTTTTCTCTGCTACCGCACGGCAAGCGGTACCGGAGTGCCAAGTCTAGGACCAAAAGGCTCCTTAACAGCTTTTACCCCCCAAGCCATCAGACTGCTGAACAATTAATAAAATTGTTACCGGACAATTAACATTGACCTCCCTTCCCCTCTCTTTGTTTGTACACTGCTGCTACTCGCTGTTTATTATCTATGCATAGCCACTTCACCCCTACCTACATGTACAAATTACCTCAACTAACCTGTACCCCCGCACACTGACTCAGTACCGGTGCCCCCTGTGCATAGCCTCGTTATTGTTATTGTTACTTTTTATTATTACTTTTTATTTTCGTCTACTTGGTTAATATTTTCTTTACTCTGCTTGAACTGCACTGTTGGTTAACGGCTTGTAAGTAAGTATTTCACGGTAAAGTCTACACTTGTTGTATTCGGCGCATGTGACAAATAAAGTTTGATTTGATTTGAAGAATGAGGGTTAAGTTAAGGTTAGGAACATTGGGTCAGTGTACAGACATCCGCCGCTATTTCTGTTCGGTTAAATACACACTGCCATAAGGTAACCCTGTCTCGCCCTTTAGTACATGTTATTTAATTTCAGTTTAACATACCATACAACACTATGCACAAGGACTACTTTTAACAATTTACACTGACAATTTTACAAAAAACACAATTACCCGGAAGAAGATGCAAAGTTTGGTTTAGTAACAGAATTTAGGTAAAATCTGTTACTAAACTTTGTGTCCAAGTTTTCCAAAAACTGTTAAATATCCACTCCGGATTCAACGACGTCTGCAAAAAGAATGGGGTGTCAGCTATGACATGACACATTGACTTCAAAAAATATATATTTTGGTTATCAAACTACAGTGAAGTGAAGTGGATTTACACCCAGTAACGGAATTGCGATAACGAGAATTTCATCATGAGTCCCTGATCTTTACTAAACAGAAATGCATAATTGTAGATATTAATGTGATTCTCTTCAGGGTGATGTGTATGCAAAATCCTACTTTGCATATTTGGGTGTTATTCTACACAATGGCTGTTATTCTTATGATCTCTGCCCCCAAACAAGACAAAATCTGAACCAATCATAGACGTCTATATTTCACACGTTTGGACACCAAAGTACAGCATAGTAGACTACAGCACAGAACAGTAGAGTACAGTAGAGAATAGTAAAGTACAGTAGAGTTCAGTACAGTGCAGTACATTATAGTGTACTCAACACTAAAGTGCTCTACTGTGTACATAACTCTACTGTACAGTACAGTACTATACTGAACTATACTCTATTTTTAATTGAATGTATTGAACTTTACTGTACAGTATTGCACTGTGCTGTCCTTACATGTGAACCCAACTGTGGTTTGTGACTACTATGATTTCCCATTGTATCCAACTCAATTGCAGAAATTGTTATTGTAAAAACACTATAACTCATTATAACTTACTTGTTACTTCTGTGAACTTCTGTGAACTTACCTTTGGTCATGAGAAATGTTTAAACAATCTTACAGATATGTAGGGTTTTGGTAAAGAATTTCAAGGCACAATATTTCTTAAACCTACAGAAGGCAGAAGAAATTATCCAAAACTAAATATAAAATTGTTGATATTAGTTGGCAGGGGTCTTAACTTCAACATTGTTGTGTTTGGATGTATTTCTGATACCTTTTAAGAGTGTGTCTGCTAAATGTTTTCTAAGACCCTGTTTCCATCTGTTTGACCAGAAATCAAAGCCTTTGCTTATCCCTAATTGTTAGGATGTAAAATGGTTGACTTTCGGAAAAAACTCTTATCTTTCGTTTTGACACCCAATCTGACACGGTCCCATGAGCTTCACATGTTGTTGCTCATGGGTTTCCATGGAAACACCCAGAGTGTTTGTCAGGATGAGGAAACAGATACAGTCCTACATGCATAGAAGCCTATAGAGAAAGGCCTACTGATTAAATGATCAAGTCAGGTTATGTCCATTTCTTAAATAACGACGTTAAGATGAAATGCTTTCTGAAGGCAGACAATCATTTTTGTCATAAAGAGACTTATGACTGCCACTTCACATACATTAAACAGAGTGACAATGCAATTAGCTGGCATCAGAAACAGAGCAGTGTAATTCTCACAGTCTTGACACTGAGAACAGTGAATCAAAACCTTGTTCAAACAAAATTATGGATAAATAAGAGTGGTGATATTTTCTATTTTCTACTCAGCAAGGACCCCATTTTTTTCCCCAGAATTCCTGCCGACCTATCTCATCCCAAATCCAATGAAACCTTAAAATCTGTACAAAAACTGTTAACGTCAACAAATAACCTTAAATAATTACATTTTCATCTATTTCATTAAAATTAAGATAAATAAATACATTTACTTAATAAAGTTATATTTTTCTAATTATCTTTTTAAAAAACCTTTGCATATTGTCCCATACAATAATCAGTACTCTTATTTTTTTTCAACCACTAACGTTGTGAAATGACTGAAACAGGTAGTACCTATCATGTGTTGTGTTCCAAATTGGTCCTATTCCCCATGGGCAATGTTCAAAAGTAGTACACTATAAACGTAATGGCATCCTATTCTCCATGCGCCCTGCTCAAAAGTAGTACACTGTAAAGAGAATGGTATCTTATTCCCCATGGGCAATGTTCAAAAGTAGTACACAATAAAGGGAATGGTATCCTATTTCCTATGGGCCCTGTTCAAAAGTAGTGCACCCTAAAGGGAATGTGGTGCCGTTTGGGAAGCAGTTGAGTGTAGGTGGTTTGAATCACTGTCTGATGGGTTAGACTGCTGGCCTACACGAGGCTGATGGCTTAGACTGCTGGTCTACATGAGACTGATGGGTTAGACTGCTGGTCTACACGAGACTGAAGGTTTGGACTGCTGGTCTACACGAGACTGATGGGTTAGACTGCTGGTCTACATGAGACTGATGGGTTAGACTGCTGGTCTACATGAGGCTGATGGGTTAGACTGCTGGTCTACATGAGACTGATGGGTTAGACTGCTGGTCTACATGAGGCTGATGGGTTAGACTGCTGGTCTACACAAGACTGATGGGTTAGACTGCTGGTCTACACGAGACTGATGGGTTAGACTGCTGGTCTACATGAGACTGATGGGTTAGACTGCTGGTCTACATGAGGCTGATGGGTTAGACTGCTGGTCTACACGAGACTGATGGGTTAGATTGCTGGTCTACATGAGACTGATGGGTTAGACTGCTGGTCTACATGAGACTGATGGGTTAGACTGCTGGTCTACAGGAGACTGATGGGTTAGACTGCTGGTCTACATGAGACTGATGGGTTAGACTGCTGGTCTACATGAGTCTGATGGGTTAGACTGCTGGTCTACATGCGACTGATGGGTTAGACTCCTGGTCTACATGAGACTGATGGGTTAGACTGCTGGTCTACATGAGTCTGATGGGTTAGACTGCTGGTCTACATGCGACTGATGGGTTAGACTCCTTGTCTACATGAGACTGATGGGTTAGACTGCTGGTCTACACGAGACTGATGGGTTAGACTGCTGGTCTACACAAGACTGATGGGTTAGACTCCTGGTCTACATGAGACTGATGGGTTAGACTGCTGGTCTACATGAGGCTGATGGGTTAGACTGCTGGTCTACACGAGACTGATGGGTTAGACTGCTGGTCTACATGAGACTGATGGGTTAGACTGCTGGTCTACATGAGGCTGATGGGTTAGACTGCTGGTCTACATGCGACTGATGGGTTAGACTGCTGGTCTACATGAGACTGATGGGTTAGACTCCTGGTCTACATGAGACTGATGGGTTAGACTGCTGGTCTACATGAGACTGATGGGTTAGACTCCTGGTATACACAAGACTGATGGGTTAGACTGCTGGTCTACACGAGACTGATGGGTTAGACTGCTGGTCTACATGAGACTGATGGGTTAGACTGCTGGTCTACATGAGACTGATGGGTTAGACTGCTTGTCTACATGAGACTGATGGGTTAGACTCCTGGTCTACATGAGACTGATGGGTTAGACTGCTGGTCTACATAACGCCATATGTATCTGATGGGTTAGACTGCTGGTTGTCATTATTTGTATTTATTTATTTAATCATGTTGGCCAGTTCTCATTTACAACTGTGAGCTGGCGACCTTAAAATCTAACCAGAGAGTATGTCATGTTGTGACATCTTTAGTGTAGCAATATATGTTCTTTCCTGTAACTGAAGAATTTCACATCACAGTCATCAATGAGGCCCAGCTTGATAAGGCACATCCCCATCCATACACTGCACTATAGGATTACACAATAAAACAATAACAGACTCACCAAACAATGTTTATTGGTTAAACCTCACCGGCTCCAGCAGCACAGGTGACTGTTTTGGAGAGCCTGGCATGCCCAAAGTAAAATGCCTCCCATTTAGGCCCAGAAAATGGGATATACATATATTTAGTACCATTGGATAGGAAACACTCTGAATTTTCCAAAACTGTTAACCATTTGTCTGTGGGTCAATCAGAACGCATTTGGCAGGCAAAACCCTGAGGAATCTCTGTCCTGAAAAAAGTCCTTTTGACACATTGCTCATTTTTGAGCCCCTCCCTTTCCAAAATGACCATATATAGGCATGTGAACGCAGTGCACGTCGCTTCCTTATGATGTCATCAACCACGAGACGGTGTTTTACTCCATCTTGGAGGAATTTCGGCCATTGATAAACAGCATGGCAACGAGAGACCACGTTATGAAAACTCTTCAGAGTGCGCGTGCATGAGAAGGCGCGCTGTGCCTTATTTATCGTTTTTAGCGTTCAGTTTATATTCCGGCTGATTTATAATAGTACATATACGTAAAAGGGTTCCTAAGGATACATTTAAAACTATGTTTGATTGTTTTTGGACAAGTTTATAGGTATAATTTTAACGAGTCGGCGCCTGAGTTTCAAAAGGAGTAATGGAGGCTGTCGTTTCTGATTATAATGCATGAACCAAATGGAGGATTTATGGATAAAAGACGTTACTTTTTCTAACAAAAGAACCATGGATTGTCTTCGTTGGACACTTAGGAAGACCTCAGCAGAAGTTCTTCAACAGGTAATTACTTTGTTTTCGCTGTGAAATGTGTTATGTGTGTGCCATGATTGCTAATCGATACATGGCTATTGGAAAATATGTGAGGTGCTACCCTCAAACAAATGAATGTGCTGCTTTCGCCGTAAAGCCTTTTTGAAATCTGACAACGCTGTGATATTGCCTAGAAACAGAGCTTTTGATGAGTATGGAACACTTGTATATAGCTGGATGTTTAATAATTCAATTTTCGGATTTTAAATCTGGCGCTACAGGTTTTCTCTAGTAGTGTCGGGATGATCCCGCTAGCGACCCACTGGTATTTGAGTCGTTTTAAACACCTGAAATCGAGGCACAGTCAGTTACCTTAGTTTAAAAACTGTACATAGAAAAGACAAGTTCCAAAAGAACTCACTACTCACCAGCGTTTATAACCGTGTGTATTTCTGAAGGTCTGTTGTTAGACAAAACCTCCTGCCTATTGTCCATAACTTATTATCCTGCTGTGTCGCAGTCACTCCTCATTCCTTCTTCTCCTCATCCACTTCTTATCTAACTCACTCCACACTTTCACTTTCAATCAGTTTCTGTTTCTAGTCATCTAGTGCCTTTACTCTCCATTCCTATTTGACTGCTATGTAGACGTAAAGAGAGTCCAGCAAGTCCTTCAACTTTAAACTCCCCTGAGAGGACAGAGGCCATTAGGGTCCTACCCTTCTAGTGTCAACTTTCTAACTAGTACACTTGTAGCTGTTTTCAGTTGGAGTTGGAGTTACAGATCAGATGATGACTGGGTTTTTGTTTTGGGAGGAATTAGTAAAGCAACCAGCCAATCAGAGCTCTACTTCCTGTTGGAGCCTGCATACTGGGAGAGGAAGAGAAATTATGAGCATTTGTTTTGTTTTTCAGTGTGCTCCTACACGCTGCATGCTGACTGCCTGTGGTGGAGATTCCTGCCAACAGAAAGGAACATGCCACTGTATAAAGACGTCTGTGAAGACTATTAGAAATAGTGTGTACACGGAAACAATGTGCATCCCTCTCCCTTAAATTTAACCTATTAGGGAGCGGCGGCAGTGTTCGGAGTTTTGGAGAGTCTGGCGTGCCCAAAGTAAAATGCCTGGTACTCAGGCCCAGAAACTAGGATATGCACATAATTAGTAGTATTGTATAGAAAACACTCAGAGTTTCTAAAACTGTTAAAATAATGTATGTGAGTATAACCGTAAAGCCTTTTTGAAATCTGACAACGCTGTGAGATTACCAAGATTCCAAGCTTTTGAAGAGTGTGCAACACTTGCATTGTCATGAATGTTTTATATTACTACTTTTGTCATTTGAATTTGGCACTCTGCATTTTTACGGATGTTGTCGCAGGTGGGGCGCCTGTGACACACTGCTCCCTAATTAAACAAGCTGAGGAGAACCTGCTGAGAATTGGGATGTGGGAGGAGCAGATAGGAGACAGTGTGTCTGTGTGTGTGTGTGTGTGTGTGTGTGTGTGTGTGTGTGTGTGTGTGTGTGTGTGTGTGTGTGTGTGTGTGTGTGTGTGTGTCTGTGTGTGTGTGTGTCTGTGTGTGTGTCTGTGTGTGTGTGTGTCTGTGTGTGTGTGTGTCTGTGTGTGTGTGTGTGTGTGTGTGTGTGTGTGTGTGTGTGTGTGTGTGTGTGTGTGTGTGTGTGTGTGTCTCTGTGTGTGTGTGTGTGTGTGTGTGTCTGTGTGTGTCTGTGTGTGTGAGTGTGTGGAGCTGTTTTTGGACAGTATGTTTCTGACATGAGACATACTATACGTGAGAATTGTACCTCATAATAGAAATGTCCTAACCAGTTATTACTGAAAACCATATTCTCACCATATATCACGGATGGTTGTTGCGTTGAATAGACCCCTTACTAAGAGTAAATGGTAGATTGTCCTCCACACATGCCAAAGTAAAGCTATAGCAGAAACTGAGTGAACAAAGTAAAGCTAGTCTGGTCCGGACAGTTTGTAATCAAACAGCAGACATCCTTCCCATCTCATGGATGGATTACGAGTGTCTGACAGACAGGCCCGTCAGCTCTGCTCTGCCAATAAAAGCGTGTTCATGGCACTTTGGGTTGGATTCCATTTAGGAGTCCACTTCTCTGGCCTCCTCGGATGCATTAATTTCCTGGGAGCGATCCGGTCGTAAATTGAAGGGGCTCGCTAATTGTCAGAGCTCATTAGTGAGGGGTGTAGCCTAGCCTATACTATCTAGAAACCAAACACTGGGGAGGGATGGAGAAGCACAAATAAAGGAAAGTCCTGAGATGTTAAGAAACATGTCAATCAGATTGGTCTATCAAACTGTCTGTCTGTCTGTCTGTCTGTCTGACTGTATGTCTGACTGTCGGACTGTCTATCAAACTGTATGTCTGACTGTCGGACTGTCTATCAAACTGTAGGTCTGTCTGTCTGTCTGACTGTCGGACTGTCTATCTAACTGTAGGTCTGTCTGCCTGTCTGTCTGTCTGACTGTCTATCAAACTGACTGTCTGTCTGTCTATCAAACTGTCTGTCTGACTGACTGTCTATCAAACTGTATGTCTTTCTGACTGACTGTCTATCAAACTGTCTGTCTATTAAACTGTCTAACAAACTGTCTATCAAACTGTCTGTCTGACTCTGTCTGTCTATCAAACTGTCTGTCTGACTGTCGGTCTGTCTGCCTATCAAATTGTCTGTCAATCAAACTGTCTATCAAACTGTCTGTCTGTCTGACTGTCTGTCTATCAAACTGGGCCCTTTCTCCCCTGCTCCAAGATCATTAGCCCCTCTGCTGTTCGTCCTCTGTTGCCCCGTACCCTCTGTATACTTCCTACTTTTCAGGTGTCTAGATGTAAACCCATGTCTCACAGCCCTTTGTCTTCTGTTTCCAGGCCCACCCCTTCTCCTCGTGTCATCGATGGCCATCCGGCATACACGGTGAGACGTCTCCTGAGTGTTCGACCACGGGGCAAGGATTTCCAGTACCTGGTTGACTGGGAGAGTTATGGCCCGGAGGAGAGGTGCTGGGTCCCCACTAGAGACATCATGGACCCAGCACTCATCGCTTACTTCCACCGCCGGCACTCCGGTCAACAAGGTGGCGCCCCTAGGGGTGGGGTGGGGTGGGTACTGTCACACCCTGATCTGTTTCATCTGTCTTTGTGATTGTCTACACCCCCCTCCAGGTGTCACCCATCTTCCCCATTATCCCCTGGGTATTATACCGGTGTTTTCTGTTTGCCTGTCGCCAGTTCATCTTGTTTGTCAAGTCAACCAGCGGTTTTCTCTCAGCTCCTGCTTTTCCCAGTCTCTTTTTTTCTCGCCCTCCTGGTTTTGACCCTGGCCTTCCGGAACTCTGAGCCCGCCTGCCTGACCACTCTGCCTGACCCTGAGCCTGCCTGCCGCCCTGTACTGTTGCCCCTACTCTGGATTATCAACCTCAGCCTGACATGACCCTGAGCCTGCCTGCCGCCCTGTACTGTTGCCCCTACTCTGGATTATCAACCTCAGCCTGACCTGACCCTGAGTCTGCCTGCTGTCCTGTACCTTTGCGCCACCACTCTGGATTATCGACTCCTGCCTGCCTGGACCTGTCGTTTGCCTGCCCCTGTTGTTGTAATAAACATTATTTCTTCTGCTCTTGGGTCTTACATGAAACGTTATATCACATGCGCCGAATACAACAGGTGAAGACCTTACCGTGAAATGCTTAGTTACAAGACTATAACCAACAATGCAGTTTTAAGAAAATAGAGTTAAGAAAATATTTACTGAATAAACTAAAGTTAAAAGTTAAATGTCTATGAAACTGTGTGACTGACTGTCTATAAAACAGTCTGACTGGCAAACTGTCTGTCTGACTGTCTATAAAACAGTCTGACTGACAAACTGTCTGTCTGTCTGTCTATCAAAATGTCTATCAAACTGTCTGACTGACTGTCTATCTATCAAACTGTCTGTCTGTCTGTCTGACTATCAAATTGTCTGTCTATCTGACTGTCTGTCTGACTGTCAGTTTCTTCCCCGAAGCTACTTTATCCATCAAGAAGGATCGACACTCCATGACAATGTGATTACAATGATACGCCACTTAAGCAAGCAACACTCTTATCCCGTAAAGCTAAACATTGGTCATGAAATGTAAAGAGGATCCAATAACGGCACATGGTCAAGAACCTCATGACAAAGTGTTCCATTTTGAGTGATGCTGCCCTCACTTCTAATTCCAAGGTTGTGTGACAGATTAAATCTACCGAAACATGAGCAGAAAATTCATGTACTGACTTTGGATGGGTCACAAATGGTACCCCTATTCCTTTGTGCACTTCTTTTTTTACCAGAAAGTAGTGCACTACATAGGGTACAGAGTATCATTTAGGATTCAGGCCTTGCAGTAAGATGGACAAGCCGACCCTCAGACTGTCTCAAGGAAAAAGGCACCCGTAGGCCTAGCCGTTTGGCTCAAAATCAAAAATATTAATATTCATTTTCAAAACAAAAGAAATAGCAGCAAACTATAGCAGCATCAAAAATCTGTGTGTCTGAATGTGACGAGTGGCGTTATAACTGTAAGAGCAGCGTTATAACTGTAAAAGGAGTGTTATAACTGTAAGAGCAATGTTATAACTGTAAGAGCGGCGTTATAACTGTAAGAGCAGCGTTATAACTGTAAGAGCAGTGTTATAACTGTAAGAGCAGTGTCTTAACTGTAAGAGCAGTGTTTTAACTGTAAAAGCAGTGTTTTAACTGTAAAAGCAGTGTTATAACTGTAAGAGCGGTGTTATAACTGTAAGAGCAGCGTTATAACTGTAAGAGCAGTGTTATAACTGTAAGAGCGGCGTTATAACTGTAAGAGCAGCATTGTAACTGTAAGAGCAGTGTTATAACTGTAAGAGCGGCGTTATAACTGTAAGAGCGGCGTTATAACTGTAAGAGCAGCATTATAACTGTAAGAGCAGTGTTTTAACTGTAAAAGCAGAGTTATAACTGTAAGAGCAGCGTTATAACAGTAAGAGCAGTGTTATAATTGTAAAAGAGGTGTTATAACTGTAAGAGCAGTGTTATAACTGTAAGAACAGCGTTATAACTGTAATAGCGGTGTTATGACTGTAAGAGCAGTGTAATAACTGTAAGAGAGGTGATACAACTATGAGATCAGCGATAACTGTAAGAGCGGCGTTATAACTGTAAGAGCAGCGTTATAACAGTAAGAAAAGCGTTATAACTGTAGAAGCAGTGTTATAACTGTAAGAGCAGAGTTTTACCTGTAAGACCGGCGTTATAACTGTAAGAGCAGTGTTATAACTGTACGAGCAGTGTTTTAACTGTAAAAGCAGTGATATAACTGTAAGAGCAGCGTTATAACTGTAAAAGGAACGTTATAACTGTAAGAGCAGCGTTATAACTGTAAAAGAAGCGTTATAACTTTAAGAACAGCATTATAACTTTAACTACTTACGGAGAGGTTAAAACTACCCGGTGAAATGCAAGGCGCCAAATTCAAAATCCAAAAGTTGAATGATTAAACATTCATCAATATACAAGTGTTGCATAGTCATCAAAAGCTCTGCTTCTTGGCAATATCACAGCGTTGTCAGATTTCTAAAAGGCTTTACGGTGAAAGCACAACATTTGATTGTTTGAGTGTAGTACCTCCAATAAATTTCTATTAGCATAAATTCATAAACCATTGCGGTTCACACAAAACACATTTCACAGCGAAAACAAATCCCTTACCTTTTGAAGAACTTCTGCTGAGTGCTTCCCAAGTGTCCAATGAAGACATCCAATGGTTCTTTTGTTAGAAAAAGTCATTTATTATATCCATAAATCTCCGTTTGGTTGGAGTGTTATGTTCATAAAATACAGCGTCCTCTCGCCCATTGAACCGTGAAGAGAACGCGTTCAACCTATACCTATACACTGTAAAAATAGTGTTATAACTGTAAGAGCGGCGTTATAACTGTAAGAGCAGTGTTATAACTGTAAGAGCGGCGTTATAACTGTAAGAGCGGAGTTTTAACTGTAAAAGCAGTGTTATAACTGTAAGAGCGGTGTTATAACGGTAAGAGCAGTGTTATAACTGTAAGAGCGGTGTTATAACTGTAAAAGCAGTGTTATAACTGTAAGAGCAGCGTTATAACTGAAAGAGCAGTGTTATAACTGTAAGAGCGCCGTTATAACTGTAAGAGCAGTGTTATAACTGTAAGAGCGGCGTTATAACTGTAAGAGCAGTGTTATAACTGTAAAAGCAGTGTTATAACTGTAAGAGCGGTATTATAACTGTAAGAGCAGTGTTATAACTGTAAGAGCGGCGTTATAACTGTAAGAGCAGCGTTATAACTGTAAGAGCAGTGTTTTAACTGTAAAAGCAGTGTTATAACTGTAAGAGCAGTGTTATAACTGTAAAAGCAGTGTTATCAATGTAAGAGCAGTGTTATAACTGTAAGAGCAGCGTTATAATGGTTAGAGTGTTGTTATAACTGTAAGAGCGGAGTTTTAACTGTAAGAGCGGGTTTATAACTGTAAGAGCGGCGTTATAACTGTAAGAGCGGCGTTATAACTGTAAGAGCAGTGTTATAACTGTAAGAGCAGCGTTATAACTGTAAAAGCATTGTTATAACTGTAAGAGCAGTGTTATAACTAACAGCAGTGTTATAACTGAAAGAGGAGTGTTATAACTGTACGAGCAATGTTATAACTCTATGAGCGGTGTTATAACTGTAAATGCAGAAATATAACTGTAAAAGCAGTGTTATAACAGTAAAAGCAGTGTTATAACTGTAAGAGCAGCGTCATAACTGTAAAAGGAACGTTATAACTGTAAGAGCAGCGTTATAACTGTGAGTACGGTGTTATAACTGTAAGAGCGGCGTTATAACTGTAAGAGCAGTGTTTTAACTGTAAGAGCAGCGTTTTAACTGTAAGAGCAGCGTTATAACTGTAAGAGCAGTGTTATAACAGTAAGAGCTGTGTTATAATTGTAAAAGAGGTGTTATAACTGTAAGAGCAGTGTTTTAACTGTAAGAGCAGCGTTATAACAGTAAAAGCAGTGTTATAATTGTAAAAGAGGTGTTATAACTGTAAAAGCAGTGTTTTAACTGTAAGAGCAGCGTTATAACAGTAAAAGCAGTGTTATAATTGTAAAAGAGGTGGTATAACTGTAAGAGCAGTGTTTTAACTGTAAGAGCAGCGTTATAACAGTAAAAGCAGTGTTATAATTGTAAAAGAGGTGTTATAACTGTAAGAGCAGCGTTATAACTGTAAGAGCGGCATTATTGCTGTAAGAGTAGTATTATAACTGTAAGAGCGGCGTTATTTCTGTAAGAGCAGCGTCATAACTGTAAAAGGAACTTCATAACTGTAAGAGCAGCGTTATAACTGTAAGTACGGTGTTATAACTGTAAGAGCAGCGTTATAACTATAAGAGTGGTGTTATAACATTAGGAGCGGTGTTATAACTGTAAAAACAGCGTTAAATATGTTAGAGCGATGTTACAACTGTAAGAGTGGTGTTAAAACTGTAAGAGAAGTGTTAAAACTGTAAGAGTGGCATTATAACTGTAAGAGAGGTGTTATAACTATATGAGCAGTGGTATAACTGTAAGAGCGGTGTTATAACTGTATGAGCAGCGTTATAACTGTAAGAGCGGTGTTATAACTGTAAGAGCAGCATTATAACTGTAAGAGCGGTGGTATAACTGTAAGAGCAGTGTTATAACTGTAAGAGCAGAGTTTTAACTGTGAGAGCGGCGTTATAACTGTAAGAGCAGTGTAATAACTGTAAGAGCGGCGTTATAACTATAAGAGCAGCGTTATAACTATAAGAGCTGTGTTATAACTGTAAGAGCAAAGATATAACTGTTAGAGCAGCGTTATAACTGTAAAAGCGGTGTTATAACTGTAAAAGCAGTGTTCAAACAATAAGAGCAGTGTTTTAACTGTAAGAGTGGCGTTATAACTGTAAGAGCAGTGTTATAACCATAAGAGCAGCGTTATAACTGTAAGAGCAGTGTTTTAACTGTAAAAGCAGTGTTATAACTGTAAGAGCATTGTTATAACTGTAAAAGCAGTGTTATAACTGTAAAAGCAGTGCTATAACTGTAAGAGCAGTGTTATAACTGTAAGAGCAGCATTATAACTGTAACAGCAGTGTTATAACTGTAAAAGCAGTGCTATAACTGTAAGACCAGCGTCATAACTGTAAAAGGAACGTTATAACTGTAAAAGCAGCGTTATAACTGTAAGTACGGTGTTATACCTGTAAGAGCGGTGTTATAACTGTAAGAGCAGTGTTATAACTGTAAGAGCAGCGTTATTACTGCAAAAGGAGTGTTATAACTGTAAGAGCAGTGTTATAACTGTAAGAGCAGCTTTATTACTGCAAAAGGAGTGTTACGACTGTAAGAGCAGTGTTTTAACTGTAAGAGCGGCGTTATAACTGTAAGAGCAGCGTTAAAACTGTAAGAGCAGTGTTATAACTGTAAGAGGAGTGTTATAACTGTACGAGCAGTGTTATAACTGTATGAGCGGTGTTATAACTGTAAATGCAGAGATAGTACTGTAAGAGCAGCGTTATAACTGTAAAAGGAACGTTATACCTCTAAGAGCAGCATTGTAACTTTAAGAGCAAGATTATAACTGTAAAAGCAGCGTTATAACTGTGAGTGCAGTGTTATAACTGTAAGAGCAGCGCAATAACTGAAAGAGTGGTGTTATAACTGTAAGAGCAGCTTTATAACTTTAAGAGTGGTGTTATAACATTTAGTGCGGTGTTATAACTTTAAGAGCAGCATTATAACTGTAAGAGCGGCGTTATAACTGTAAGAGAGGTGTTGTAACTATAAGAGCAGTGTTATAACTGTAAGAGCGGTGTTATAACTGTAAGTGCAGTGTAATAACTGTAAGAGAGGTGATACAACTATGAGATCAGCGATAACTGTAAGAGCAGCGTTATAACTGTAAGAGCAGCGTTATAACAGTAAAAGCAGTGTTATAATTGTAAAAGAGGTGGTATAACTGTAAGAGCAGTGTTATAACTGTAAGAGCGGTGTTATAACAGTAAAAGCAGTGTTATAATTGTAAAATAGGTGTTATAACTGTAAGAGCAGTGTTTTACTGTAAGAGCGGTGTTATAACTTTAAGAGCAGCGTTATAACTGTAAGAGCAATGTTATAACTGTAAGAGCGGCGTTATAACTGTAAGAGCAGCGTTATAACTGTAAGAACATTGTTATAACTGTAAGTGCTATAACTGTCGGAGCAGTGTTATAACTGTAAGAGTGGCGTTATAACTGTAAGAGCAGCGTTATAACTGTAAAAGCAGTATTATCACTGTAAGAGCAGCATTATAACTGTAAGATCAGTGTTATAACTGTAAGAGCAGCGTTATAACTGTAAAAGCAGTATTATCACTGTAAGAGCAGCATTTTAACTGTAAGATCAGTGTTATAACTGTAAGAGCAGTACTACAACTGAACACTCCGATGCGTGTCTGTTTTAGTTCTGTGACAAAGTTTGCATTTTAAACCCACCATATACTGTATCTGCAAAATCATCCCCATCTGTGAGGCTGTCATAGTGTTTGGCTAACACATTGCATTCTGTGACAAGGTTTGGCACAAGCCAGGTTGGCATGATTTCGCTCCACACGCAGGTACTGTAAAAAACCCACAGCGATGACACACTACAGCTTTTCAATCATCTATGTAACATCAATTGAAATGTTAATCAAACTGCAGAATGTAATTCCCATTAAACGTGTTTGTTTATGAGGGATGTAAGTACTTTGGCAGTAAAGAAGTTCATTTCTAAATGTTATCAGAATGTTATCAGAATGTTCTTTTTATGAGGAAATTGTATTATCGTCTTGACAACCACATAGAATGTATTGTATTATCGTGTTGACAACCACGTAGAATCTATTGTTTATCGTCTTGACAACCAAGTTGAATGTTTTGTATTATTGTCTTGACAACCACATAGAATGTATTGTATTATCGCGTTGACAACCACGTAGAATCTATTGTTTATCGTCTTGACAACCAAGTTGAATGTTTTGTATTATTGTCTTGACAACCACATAGAATGTATTGTATTATCGTCTTGACAACCACGTAGAATGCATCGTATTATCGTCTTGACAACCACGTAGAATGCATCATATTATCGTCTTGACAACCACGTAGAATGTATTGTATTATCGTCTTGACAACCAGGTAGAATATATTGTATTATCGTCTTGACAACCACGTAGAATATATTGTATTATCGTCTTGACAACCAGGTAGAATATATTGTATTATCATCTTGACAATCAAGTAGAATGTACAGCAACAGTCAATGAGTCAAGCTTTGGGAATCAATCTCCCTATCAAGAGGAGAACGAGGGAGAACGGAGGAGAACAGAGGGACCTGTACTGTATTCAACAGGGAGGAGAACGAGGGAGAACGGAGGGACCTGTACTGTATTTGACAGGGAGGAGAACAAGGGAGAACGGAGGGACCTATACTGTATTCGACAGGGAGGAGAACGAGGGAGAACGGAGGGACCTGTACTGTATTCGACAGGGAGGAGAACGAGGGAGAACGGAGGGACCTGTACTGTATTCGACAGACAGACACATTGTTCTCCACTACCATCTGTGAAATGTGTGCAGCCTGTCATGGCAACACCAAGACCGTGCCAACTCTAAAAGTCATCCCTCCCTTTATATAATAACTGTTATTGTAAATAACACTTACACTAAATAATAAACCTGTCATATTATTCTTCATTTGAATAAACAGTAAGAAGAGTAGTATGGTAGGAAAAGAGAAAGCGGACAGAATACTTCCTCAAATAAATGTATGAGTCCTTCCACCGTACAGAAAATTCCTCATATCCCAGGAAAGGAAAACATTTGATCACTTGAAGAATTGGGACGGTCTTCACTGTGTCTAATTAAATGGCACGTCTTCATACTTTTCACGAAGAGCTGCTCCCTTCTCTTATTAAAACAAGCATTGTTCGGCAGTCATCACGCTAGATAAATGACTTTACACCAAGTGCCATGAAACCCATTAAATAGCTTCTTTAGAGATGGAGCGGGCCCAAACATACAATCAAAGGATTTGACTGGGATTATCCTAGATTAGAAACACCGGGAGACAAATGAGGAGATGACAGGATATCATACACTGGGCCCCTGTCCCAAATGTCACGCTGTTCCCCTGTATATAGTGCACTACTTTTGACCGGGGCCTGTGGGCTCTGGTCAAAATAAGTGCACTACATAGGGAATAGGGACGTCATTGGGACGCAAGCAAGGATGAATTAGCCGTTGCATACCAGACCACATTTTGTGATGGCTGTTAGTGAAATAGGAAAAAATAAAGAATGAGAATGGGAGCTGGAGCTGAAGAGAAAAGGCCAGGCTCTTCAGCTCTTAGAAGCTAATGAAACATGGGTTGTGTATACCTTGTTAAAAGCTTTTCCCTCGTATTCTTCTGCTGCTTTAAGACTCCTGAAATGTAAATAAATACCTCATCTGTTACTGAACCGAAGAAGGCGAAATAGGAAAGAAAATTTACCAAGGCCAAGTTTCGTTAACCAATGGTGTACTGTGCTTTATTTATTGAAGTTTTTTTTTTTTATCTACAAGAAGTTGTGAAAGTGTCCATTGGCTGTACTCGGAGCAATCTACGATGCACATGATCAATCTGATAGATCCCGTAACATAATATGAATGCAAACATTACAGTTTAGGGGAAGCTACTGTAGTATCCATGTTTACTGTACACTTACTGCACTCTCAAGCCCTCTCTCTTGAGTTTTAAACATCTATCGAAACGTTAAACCCCTTTTTCTCTGAGATAAATAATGTAGTCTGTGGTTAATGTAATCGTACGGTTCTTTACATATTTTAAAGAGAATTAGAACCCTTATTTCTACCACATTAAAGGTGGGCTTTGAACATCTACCAGACAGCAACAAAGAGCAGGCCTGGTTTTCCAGGGGTTTTGCATGTTAAAAACATTTGACCTATGATCCTGACAGAATCCTCTGGGTTTCTGATACACCCCCCTAGACGTGATTGGTAAAGTACTGTAACGTAAGAAGGTGGTACATTTCTATGGGCACTCCTGAGGATAGTGATACCTGACACTATTACCTTTTGAAAATGTAAATTATATTATACATTTCAATATGTTTATCCGTTCATCAACTCTGGCGCTCAGAGCTTCTCTTTCCGTGGACTTTAAGACATAAGACATAAGATATATCAATCACATCGTGGCCAAGAATACAGACTCTTTTTAGGTTTTTAAAACCTTCTTTCACAAGGCTCATGTCAAAAAAAATGTCATCTTCAAAGGTGCTGTCTATAATTTTATCTAATGAAATATACCCCTTTAACTTTTGAAAAGTATGACTTTGAGATACCTTAGCTTAGTACTTTTTATTTGCATGTGGAAATTGTCCCAAAAAATTCAGATTTTAAGCAGTGTATTTTAATAGACCTAAGGGCTCTATTCAGTCTGGATCGCTGAAGGGTTACAGAATGCGTGATAGAAATGCAATTGCCATTTCCTATTGATCTGTGTCACGATCTCCTTGAGGGACAGACCAGGGCATAGCGAGGTATCCAGCGTACATTTTTATTTAGAACATAACTGGCACAAAACGAACGAACGAACGGAACCGAAGATCGTAACATGTACCATAACAAACAACAACGAAGCTATGAACAAACAATAACCCACAAACCCCTAGTGCAAACTACAAACATATATATGGTTCCCAATTAGAGACAACGACACACAGCTGCCTCTAATTGGGAACCATTACCCCAACATAGAAACACAACACCTAGAACAGAAAAAACCCTACACCAAAAACAAAACAAAACACGCCAGCCTGTCTTCTCAGGCCTGGACGTGACAATCTGTCACGACTTCCGCCGAAGTCGGTGCCTCTCCTTGTTCGGGTGGTGTTCGGCGGTCGACGTCACCGGTCTTCTAGCCATCACCGATCCACTTTTCATTTTTCATTTGTTTTGTCTTGATTCCCCACACACACCAGATTGTCATTCCCTCATTACTTGTCATGTATTTAACCCTCTGGTTTCCCCCCATGTCTGTGTGTGTCATTGTTTATGTCAGTGGCACGTTTCCGGGCTGGTTTGCGCCGGACTTGGTAATTTTTTTACTTTGTGCTGCCTCACTTTATTCTGTAGGCATGTGTTTTTTGTGACGCGATGGCGTTCTATGTTGTTACTGTGCCACAGTAAAGTGTTTTTCGTCCACTCATCTCTGCTCCCCTGCGCCTGACTCTCACGCACCAGCTACACACACTACCCTGACATGATTCGACATCTGCAGTGTTTTCCTTGAATGCAGTCGCCGCTAACGTGGGAACATTGCCTTTTAAATTTAAATGACGTTGTAACGCTGAATTTCCACGATACGGATTGTCTTTCCCATTACTAATACTCATCATCACAAACATATCTCCATTGATAATGTTAATCAATAATACCAGAAAACTGTCATGTTTTCACCTGTCACCAGAGGGCGGTAGAGACCGTCCTAGAGACATTATCGACACTTAGGTATGTCCTATTTACTTATTATGATTTCCCTGTTAAAAGAGGTGTGTTTTTTTGTTGTCCACTGCAGAAGCTTGAGTTGTTTACTGTGTGCGTTCGTTTCCTGAGTGTGTTTTCGAGATTTTTTTTTTCTAGTGTACTGTGATCCTTTTCTCTGTTTCTCAGTAAAGTACGTATGTTTTTCCTTAACCACTGATTCCTTGTCTGTTCTCTTCTCTGCACCTGTGTCCAACCTCACCACGTCACAGAAAACATGGGTCCCAGGTTATGGCAAACATTAACTATCCCTGGTGCTACCACATTTTGTCCACCATCTTTAAATAGCAAAGTCTCTCATCCCCCTTTTTGGTCAAATTAAAGATGGATGCCATAATTCCGGTCTGTGTTAGCCTCAGTAATGACTTCGCAAGACCTATAAAATGAATGTCAGCTGCAATGTCCCCTATTAAGAAATAAAATATTTAGACTCCAAGGCAAGTCCATTTTAATTCTCTCTCCTTCCTGCATGGTCACATTTATGTGTGTTTGCTGCCATCACAAACAAACACACACACACACTTTGCTTACTGCAATTGAACGCTGTGCAGTCCATCAGCAGCGAGGCTTGACCACACATCAGTCCATCTCTAAGTAGTTTACAGTTAGCTCTGATAGGGGCTCTCTCCACATATATTACAAAGCACCTCATTAATTGGCACATAAAATGTAAACATAAAACTGCCTTCAGGATAAAACAAGCCTCCTGGCAGAGAGAGACAGAGAGAGAAAGAGAGAGAGGCAGAAGTCAACGTAAGGCCCTCTCTTTCCCCGCCATCTCTCTGTCTCTCTCTCTGTATTGACTTCTCTCTCTCTCTTTCTCTCATTCTCTCACTCTGTGTCTCGTTCTCTCTCCCTCTCTGTCCTTCTATCCCTCTCTCTCTGTCTCTCTCCTTTTCCCCCTCCCTCTCTCCTCCCTCTCTCCCCTCCCTCTTTCTACTCTCCCTCACCCTCTCTCCCCTCCCTCTCCCCCTCCCATCTCCCCCTCCCTCTTCCCCTCCCTCTATCTACTGTCCTCTCTCCCCTCCCTCTCTCTACCCTCTCTCTCCCCCTCCCTCTCTCTACCCTCCCTCTCCTCCTCACTCCTCCCTCCAACTCCCCTCCCACTCCCCCCGCCCTCTCCCCCTCCTCCCTCTCCACCTGACTCCTCCCTCCCATCTCCCTCTCCCTCCCTCTCCCTTTCCTCTACCCTCCCTCCCTCCCTCTCTCCCCTCCCTCCCTCTCTCTACCCTCCCTCTCTCTCCTCCCTCCCTCTCTACCCTCCCTCTCCCTTCCCTCTACCCTCCCTCCCTCCCCTCTCTCCCTCTCTCTACCCTCCCTCTCCCTCCTCCCACTCTCCCCTCCCTCCTCCCTCCCTCTCTCCCCCTCCCTCTCCCCTCCCTCTCCCATTCCTCTCTCTCCCCGCCCCTCCTTCTCTCCCCTCTACTGTGAGTAGTGTGCAAGCTGAAAGGCCTTTGATCAGGTCCTTTGGTGAGGCAGCTGTAAGATGTTAGCTGCTACTAACTTTCACTGTGTCACTCATCCACCGTTCTTTCAGGAAATTAGCCAGCCTGACTTCACTGTCTTGGCCATCCAACTGTCTGTCTCTCTGTCTGCAGCATCTGACGGTTTGAGTGCAGAGAAAGACTGAGCCACTCTCACTTTCTCAGTTTAGGGCAGAATTCGACTGTTACATATCGACAGCTTGACACATGTAATTCTGTTCATCCTCCAGCACCCTCCTCTCGCTGGTAATAGAGTGTGAAACTTGTGTTCTGTTCTGTTCTCTCCCTCTTTCTGACACCTCACTATATTAAGGAGTTTCTGCACCTGTTGATGCGGTCTGTTGGAGAGAAAATTTAGCAGAGATCTATGTTACTACATACTCTACCGTTCAAAAGTTTGGGGTCACTTAGAAATGTCCTTGCTTTTGAAAGAAAAGCAAATGTTTTTGTCCATTAAAATAACATCAAATTGATCAGAAATACAGTGGAGACATTGTTAATGTTGTAAATGACTATCGTAGCTGGAAACGGCTGATCAATTATGGAATATCTACATAGGTGTACAGAGGCCCATTATCAGCAACCATCACTCCTGTGTTCCAATGGCATGTTGTGTTAGCTAACCCAAGTTTATTGATCATTAGAAAAACCTTTTGCCATTATGTCAGTTTTTCTGATTAAAGAAGCAATAAAAGTGGCCTTCTTTAGACTAGTTGAGTATCTGGATCAATCAGCATTTTGGGGTTTTATTTACAGGCTCAAAATGGCCAGAAACAAATGTCTTTCTTCTGAAACTCGTCAGTCTATTCTTGTTCTGAGAAATTAAGGCTATCCCATGCAATAAATTGCTAAGAAACTGAACATCTGTGTACTACTCCCTTCACAGAACAGCGCAAACTGGCTCCAAACGGAATAGAAAGAGGAGTGGGAGGCCCCAGTGCACAACTGAGCAAGAGGACAAGTACATTAGAGTGTCTAGTTTGAGAAACAGACCCCTCACAAGTCCTCAACTGGCAGCTTCAACAAATAGAAACGGCAAAACATCAGTCTCAACATCAACAGTGAAGAGGCGACTTCGGGATGCTAAGTAGAGTTCCTCTGTCCAGTGTCTGTGTTCTTTTGCCCAACTTAATCTTTTATTTTTATTGGCCAATCTGAGATATGCCTTTGTCTTTGCAACTCTGCCTAGAAGGCCCGTATCCCGGAGTGGCCTCTTCACTGTTGACGTTGAGACTGGTGTTTTGCGGGTACTGTTTAATGAAGCTGCCAGCTGAGGACTTGTGAGGTGTCTGTAGAAAATCAGGGTATATATACTAAACAGAAAAACAGGGTGTATTTACTAGGTAGAGAATCAGGGTATATTTACTAGGTATAGAATCGGGGTATACTTACTAGGTTGAGAATAAGGGTATATTTAATAGGTAGACAATCAGGGTATATGAAATAGGTATAGAATCAGGGTATATTGACTAGGTTGAGAACCAGGGTATATTTACTAGGTATAGAATCAGGGTATATTTACTAGGTATATTTACTAGGTATAGAATCCGGGTATATTTACTAGGTAGAGAATCAGGGATATTTACTAGGTATAGAATCAGGGTATATTTGCTAGGTATAGAATCAGGGTATATTTACTTGGTATAGAATCAGGGTATATTTACTAGGCATAGATACTAGGTATAGAATCAGGGTATATTTACTAGGAATAGAATCAGTGTATATTTACTAGGTAAAGAATCAGGGTACATTTACTAAGTATAGAATCAGGGTATATTTACTAGGAATAGAATCAGAGTATATTTACTAGGTAGAGAATCAGGGTATATTTACTAAGTAGAGAATCAGGGTATATTTACTAGGTATAGAATCAGGGTATATTTACTAGGCATAGATACTAGGTATAGAATCAGGTTATATTTACTAGGAATAGAATCAGTGTATATTTACTAGGTAAAGAATCAGGGTACATTTACTAAGTATAGAATCAGGGTATATTTACTAGGAATAGAATCAGAGTATATTTACTAGGTAGAGAATCGGGGTATATTTACTAGGTATAGAATCAAGGTATATTTACTAGGTATAGAATCAGGATATATTTACTAGATATATTATCAGGGTATATTTACAAGGTAGAGAAACAGGGTACATTTACTAGGTAGAGAATCAGGGTATATTTACTAGGTAGAGAATCAGGGTATATTTACTAGGTAGAGAATCAGAGTATGTTTACTAGGTATAGAGTCAGGGTATATTTACTAGGTAGAGAATCAGGGTACATTTACTAGGTAGAGAATCAGGGTATTTTTAACTAGGTATAGAATCAGGGTATATTTACTATGTATAGAATCAGGGTATATTTACTAGGTATAAAATCAGAGTATATTCACTAGGTAGAGAATCAGGGTATATTTACTAGGTATAGAATCAGGGTATATTTACTAAGTATAGAATCAGGGTATATTTACTAGGTAGAGAATCAGGGTATATTTACTAGGTAGAGAATCAGGTATATTTACTTGTGTATAGAATCAGGTATATTTACTAGGTAGAGAATCAGGGTATATTTACTAGGTATAGAATCAGGGTATATTTACTAGGTAGAGAATCAGGGTATATTTACTAGGTAGAGAATCAGGGTACATTTACTAGGTATAGAATCAGGGTATATTTACTAGGTAGAGAATCAGGGTATATTTACTAGGTAGAGAATCAGGGTATATTTACTACGTATAGAACCAGGGTATATTTACTAGGTAGAGAATCAGGGTATATTTACTAGGTATAGAATCAGGGTATATTTACTAGGTAGAGAATCAGGGTATATTTACTAGGTATAGAATCAGGGTATATTTACTAGGAATAGAATCAGGGTATATTTACTAGGTAGAGAATCAGGGTATATTTACTAGGTAGAGAATCAGGGTATATTTACTAGGTAGAGAATCAGGGTATATTTACTAGGTAGAGAATCAGGGCATATTCACTAGGTATAGAATCAGGGTATATTTACTAGGTAGAGAATCAGGGTATATTTACTAGGTATAGAATCAGGGTATATTTACTAGGTAGAGAATCAGGGTATATTTACTAGGTAGAGAATCAGGGTATATTTACTAGGTAGAGAATCAGGGTATATATACTAGGTAGAGAATCAGGGCATATTCACTAGGTAGAGCTTCCGGAGGCAGGGCAAGGTTCACAACTCAAATACACTGTAATATAAAGGAAGGTGACAAAAAGGAAGGCCTGGGTGTTAAAATGAAAAACCTACAAGACAGACAGAAGGGCTGATCTCCATTGCAGAACTAAACATGCATCCCAAATAGCGCCCTATCCCCTATATAGTGCACTACTACCCTATGGACCCTAGTCAAAAGTTGTTCACTATGTAAGGAATAGGCTTCCATTTGGGATACCTATAAGTTGGTAGTATGATTGATTCAGCTGTAGATAAGCCCTGGGTTCTGCTTCTGGCAACCATGGGTTGGTTCCTCTGTAATGATAGCTTTATAATTAAGATTAAAAACCAACGTGCTCAGACAAGACACGCTGGCTGAGTCGGGGGCATCCCTGGTGACACCTGGAATAATTGGGGGAGAAGTGTCTGAAATCCCAGTCTCCCCCGTGATATCACAATGAGGAACATGATGGATACAGAGAGAAGGGAAGATAATTAGCAGAATAAGCACAAAAGTTAATCGTCACATAAATGCACAATTCTTATATTAGGGTATAATTATGAGGCCTTTACGTTGAAGTTTGTGTCCAAAAAATGAAGAAAGAACTGAATCATTAGTACAAAAAGAAAAGGCGTGTGTGATAAACAGCAGATTGTGTGTGATTGTGGTGATCACACTGACTCGCTCACTGACTGCTACTTGAAAATAGGATCTACATTACACAATTCAAATCCTCTTTTAAATGTATGCGCTTCCTTCGTATTCATTCCTGTACTCTTGTGTGTATAAGGTAGTTGTTGTGAATGTGTTAGATTACTTGTTAGATACCACTGCACGGTCGGAACTAGAAGCACAAGCATTTCGCTACACTCGCATTAACATCTGCTAACCAAGTGTATGTGACAAATAAAACTTGATTTGATTTGATTTCTATAGGAAGTCAATGCCATTTTGATTCAATGAAATCAGACCAATGTGATTGTGGAGAACATGTGCAAACCAAAGCCTTTTTCCCTGTGTATTTCAAGGTCAAAGATAATATGTTAGAAGGACACAAACTAACAATACACCCAAATAGGGCATAGGTGAATGTGTGACTTTATGCTAGTTTCCCTGACATCCAGTTCCAAACAATAGTGCAACAGACACCACAACAATCCATTACGGGGCACCACGTAAGGGCTCCACGTTCAAAGAGGCTGGTATATTCCTCACTTTTTGCTGTTGTCTACCATCTGATGAGCCTGAAGTTTAAGGCCTGCATCCCAAATGGCACCCTAATATTCCTATATATTGTACTAGTTTTGACCAGAGCCCCTATGCCATTTGGGAAGCAAGCCTAACTCGACGTCTCTCAGACAGCCAATAATCACATCAAAGGTGTCGTGTCATGAGGCAGATTTAAGTGAGAGGGTTTGGAGAAGCATTTGCATGCATCTGTACGCCCGGGCTAAGAGCCTGATGTCATCGAATACAGCACAGACGTGATTTAATGTAAGCTGTCATGTCATATGCTAATCTTGAGTTCTGTTCTGCTCCTCAGTAACGTACGAAATGTTGGAAGGGAAGGATTTTAAGGGGACAGGGAGGGGGTAGATTGGTGAGCAGTGTCTGAAGGGAAGGATTTTACGGGGACAGGAAGGAGGGGGATTGGTGAACAGTGTCTGAAGGCAAGGATTTTCTGAGGGGACAGGAAGGAGGGGGATTGGTGAACAGTGTCTGAAGGGAAGGATTTTACGGGGGACAGGAAGGAGGGGGGATTGGTGAACAGTGTCTGAAGGGAAGGGTTTTACGGGGGACAGGAAGGAGGGGGGATTGGTGAACAGTGTCTGAAGGAAAATATTTTACGGGGGACAGGAAGGAGGGGAGATTGGTGAACAGTGTCTGAAGGGAAGGATTTTACAGGGGACAGGAAGGAGGGGAGATTGGTGAACCATGTCTGAACTGCACCCTGGTCACCTGGATATTGGTTCTTTCTTGGCAATAAGTGCAAACAGACAGCTGCATTGATGCAGTCATATTTGAACATATCCCTTTCCCTACTTTACACAATCTCTTTCTCCCCCTCTATCCCCCCTTCTCTTACTCTACCTCACTCTCGCTCTCTCTCTTTCTCCCCCTCTATCCCCTTCTCTCTTACTCTACCTCACTCTCGCTCGCTCTCTCTCTTTCTCCCCTTCTATCCCCCCTTCTCTCTTACTCTACCTCACTCTCGCTCTCTCTCTTTCTCCCCCTTCTATCCCCCTTCTCTCTTACTCTACCTCACTCTCGCTCTCTCTCTTTCTCCAGTTGTGTGCTGCAGTCTAACAGCTGTTTCTTTCAGGATATTGCATTTCAGGCCGACGGACCCATGCTCTCTGGAACCCAAACACACCCCTATAAAAGACAAGGCGGGCTTGATAGGCCACGATTTATGATTATAAATAGCTCTTACAAATTGCTAATCTACCCCTCAGTCTCCTAAGTGGCTTTTCCTTTTCAGAATTGCGTTATTGCACAACACTTTCTCATCAAAAAGTCAAACAGAGCTGCAGGAGATTTATTTCAAGGCTTACTAAGGGGAATAGAAGCTGTCACTCCTCCTCTCTCCCTCCCTCCTTCTCTGCCTGCCCCTCTCTTCCCTCCCTCCTTCCCTCTCTCCTTCCCTCTCTTCATCTCTCTCCTTCCAACTCTACTTCTCTCTCTCCTTCCCTCTCTCCTTCCCTCTCTCCATCTCTCTCCTTCCAACTCTACTTCTCTCTCTCCTTCCCTCTCTCCATCTCTCTCCTTCCAACTCTACTTCTCTCTCTCCTTCCCTCTCTCCATCTCTCTCTCTCCTTCCAACTCTACTTCTCTCTCTCCTTCCCTCTCTCCTTCCCTCTCTCCTTCTTGTTGACGCATTTAGGCCTCTCTTTTCTGGAGGGGATGTAGTGCTCATCAAAACCTTCTGAAGGAGGGATCAAGAAAGGAACACTAGGCCACGTGAAGAGGAAGAGAAGGAGGAGAGAGAGGAGGAGGAGGAGGAGGGAGAAGAGGAGGAGAATGAGGAGGAAGGAGAGGAGGAGAAGGAAGAGGAGGCAGAGGAGGAGGAGGGAGAGGAGGAGGGGAGGAGGAGGAGGAGGAGGAGGAGGAGGAGGAGGAGGAGGAGGAGGAGGAGGAGGAGGGAGAGGAGGACAGGAGGAGGAGGAGGAGGAGGAGGGAGGAGAGGAAGAGGAAGAGGAGGAGGAGGGAGAGGAGGAGAAGGAGGAGGAGGAGGAGGAGGAGGAGGAGGAGGAGGAGGAGGAGGATGGAGAGGAGGAGAAGGAGGAGGAGTAGAGGAGGAGAGATCTGATGTTGAGTGATGTAAAGTGACTGGACCCTGCACTACCCCTGGCTGTCCTCATCATCACCTTGATCGTGGCCATCGTCATCATCAAAGAGACAACTATTTGAGCACTGTCAATTAGCTACAAGATGTGTAACTACACAGCTCGCTAATTGGATGATAAAATGTACACGAAGGTCTAGGTATGCTGTATCAAAGGTAGAGAGCTTGGCTTGCAACCTGTCACTGAAATCTTGCAGAATGCATCCATAACACTGTATCTAAGTGGTATGGAAATGTGATTTGTCATTACATTTTTGTCCAATAGTTAATACACATCAGCAAATGATGTATATTGCTGCAAACTATCTGTTCATCCCAGTGAGACAGAACATAATGCATGCATAGAGATCCTATTAAATGACTTAGTTTTGTAATTCCTAATACAGTCTCAGTAAAGGAAAATATTGTAAAAGTACAATATAGAGCTAAACCCATTCATCTGGGGTTTTTTTGAACGCCAAAATACGTTAGCTTTATAGCAACAAAATACTCACATCTTTTTTCATTAACTTTTGAAAGACAGGGTTTGAACCAATGAAAAATATTGATTGATAGTCAGATCTTGGCTCTCCTTTGTTGGTGGGTGAGCCTTTCATCAGATAATTACATTGCAATTAAATGTCCTCCTCATAAGAGCGGCAGAGGAACATCTGTAGCAGTGTTGAATTAAAACAGCATACAAAGATGGCCTTTTGTACCCAGCTTAATTTGTTCCTCTTTTCCAAGCTGGGCTCTCAAATTAAGTCTGTCTACAATGGTTATTCCACGAGGGTATTCCCATTCAAGTCCAGACTGAAGGTTCACATTCCCAAGTGATGTCTATTAGGGGTCGGTGTATTATTCCATGACTGAAATGAACTATGAACCAATTCCTTGTACGCTTTACGCACACTGTGTATGTATAGGGAGTTGTGCAGAAAGAATTTACAGGACAAAGACATGATTATACTGAAGTACAATTATTTAATCCACTGTTTGGATTGTTATAGATCGCCGCTTTCACATTTCACCAAACCAAACCCCAAAATCATCTGAATTCGGGGAAAATGACACTGGGAAAACAAGTCACAATACACTGCAGTTGTTCAATTTGACCTTATCTGGAGCTGAGAGGAACTCTGTTCCCCCATGTTCTGTTCCCATCTCCACTACTTCTATAAGCAGCTAGACTTCTACAATAGAAATGGCTGGGAGAGATGAAGGACACATTTGTCTCAAGTGCCCCCTGTTGCCACAATACCAGAGCATGAAAAATAAATTGAAAGGGGAAGACTGTCAGGATAGAAGCTGTGTGCGTTACACTTAGGAGGTCTGAGAAGAAACAATTACAGACAGATCTCCGGCTGAGGGAGCTGGGCTGTGGTATGTTGGTGACCTCTCTTTCTGGTCTCTTCTGCTAGTCCACAGCAGCATGGTGGGGGGGTGGCATGGCCCCCTTTCATCTCCCTGGAGTGGGGGTCTGATGCTGATGCACCCGCTCTCTATCACCGCTGATACAAGAGGGGGCAAAATAGATGAGAGGTGGAGTGGGGTTGGAAGATATGGCAGTTATGAGAATAAATGTCATGATAAAGTCATCAAAGAGCAAGAGCCAGCCAGCCCGATTATCTGGTATCAGGGCATCATCATCCTGTATCGCTACAGCATCCTTCTGTATCGCTGCAGCATCATCCTGTATCGCTACAGCATCATTCTGCATCGCTGCAGCATCATCCTGTATTGCTACAGCATCATTCTGTATCACTGCAGCATCATACTGTATCGCTACAGCATCATTCTGTGTCGCTGCAGCATCGTACTGTATCGCTGCAGCATCATACTGTATCACTGCAGCATCATACTGTATCGCTGCAGCATCGTACTGTATCACTGCAGCATCGTACTGCATCGCTGCAGCATCATCAAATCAAATCAAATCAAATGTTATTTGTCACATACACATGGTTAGCAGATTAATGCGAGTGTAACGAAATGCTTGTGCTTCTTGTTCCGACCATACAGTAATATCTAACAAGTAATCTAACAAATTCACAACAACTACCTTATACACACAAGAGTAAAGGAATGAATACGAGTATGTACATATAAATATATGGATGAGCGATGGCTGACCGGCATAGGCAAGATGCAGTAGATGGTATGGAGTAAAGTATATACACATATATATATATATATATATATGAGATGAGTAATGTAGGATATGTAAACATTATATAAATGGCATTGTTTAAAGTGGCTAGTGATACATTATTTCATCCAATTATAATTATTAAAGTGGCTAGAGATTTGGGTGGATGGCCGAACGGCATAGGCAAGATTCAGTAGATGGTTTAGAGTACAGTGTATACATTTGATATGAGTATGTCGGATACGTAAACATTATATACAACATTGTTTAAAGTGGCAAGTGATACATTTGTTACATCCAATTCCTATGTTTAAAGTGGCTAGAGATTTAAGTCAGTATGTTGGCAGCAGCCACTCAATGTTAGTGATGGCTGTTTAACAGTCTGATGGCCTTGAGGTAGAAGCTGTTTTTCAGTCTCGCGGTCCCAGCTTTGATGCACCTGTACTGACCTCACCTTCTGGATGATAGCGGGATGAACAGGCAGTGGCTTGGGTGGTTGTTGTCCTTGATGATCTTTTTGGCCTTCCTGTGACATCGGGTGGTGTAGGTGTCCTGAAGGGCAGGTAGTTTACCCCCGGTGATGCGTTGTGCAGTCCTCACTACCCTCTGGAGAGCCTTACGGTTGTGGGCGGAGCAGTTGCCGTACCAGGCGGTGATACAGCCCGATAGGATGCTTTCGATTGTGCATCTGTAGAAGTTTGTGAGTGATTTTGGTGACAAGCCGAATTTCTTCAGCCTCCTGAGGTTGAAGAGGCGCTGTTGCGCCTTCTTCACCACGCTGTCTGTGTGGGTGGACCAATTCAGTTTGTCCGTGATGTGTACACCGAGGAACTTAAAACTTTCCACCTTCTCCACTACTGTCCCCTCGATGTGGATAGGGGGTGCTCCCTCTCCTGTTTCCTGAAGTCCACGATCATCTCCTTATTTTTGTTGACATTGAGTGAGAGGTTATTTTCCTGACACCACACTCCGAGGGCCCTCACCTCCTCCCTGTAGGCCGTCTTGTCGTTGTTGGTAATCAAGCCTACCACTGTAGTGTCGTCAGCAAACTTGATGATTGAGTTGGATGCGTGCTTGGCCACGCAGTCATGGGTGAACAGGGAGTACAGGAGAGGGCTGAGAACGCACCCTTGTGGGGCCCCAGTGTTGAGGATCAGCGGGGTGGAGATGTTGTTTCCTACCTTCACCACCTGGGGCCGGCCCATCAGGAAGTCCAGGACCCAGTTGCACAGGGCTGGGTCGAGACCCAGGGTCTCGAGCTTAATGACGAGCTTGGAGGGAACTATGGTGTTAAATGCTGAGCTGTAGTCGATGAACAGCATTCTTACATAAGTATTCCTCTTGTCCAGATGGGTTAGGGCAGTATGCAGTGTGATTGCGATTGCGTCGTCTGTGGACCTATTGGGATGGTAAGCAAATTGGAGTGGGTCCAGGGTGTCTGGCAGGATGGAGGTGATATGATCCTTGACTAATCTCTCAAAGCACTTCATGATGACGGAAGTGAGTGCTACGGGGCGATAGTCATTTAGCTCAGTTACCTTAGCTTTCTTGGGAACAGGAACAATGGTGGCCCTCTTGAAGCATGTGGGAACAGCAGACTGAGATAGGGACTGATTGAATAGGTCCGTAAACACACCAGCCAGCTGGTCTGCGCATGCTCTGAGGACACGGCCAGGGATGCCATCTGGGCCGGCAGCCTTGTGAGGGTTAACACATTTAAATGTTTTTCTCACATTGGCTGCGGTGAAGGAGAGCCCGCAGGTTTTGGTAGCAGGCCGTGTCGGTGGCACTGTATTGTCCTCAAAGCGAGCAAAGAAGTTGTTTAGTTTGTCTGGGAGCAGGACATCATGGTCCGCAATGGGGCTGGTTTTCTTTTTGTAGTCCGTGATTGACTGTAGACCCTGCCACATTCCTCTTGTGTCTGAGCCGCTGAACTGTGACTCTACTTTGTCTCTATATTGACGCTTAGCTTGTTTGATTGCCTTGCGGAGGGAATAGCTACACTGTATCACTGCAGCATCATATTGTATCGCTGCAGCACCATCCTGTATCGCTGCATCATCATACTGTATCGCTGCAGCATCATACTGTATCACTGCAGCATCATACTGTATCGCTGCAGCACCATCCTGTATCGCTGCAGCATCGTACTGTATCGCTGCAGAACCATACTGTATCGCTGCAGCATCGTACTGTATCGCTGCAGCATCATACTGTATCGCTGTAGCATCATACTGTATCGCTGCAGCATCATACTGCATCGCTGCAGCATCATCCTGCATCACTGCAGCATCGTACTGTATCACTGCAGCATCATACTGTATCGCTGCAGCATCGTACTGTATCACTGCAGCATCGTACTGTATCACTGCAGCCGCAGCATCATCCTGTATCGCTGCAGCATCATACTGTATCGCTGCAGCATCATCCTGTATCGCTGCAGCATCATACTGTATCGCTGCAGCATCATCCTGTATCACTGCAGCATCATACTGTATCGCTGCAGCATCATCCTGAATCGCTGCAGCATCATACTGTATCGCTGCAGCATCGTACAGTATCGCTGCAGCATCATCCTGTATCACTGCAGCATCATACTGTATCGCTGCAGCATCATCCTGAATCGCTGCAGCATCAAAATGTATCGCTGCACCATCGTACTGTATCGCTGCAGCATTTTTCTAAGTTTTGGCGTAACAGTGATATATGAATGAGTAACTCCTCCTACATTCTCACAACACAATCTAAGCTTGCCATCCCTCGTTTTTTTGGGCCATTCCAACATCCAACTCCAGGTTGTGCACTGTATGCATTCCAATGAGATCCACTGAGACTATCAGCACCTCAACACCTCATGAATAAAACCCAAAACATACACTGTATAATACATCTCTCTAAACTAATAACCTAACCAATTATTCACGGCCCCAGGCTTGCCAGATAAAACGCCTGTCGTAATTAAAATGATTAAGTGAGAAACGCTAAAAGGTAATACATCCTTACTTGACAGGAATTTGAGTCAACCTACGACTAAAATTCCTTAATTAGCTGTCGAAAAATGAGATGTAGTTTAATAAGAATGTTATTGTATCTCACAGGAGTGTTGGTTGGTGTTTAGGTATGTGTTTGAAGGTGTATTGTAATAGAATGCAAAAGTTTTGCAATCACCAATGTTTTGCCGATATTAATTTGATAGTATTATAATATTTGGAATATGATTAATTGCAGAGAAAATCAATTATATATGTTTAATATATTTGTTATTTTTGCTACAATTTTTTTTTTTTTAAAGCAATAACTTATGCAGCAAAGGTGCAAATGTATATGTGTGCCATCAACATGCATAATAAAAATATAAATGACACTAATAGATGTGTTTTCCACATGGCTGTCGTGAGCATTATACGAAGTAAAGTGGACGCAACACTACAATCTAACCTGGTTTAAACCCTGGTTAAATAAAGGATCAATCAAATGAATAAAACCTGAAACCTAAACTCATTTCCAGACCCATCAGTATCAGACCTGGTCAAATAAAACAGAGCAGCACAACATGATCCGAACGTAATACACGCATGACACTTAATAGTGTTAAGTCCGCCGGTGATGTAAACGCTGTAAACCTCCGGTGCCTAGGGATCACTGCGTCTGTCGGGTTAAGAGCAGAAGCAGTGACGATGAGATGGATTCAACTCCCAGTCCTCGTACCAAATGGCACCGTGTTCCCTATATAGTGCACTACTTTCTGACCAGAGCCCAGGGATCTATGAAGGGAATAGGGAGTGATTTGGAATGCGCCCACTGTCACTCTAAACCAGTCCTCAGCTGGCTAACGGTTAAAACTGAATTTATTCTTGAATTTTTTTGTTTAATGCCTGACGCTAAAGTCATTATAGGATAAATATGGGCAGATAGGGATTGGCTTCAGTAAGCATATGTTTCCACCTAACATATTATGTATTAGAGACATAATGCTCTTGATCCAAAGGAGAGATCAGTCTCATATTAAATCATTGACAAATGTTATATTAGGAAAAATGAGTCAAGGCAGGTAAAATTGCAGGAAGAGCGTCTGCCTACTGTATATCCCTGCATCCAAAGACTATAGTTTATTTCTATGATAGTATATACACTACATGACCAAAAGTACACTATCGTTGAAAAGTTTGGGGTCACTTAGAAATGTTCTTGTTTTTGAAAGAAAGTAAAAAAAATTGTCTATTAAAATAACATCAACTGGATCAGAAATACAGTGGAGACATTGTTAATGTTGTAAATGACTATTGTAGCTGGAAATGGCAGATTTCTTTTATGGAATATCTACATAGGCGTACAGAGGCCCAATATCAGCAAACATCACTCCTGGGTTCCAATGGCACGTTGTGTTAGCAAATCCATGTTTATCATTTTAAGAGGCCAATTGATCATTAGAAAAACCTTTTGCAATGATGTTAGCACAGCTGTAAACTGTTGTTCTGATTAAAGAAGCAATAAAACAGGCCTTCTTTAGACTAGTTGAGTATCTGGAGCATCAGCATTTGTGGGTTCGATTACAGGCTCAAAATGGCCAGAAACAAAGAACTTTCTTCTGAAACTCGTCAGTCTAACTAAGGCTATTCCATTCAAGAAATTTCCAAGAAACTGAAGATCTTGTACCACTCTGTGTACTACTTACTCCCTTCATAGAAAGAGCGCAAACTGGCTCTAACCTGAATAGAAAGAGGAGCGGGAGGCCCCAAGTGCACAACTGAGCAAGAGGACAAGTCCTCAACTGGCAGCTTCATTAAATAGTACCCACAAAACACCAGTCTCCACGTCAACAGTGAAGAGGCGACTCCGGGATGCTGCCCTTCTAGGCAGAGTTCCTCTGTCCAGTGTCTGTGTTCTTTTGCCCATCTTAATGTTTTATTTTTATTGGCCAGTCTGAGATATGGCTTTTTCTTTGCAACTCTGCCTGAAAGGCCAGCATCCCGGAGTTGCCTCTTCACTGTTGACTTTGAGACTGGTGTTTTGCGGGTACTATTTAATGAAGCTGCCAGATGATGTCATTTTAAGACAAAAAATGTGCTTTCTTTCAAAAACAAGGACATTTCTAAGTGACCCCAAACTTTTGAACGGTAGTGTATTTGGAAACCTGCTCGTCGAACATCTCATTACAAAATAATGGGTATTAATATGGAGTTGGTCCCCCCCTTTTCTGCTATAACAGCCTCCATTCTTCTGGGGAGAATTTCCACTAGATGTTGAAACATTGCTGCAGAGAATTGCTTCCATTCAGCCACAATAGCATTAGTGAGGTTGGTTACTGATGTTGGGCGAACCATGAAAAACAGCCCAATACCATTATTCCTAATCCACTAAACTTTACAGTTGGCACTATGCATTGGGGCAGGTAGCGTTCTCCTGGCCAAACCCAGATTTGTACGTCGAACTGCCAGGTGGTGAAGCGTGAATCTTTCCTCCAGAGAACGCGTTTACACTGCTCCAGAGTCCAATGGCGGCGAGCTTTACACCACTCCAGCCAACGCTTGGCATTGCACATGATGATCTTAGGCTTGTGTGCAGCTGCTCGGCCATGGAAACCCATTTCATGACGCTCCAGACGAACAGTTATTGTGCTGACGTTGCTTCCAGAGGCAGTTTAGAACTCGGTAGTGAGTGTTGCAACCAAGGACAGACGATTTTAACGCACTGCACGCTTCAGCATTCGGTGGTCCCGTTCTGTGAGCTTGTGTGGACTATCACTTCGTGGCTGAGTCGTTGTTGCTCCTAGACGTTTCACAATAACACCTCTTACAGTTGACCGGGGCAGCTCTAGCAGGGCATACATTTGACGAACTAACTTGTTGGAAAGATGGCATCCTATCACGGTGCAACGGTGAAAGTCACTGAGCTCTTCAGTAAGGCCATTCTACTGCCAATGTTTGTCCATGGAGAATGCATGGTTTCAGCAACGGGTGTGGCTGAAATAGCCAAATTCACTAATGTGAAGGGGAGTCCACATACTTTTGTATATATAGTGTAACTACCACTACCATAGCTAATATAGGGGCTCCAGATTTGAGCAGCGGTCTAAGGCACTGCATCTCAGTACTAGAGGCATCACTACAGACCGGGTTCAATCCTGGGCTGTATCACAACCGGCCGTGATCGGGAGTCCCATAAGGCGGCGCAACGGGTTTGGCTGAAATAGCCAAATTCACTCATTTGAAGGGGTGTCCATATACTTTTGTATATATAGTGTAACTACCTATACTATAGCTATTATACTTAACACAAACGTTTATCCAAAGTGACAGTACATTTAAGTTTGTCTAAGTATGTACTGTATATGGGATCCCTGCATGTATTGTAACACAATAACTAAATCAAATCAAATTTTATCACATTTTATATGTCACATACACATGGTTAGCAGATGTTAATGCGAGTGTAGCGAAATGCTTATGCTTCTAGTTCCGACAGTGCAGTAGTATCTAACAAGTAATCTAACAAATTCCACAACAACTACCTAATACACACAAATCTAAAAAGGGGTGAATGAGAATATGTACATGTAGGTATATATGGATGAGCGATGGCCGAGCAGCATAGGCAAGGTGCAATCGATGGTATAAATACCGTATATACATATAAACACCAGAAAATTGCCCAAAAGAGTAGAGAAATGTTGGGGTTAAGTGGATTAAAAGCTTCAGAGAAGTCACAGAGGGACATTTAGGAACTTCAGCAAGTCTATATTCATGTTTCATATTTAGTCAAATGTATTGAATTCTCCATGTGGTCTATTATAAATGTCATTTCATTTAGAGTAACATACTTTTAAAATTCAATATCATCAGATATAGGAGCTAACTGTAACTGTCAATCTGGACGTCCGGTCCCATTTTATCAGATATAATAACTAACATACTGTAACTATCAGACTGGACGTACGGTCCCATCTTATCAGATATAGTAACTAACATACTGTAACTGTCAATCTGAACGTCCGGTCCCATCTTATCAGATATAATAACTAACATACTGTAACTGTCAATCTGAACGTCCGGTCCCATCTTATCAGATATAATAACTAACATACTGTAACTGTCAATCTGAACGTCCGGTCCCATCTTATCAGATATAATAACTAACATACTGTAACTATCAGACTGGACATCCTGTCCCATCTTATCAGATATAATAACTAACATACTGTAACTATCAGACTGGACGTACGGTCCCATCTTATCAGATATAGTAACTAACATACTGTAACTGTCAATCTGAACGTCCGGTCCCATCTTATCAGATATAATAACTAACATACTGTAACTGTCAATCTGAACGTCCGGTCCCATCTTATCAGATATAATAACTAACATACTGTAACTGTCAGACTGGACGTCCGGTCCCATCTTATCAGATATAATAACTAACATACTGTAACTATCAGACTGGACATCCTGTCCCATCTTATCAGATATAATAACTAACATACTGTAACTATCAGACTGGACGTACGGTCCCATCTTATCAGATATAGTAACTAACATACTGTAACTATCAGACTGGACGTCCGGTCCCATCTTATCAGATATAATAACTAACATACTGTAACTATCAGACTGGACATCCTGTCCCATCTTATCAGATATAATAACTAACATACTGTAACTATCAGACTGGACGTACGGTCCCATCTTATCAGATATAATAACTAACATACTGTAACTATCAGACTGGACGTACGGTCCCATCTTATCAGATATAATAACTAACATACTGTAACTGTCAGACTGGACAGCCGGTCCCATCTTATCAGATATAATAACTAACATACTGTAACTGTCAGACTGGACAGCCGGTCCCATCTTATCAGATATAATAACTAACATACTGTAACTGTCAGACTGGACGTACGGTCCCATCTTATCAGATATAATAACTAACATACTGTAACTATCAGACTGGACGTACGGTCCCATCTTATCAGATATAATAACTAACATACTGTAACTGTCAGACTGGACAGCCGGTCCCATCTTATCAGATATAGTAACTAACATACTGTAACAGTCAAACTGGACAGCCGGTCCCATCTTATCAGATATAGTAACGTTATGCTCTCATAAGGTCAGCAGACAGACATGGCATATAGCATCTGTCCCCAATGGCACTCTATTCCTTACATAGGGCACAACTTGTATGGTGCCCTACAGGTCCGGGTCAAAAGTAGTGCACTATTTAGGGAATAGGTTGCCATTTGGGAGACATACATAATCCACTATGAAGGGAAAAGCCAAAGTCCACTTCACAAAATGACTCATTAAGATTTTGATCAATCTTCTGGTTTCTCGGTGAGACACAGACTAAGGAAATGCCATTGGAAAATTGCATTTCGCAGTGACATTAGGCGCCCCGGTTCACCATCCAGTCCCATGTGTTTCTACCGAGACATTAGGATCTGATATGATTTTGGGCAGAAAATACAGTTTTTAACCCCCCTTTTTTGTTAAATGACGCAATTGAATTTCCTTGATGTTCTCCGAGAGCACTTAGCTTAAGAGAATATACTGCTAAATCAAAAAGCTTTCAGTCATCTCAAATCTTATAGGGATGAGATGGTGCTAGCCAGCTCCTGAGTGTAGTGTCACGTCGAACGCTACGGAGCAATCTGACAGACTGCTGCACACTGACATACTGTAGGCGACGTTAGGAGACATTACGCTGTGTGGTCTCTGTGGCCTCTCTATTGCCTGTGACATCTGGTCAGGACGCCGTAAGAGGAGGTGAACTCAAGTGGATTGAAATGGGATGTAACAGTCTAATCAAATCAAATGTATTTATCACATGGAAAGAATACAACTGGTGTAGACTTAACGTGAAATGTTTACTTACAAACCCTTTCCCAACAATGCAGAGTTAAACAAGTAAAACACATTTGCAAATAAAAATTTTAAATGTTTTAATAAAAATAACGAGGCTATATACAGGGATTACCGGTACCAAGTCAATGTGCAGGAGTACGAGGCAGTTGAGGTAATAGGTACATGTAGGTAGGGGTAAAAGTGACTAGACAGTCAGGATAGATAATAACCAGAGTAACAGCAGTGTTGGTAGTTGAGGTAATATGTACATGTAGGTAGGGGTAAAAGTGACTAGACAGTCAGGATAGATAATAAACAGAGTAGCAGCAGTGTTGGTAGTTGAGGTAATAGGTATATGTAGGTAGGGGTAAAAGTGACTAGACAATCAGGATAGATAATAACCAGAGTAACAGCAGTGTTGGTAGTTGAGGTAATAGGTACATGTAGGTAGGGGTAAAAGTGACTAGACAGTCAGGATAGATAATAAACAGAGTAGCAGCAGTGTTGGTAGTTGAGGTAATAGGTATATGTAGGTAGGGGTAAAAGTGACTAGACAGTCAGGATAGATAATAAACAGAGTAGCAGCAGTGTTGGTAGTTGAGGTAATAGGTACATGTAGGTAGGGGTAAAAGTGACTAGACAGTCAGGATAGATAATAAACAGAGTAGCAGCAGTGTTGGTAGTTGAGGTAATAGGTATATGTAGGTAGGGGTAAAAGTGACTAGACAGTCAGGATAGATAATAAACAGAGTAGCAGCAGTGTTGGTAGTTGAGGTAATAGGTATATGTAGGTAGGGGTAAAAGTGACTAGACAATCAGGATAGATAATAACCAGAGTAACAGCAGTGTTGGTAGTTGAGGTAATAGGTACATGTAGGTAGGGGTAAAAGTGACTAGACAGTCAGGATAGATAATAAACAGAGTAGCAGCAGTGTTGGTAGTTGAGGTAATAGGTATATGTAGGTAGGGGTAAAGGTGACTAGACAGTCAGGATAGACAATTAACAGAGTAGCAGCAGCATATGGGAAGCATGTGAAAGTGTCTATGTGTGGATGTGTTAACTAGAAGTCCCCACAAGAATAGTAACTGGGGATATTTGTTTAGTCCCCACAAGGTGAAATGCTATTTCTAGGGGGGGGGTTAGGGTTAAGGTTAGAATTAGTGTTAGGGTTAGAATTAGGTTTAGGGTTACGAGCTAGGGTTAGTTTTAGGGTTAGAGTTTGGAGCTAGGGCTAGGTTTAGGGTTAAGGTTAGGATTAGGGGATGTGGAAAATAGTATTTTGAATGGGACTGAATTGTGTGACCGCACAAGGTTAGTTGTACAAGTTGTGTTTGTGTGTGTGTGTGAGAGAGATTATGTAGTGTTTGTGTGTGCGTGTGTGTGTATGCATGTGCGTGTGCGTGTGCGTGTGTGTGTGTGTGTGTGTGTGAGAGAGAGATTATGTAGTGTTTGTTTGTGTGTGTGTGTGTGTGTGTGTGTGTGTGTGTGTGTGTGTGTGTGTGTGTGTGTGTGTGTGTTTGTGTGTTTGTGTGTATGTGTGTGTTTGCGTGTGCGTGTGCATGTATGTGTTGGAGTGTCAGTGTAGTATGTGTGAGTCCGTGTTCATAGAGCCAGTGCAAAAAAATTGGGTCAATGTAAATAGTCCGGGTAATGGCCATTTGATTAACTGTTCAGCAGTCCAATGGCTTGGGCGTGAAAGCTGTTCAGGAGCCTTTTGGTCCCAGACTTTGTGCTCCGTTACCGCTTGCCGTGCGGTAGCAGAGAGAACAGTCTATAACTTGGGTGGCTGGAGTCTTTGGCAATTTATTGGGCCTTCCTCTGACACCGCCTGGTATAGAGGTCCTGGGTGTCAGGGAGCTTGTTCCCAGTGATGTACTGGGCCGTACGCACTGCCCTCTGTAGTGCCTTGCGGTCGGATACCAAGCAGTTGCCATACCAAGCGGTGACGGAACCTGTCAAGATGCTCTCCATGGTGCAGCTGTAGAACTTTTCTAGGATCTGAGGACCAAATGCCAAATCTTTTCAGCCTCCTGCGGGTGAAGAGGCGTCGTCGTTCCCTCTTCCCGACTGTGTTGGTGTGTTTGGACTATGATAGGTCCTTAATGATGTGGACACAGAGGAACTTGACGCTCTTGACCCGCTCCACTACAGCCTCGTCGATGTGAATGGGGGCATGCTCGGCGTTCCATTTCCTGTAGTTCACGATCAGCTTGTTTGTCTTGCTCACATTGAGGGAGAGGTTGTTGTGCTACCACCATCGTGTCGTCTGCAAACTTGATGATGGTGTTGATGTCGGGATTTCTTATAAGCCTCAGGATTAGTGTCGCGCTCCTTGAAACCGGAAGCTCTAGCCTTTAGCTCAGTGCGTATGTTGCCTGTAATCCATGGCTTCTGGTTGGGATATGTACGTACGGTCACTGTGGGGATGACGTCGTCGACGCACTTATTGATGAAGGCAATGACTGAGGTGGTATGCTCCTCAATGACATTGGAAGAATCTCTGAATATATTCCAGTCTGTGCTAGCAAAACAGTCCTGTAGCTTAGCATCCGCGTCATTGGACCACTTCCATTTTAAACGCGTCACTGGCACTTTTGATGTAAACAGGAATCAGGAGGATAGAGTAAAGGACAGATTTGCTAAATGGAGGGCGAGGGAGAGTTTTGTATTTGTTTCGGAGTGTGGAGTAAAAGTGACCTAGATTTGAGATTACCCAGCAGCTGTTGTTAACAAAGAGACACACACCTCCCCCCCTGAGTTTACCCGACGCTGCTAGATTTATATTTTACATGTCCTTGTTCAGCCACAACTCTGAAAAACATAGGATATTACAGTTCTTCAGATCACATCGATAGGATAGTCTCGAACGGAGCTCATCCAGTTTATTCTCCAGTGATTGCACGTTCGCCAATAGAACGGAGGAGGCGGTTTATCCACTTGCCAGACATGGTCTCGTCAGGTATCCTGCATACCGGCCTCTATAATGACGCTTCATCCTTTTCTGAGTGTCTGGGATTTGGGCCTGGTCCGGTTTGAGCGTCATGTCCTTTGCCTCCAACTCATTGAAGTAGAAATCCTTATCAAAATCAATGTTAGTGATCAATGTTCTGATGTCCAGAAGCTCTTTTTGGTCATAGGAAACGATGGCAGAAACGTTATGTTCAAAGAAAGTTAAGATCAACACAAAAGAAAACACACAAAACAGCACAATTGGTTGGAAGCCCGTAAAACGGCTGCCATTCCCTCCAGCGCCATTCTGTAGCTGTGTCTCAGGTCCAAGTCAAGTGGATGTTTCATCTCCTTTAGATTAATTACATGAAACCAAGTACAGTGCTCAAGTGGAGTGCTTAGCAACTGTCAGACAGACATGAGCCCCCCCACCCCCCCTCCCTTTAGAGTGCACTTTGGCTCCAGAGAGGTCACATGGTCTGCAGTCTGTACAGTGTCTAACGGTGATTAATACTGGCTACATAAATGAGTCATCTCAACAATGTGAATGGTCCACCAGTTGAGATTACAGAAATGCTAATAACTACTGAGGAAAAGGTGATATTAAAGCTGTCATGTTTATATCAGAGAAAAAAAGAACAGATCTTTAGATTCTTCCTTACGGGCCTGGCTCCACGGGGCAAAATTAGGGCTTAGCCCCTCAGTTGAAACTTGAGCCCTCCTCAACTTTAGTTGTATGTCCCTATACAAAAACAGCAAAAAGAAGTTCAAATGTTGGCACAAAATCTCCGCTGCGCTGCGCTGTCAGCACCATGGACAGAGCGTTCCACGGTGTGTGTAGGGGGGCTATGGAAAGCCACTGGGTGGTTAGGTAGACTATGACACCTTGGGTTTCCATAAAAAGCAGGGGAAAAAAACCCGCTGCTCATCTGTGGTAGGTTACATGAATAGTGTGATTCCCCTCCGCTTGTAGTATTTGATTTGGATTAATAAGGGCGGGGTCAAGTTTACAGTTTAAAGCTGCTTCACTGAACTCTGCCTCACGCACCACCACTACTGAGTTGAGTTAGCTTCATAGCTAGCTGTAAAAGGTGCTATTGTTGTTAGCCTGTTTAGCTCTAACCAGCTAATCTGCCACTTCCACGATGGATATCCAAGCCCAGCAGATGATGCTGCAGATTTCTAGCTAGCCCCCCGCTTCCACAAGTACCATCAGGATAATGTCTCCACAGCCCCCTTTCCACCTCCGACTGTTCCTGACAGTTTTGGAACAGAGGAGCCAGCCCTGGTTAGCCTAGAATGCTAGCGCAGACAAGGCCAACACTCAAAGCGGATATTCTGACTGGACGTAGTATACTATCGATAGAATCAAAGGATTCGCTAGGCACCCATCAAGCAAGGAGCAATTTGAAATGCGCAGCACTGTGGAAAGAAAAAAACAAATTAGAAGTGCTATACTGAGACGTCAACACATAGGCAGCTGAAAAGGTAAGAAACAATCTAACTAGTTGGCTTTTATCAAAATCTTGGTGGTATAGCCAGTGGCGTCATTATAGTACAAACCTAGGGTATGGAATGGAAAAATGACTTCTTTAGCAAGCTCATATTTTCATTGCCAAAAAACGATCTTGCTTAGTGTGCAGGGCGCTCTCTATCGTGCTGAGAGAGCACAACTGAGATTTCGAACCAACCTGTCACTTCTTGGTCAAAAAGCACTCAATGGTCTCGGCATTTGAACTTTTTATGTTTTACTGTGGGTTTGGAGTGATATAAGCAGAATTCAATATAATTCCAATGTAAGAACCACCCGGAATGGTGTCGCCTCACCGATTTCACCACTTTATCCTGCCATTGGGTCTGGATCCTTAAATTAATTTGGATAAAAATGGCATATAGTGGTACAAATGTATGAAAGGATGGTAACCCACATCATTATGATGAATACCTTACAATGCATTATGACCACATGACCTGTTAGATGTACACACTGACACACACACACACCTGTGGCCTCCTCGTGCTTGATTACACCTCCGAGTGAACTGTGGACACACATTTCACGCGAGCACACCTGTGCTACACTGCAGGAAGGGATGGGGCACCACCTCTACCTCAGTCTGCATCATAAATCACACCCTATACAGCGCGCTATATAGGTGGGCCCTGGTCAAAAGTAGTGCACTATATAGGGAATAGGGTTTCATGTAGGACGCAAGCCTCAGTGCAACACAGTGCCATCCCTTAACGAACACTACAGAACACATTACAACGGCACACATAGAAGATGGAAGTGTTCAGCCGGTCTCCAACGTCCATCAGATACAGGTCGTTCACAGTGAGGCAACAAAACATGGCAGGCGTGCAGGTAAGAAGAAGAAGAATGTTGTGAGGGAATGAAAGACCCCCCACCCCCAACCCCTTTTGTCTCGCAAAGAGACCATTTATGCTGCTTGAATATGAGCCAAGGACAAGTCACCTCTCTCAATCTCCGCTCCATCAGGCTATACATTCAATAGTTGTTGATATCCAACTAAAAGAAAAAGGGTCCCTTTCATTCCAACAAACCACTCTCAAAACTCTCAACACTCTCAAAACTCTCAACACTCTTAAAGCAATACAAATCTTCTCCAAGTCTGGCCTTGCTCCAGGGGAGAAGGGGAATAATGCCACAGCTATCTATTGCTACCTAACGGAAATATGCTGCCATACCATTTAAAATGGCTCCTGTAATTGGCTCCCGAAATTTTACCAGCATATCGAATGTGCCACCCGGGCTGGTAAAATCCTGGACCACTGTTATTCCAACTTCCGTGATGCATACAAGGCTATTCTCCGCCCTCCTTTCGGCAAGTCTGACCATGACTCCATTTTGTTGCTCCCAGCCTACAAACAGAAACTAAAACAGGAAACGCCCGTTCTCAGGTCTGTTCAACGCTGGTCCGAACAATCTGATTCCATGCTTCAAGATTGCTTCGAGCACGTGGACTGGGATATGTTCGGATAGCATCTGACAACAACATTGATGTATACGCTGATTCGGTGAGCGAAGTTTATTAGCAAATGCATTGGTGATGTTGTACCCATAGCAAATATCAAAACCTTCCCCAACCAGAAACCATGGATTGATGGCAGCATTCGCAAAACTGAAAGCGCGAACCACTGCTTTTAACCAGGTAAAGGCTACCGGAAACATGACTGAATGCAAACAGTGCAGCTACTCCCTCCGCAAGGCAATCAAACAAGCTAAGCGTCAATATAGAGACAAAGTAGAGTCACAATTCAATGGCTCAGACACAAGAGGAATGTGGCAGGGTCTACAGTCAATCACGGACTACAAAAAGAAAACCAGCCCGTCGCGGACCATGACGTCCTGCTCCCAGACAAACTAAACAACTTCTTTGCTCGCTTTGAGGACAATACAGTGCCACCGACACGGCCCGCTACCAAAACCTGCGGGCTCACCTTCACCGCAGCCAATGTGAGAAAAACATTTAAATGTGTTAACCCTCGCAAGGCTGCCGGCCCAGATGGCATCCCTGGCCGTGTCCTCAGAGCATGCGCAGACCAGCTGGCTGGTGTGTTTACGGACATATTCAATCAGTCCCTATCCCAGTCTGCTGTTCCCACATGCTTCAAGAGGGCCACCATTGTTCCTGTTCCCAAGAAAGCTAAGGTGACTGAGCTAAATGACTATCGCCCGTAGCACTCACTTCCGTCATCATGAAGTGCTTTGAGAGATTAGTCAAGGATCATATCACCTCCATCCTGCCAGACACCCTGGACCCACTCCAATTTGCTTACCGTCCCAATAGGTCCACAGACAGCGCAATCGCAATCACACTGCATACTGCCCTAACCCATCTGGACAAGAGGAATACTTATGTAAGAATGCTGTTCATCGACTACAGCTCAGCATTTAACACCATAGTTCCTTCCAAGCTCGTCATTAAGCTCGAGACCCTGGGTCTCGACTCCAGCCCTGTGCAACTGGGTCCTGGACTTCCTGACAGGCCGGTCCCAGGTGGTGAGGGTAGGAAACAACATCTCCACCCCGCTGATCCTCAACACTGGGGCCCCACAAGGGTGCGTTCTCAGCCCTCTCCTGTACTCCCTGTTTACCCATGACTGCGTGGCCAAGCACGCATCCAACTCAATCATCAAGTTTGCTGACGACACTACAGTGGTAGGCTTGATTACCAACAACGACGAGACGGCCTACAGAGAGGAGGTGAGGGCCCTCGGAGTGTGGTGTCAGGAAAATAACCTCTCACTCAATGTCAACAAAACAAAGGAGATGATCGTGGACTTCAGGAAACAGGAGAGGGAGCACCCCCCTATCCACATCGAGGGGACAGTAGTGGAGAAGGTGGAAAGTTTTAAGTTCCTCGGCGTACACATCACGGACAAACTGAATTGGTCCACCCACACAGACGGCGTGGTGAAGAGGAGCAACAGCGCCTCTTCAACCTCAGGAGGCTGAAGAAATTCGGCTTGTCACCAAAATCACTCACAAACTTTTACAGATGCACAATCGAGAGCATCCTGTCGGGCTGTATCACCGCCTGGTACGGCAACTGCTCCGCCCACAACCGTAAGGCTCTCCAGAGGGTAGTGAGGACTGCACAGCGCATCACCGGGGTTAAACTACCTGCCCTCCAGGACACCTACACCACCCGATGTCACAGAAAGGCCAAAAGATCATCAAGGACAACAACCACCCGAGCCACTGCCTGTTCACCCCGCTATCATCCAGAAGGTGAGGTCAGTACAGGTGCATCAAAGCTGGGACCGAGAGACTGAAAAACAGCTTCTACCTCAAGGCCATCAGACTGTTAAACAGCCATCACTAACATTGAGTGGCTGCTGCCAACATACTGACTTAAATCTCTAGCCACTTTATACATAGGAATTGGATGTAACAAATGTATCACTAGCCACTTTAAACAATTTTGTATATAATGTTTACGTATCCGACATACTCATATCAAATGTATACACTGTACTCTAAACCATCTACTGAATCTTGCCTATGCCGTTCGGTCATCGACCCAAATCTCTAGCCACTTTAATAATTATAATTGGATGAAATAATGTATCACTAGCCACTTTAAACAATGCCATTTATATAATGTTTACATATCCTACATTACTACATTACTCATACATTACTCATCTCATATGTGTGTATATACTGTACTCCATACCATCTACTGCATCTTGCCTATGCCGGTCAGCCATCGCTCATCCATATATTTATATGTACATACTCGTATTCATTCCTTTACTCTTGTGTGTATAAGGTAGTTGTTGTGAATTTGTTAGATTACTTGTTAGATACTACTGCATGGTCGGAACTAGAAGCACAAGCATTTCGCTACACTCGCATTAACATCTGCTAACCATGTGTATGTGACAAATAAAATTTGATTTGATTTGATTTGATTTGTTGCGGCACCCTTATCACTGCCCTCCCCCTCTTAAGCTAAGTTGGACGGAAATGTTGCCCCACTCAAAAAGGTGAGCTCTACAAAAGATGCATAAATGTGCAATACTTGTCACTTTAATTGGCTATGGTTGTACCAAGCAAATGTGGATAAGAAATGGTACAACTGCTTGGCTGAATGCGATTCAAATTGAAATGTTATCACATTTAGCAAACAGAATTATCTTGAGAAACATTTTTCATTGCAGTCTTGAATGGACGTTCCTCTAAGTCACCTCTGTGGTCATGTATTTATCAACTAAACCAGACACCTGAAATTATCACTATATTGTAATACATGTAACAAAATAAAACATACCCGACCCTTTGCTAATATACAGGATAAGAGCAATCTACTGTTGTTAACCAGTAATATACAGGTTAAGAGCAATCTACTGTAGTTTACCAGTGATATACAGGTTAAGGGCAATCTACTGTAGTTTACCAGTGATATACAGGTTAAGGGCAATCTACTGTAGTTTACCAGTAATATACAGGTTAAGGGCAATCTACTGTAGTTTACCAGTGATATACAGGTTAAGAGCAATCTACTGTAGTTTACCAGTGATATACAGGTTAAGAGCAATCTACTGTAGTTTACCAGTAATATACAGGTTAAGGGCAATCTACTGTAGTTTACCAGTAATATACAGGTTAAGGGCAATCTACTGTAGTTTACCAGTAATGAGCAATCTACTGTAGTCAGACACTTTCCTCTAGGCTTTGAAGCTGTTAGGACTCATTGATAGTTAGATGTAATTGGTATTGATAGTTAGATGTAATTGGTATTGATAGTTAGATGTAATTGGTATTGATAGTTAGATGTAATTGGAAAAGAGCCCATCTTATCTAGTAGGACGTCATATCTAAAACACATTTGTAGATAATGATCCTCCTCTTATTGACATTGTCTGATACTGATTCGAATTCCATTTGGAAGATATTTAAAAATGATATACATATATATATATAGTGTGTATATATACTGTATATATACACTAGACCGGTGGAAATCTGTCCTTTGGTCTGATGAGTCCAAATTTTTGATTTTTGGTTCCGACCGCTGTGTATTTGTGAGACGCAGAGTAGATGAACGGATGATCTCCACATGTGTGGTTCCCGCCGTGATGCATGGAGGAGGAGTTGAGATGGTGTGGGGGTGCTTTGCTGGTAACACTGTCTGTGATGCATTTAGAATTCAAGGCACACTTAAGCAGCATGGCTACCACAGCATTCTGCAACGATACGCCATCCCATCTGGTTTGCGCTTAGTGGGACTACCATTTGTTTTTCAACAGGACAATGACCCAACACACCTCCTGGCTGTGTAAGTATTTGGCCAAGAAGGAGAGTGATGGAGTGCTGCATCAGATGACCTGGCCTCCACAATCACCCGACCTCAACCCAATTGAGATGGTTTGGGATGAGTTGGACCGCAGAATGAAGGAAAAGCAGCCAACAAGTGCTCAGCACATATGGGAACTCCTTCAAGACTGTTGGAAAAGCATTCCAGGTGAAGCTGGTTGAGAGAATGCCAAGAGTGTGCAAAGCTGTCATCAAGGCAGAGGGTGGCTACTTTGAAGAATCTCAAATCTCAAATATATTTGGCGAAATGTTAATATTTTACACACATATTCAGTCAATTTAGTGTTTTGTGTTCAATAACGTGATACCAGGTGTGGAAGTTAATGAAATGGGGGAGACTTGGTACAGTATGTTTAGTAAATCTGCACCTGCATCCAAGTTTACAGAGAGCGGAACACAGGGTCATCAGCGCTCTTTCTAGTGGAGGAAGAAAAGTCAAGGTCAATGTCATGTTAGTCAATTTGATGTTGTAGTTTGAACTACACTACAGCCACTGCAACCATTGGCACTGATACACGCACACAAACACAGAGAGAGAGAGATAGAGAGAGAGAGAGAGAGAGAGAGAGAGAGAGAGAGAGAGAGAGAGAGAGAGAGAGAGAGAGAGAGAGAGAGAGAGAGAGAGAGAGAGAGACCAGACCCATCCTGCGACCTAAGAAGCATTCACAAGATGCTCAGCATGCTCTGCTCAAACCTAATGGTCCGAAACTAAACCACATGAATAACAACACTGGACATTATGGAACACAAAGCTTTTACTATCTCTTCCTGGAATATACAAGGTCTGAGGTCATCTGCCTTCAGACTAAAGAGCAGGAACCCAGACTTCACCAAATAAATCAGAAATACAGACATTGTTATCCTACAAGAAACATGCTATAGAGGACACAGACCCACTGGTTGCCCTCTAGGTTACGGAGAGCTGGTAGTCCCATCCACCAAACTACTTGGAGTCAAACAAGGACAGGACTCAGGGGGTATGCTAATTTGGCATAGATCAGATCAGACATAACCCACTCTATTAAATTCATGAAAACAGGATCATTTCACATCTGGTTAGAAATAAATAGGGAAAGTATCTCAACAGAGAAAAATGTCCTCCTTGTGCTACCTATGTCCCCCCACTAGAATCCCCATACTTTAATGACAACACTTTCTTCATCCTAGAAGGGGAGATCAACCATTTCCAGGCCCAGGGACATGTACTAGTCTGTGGCGACCTAAATGTCAGAACTGGACAAGTACCTGACACTCAGCACACAGGGGGACAAACACCTTCCTGGAGGTGACAGCATTCCCTCACCAATATGCCCCCCTTAACACAACTACGACAAAACAACCAACAAAAACAGATCACAACTCCTGCAGCCCTGTCACACGTTGAGTCTGCACATAGTCAATGGTAGGCTCCGAGGGGACTCTTACGGTAGGTACATCTATAGCTTATCTCTTTGCAGTAGTACTGTAGACTACTTTATCACCGACCTCAACACAGAGTCTCTCAGAGTGTTCACAGCCAGACCACTGACACCCCTATCAGATCACAGCAAAATCACAGTCTACTTGAACAGAACAATACCTAACAATGAGGCCTAACAAACGGCATGCTGTTAAGAAATGCTATAGATGGAAGGAAGGTAGTGTAGAAACCTACCAAAAAAAACTATTGGCCAATCTCTGCTAAACCACCTTCTGGACAAAATCCCTTGCAATAGTGAAGGTGTAAACTTAGCAGTAGGAAGGATGAACAGTATCAGCCTATCATCTAACATGTCGAATTTAAAGCAAAACTCTTAAAGCAAAACTCTTAAGAAAACGAACAACAATGAGAAAATATTTTAATGATAGAATACAAAAATCTAAGAAAGAAATTGAGAAACGTACCAAAAACATAGAGACCCAGAAAACCTGAGTCTACGCCTTCACTTTGGTGAATCACTAAAACAATACAGAAATACACTACAGAAAAAGAAGGAACAGCACGTCAGAAATCAGCTCAATGTAATTGAAGAATCCATAGACTCTAACCACTTCTGGGAAAATTGGAAAACACTAAACAAACAACAACACGAAGAGTTCTCTATCCAAAACGGAGATGTATGGATAAACCACTTCCCCAATCTTTTTGGCTCTATAACAAAGAACCAACAGCAAAAACATATACATGATAATTTACTAAATGTAGAATCAGCCATTAAAGACTACCAGAACCCACTGGATTACATTGGATGAACTAAAGGACAAAATACAAACCCTCCAACCCAAAAAGGCCAGTGTTGTTGATGGTATCCTAAACAAAATCATAAAATATACAGACCACAAATTCAAATGGGCTATTTTTAAACTCTTCAACATTATCCTCAGCTCTGGCATCTTCCCCGATATTTGTAACCAAGGTCTGATCACCCCAATCCACAAAAGTGGACACAAAATTTGACACAATAATTACAGTTCAATCTGGGTCAACAGCAATCTTGGGAAAAATCCTCTGCTGTAAACTCCTCAGTGAAAACAATGTCCTGAGCAAATGTCAAATTGGCTTCATACCAAAATACCACAGGACAGACAACGTATACACCCTGCACACCCTAATTGACAAACAAACAAACCAAAACTAACATATTCTCATGCTTTGTTGAGTTCCAAAAAGCTTTTGACTTAATATGGCTTAAGGGTCTGCTATACAAATTGATGGAAAGTGGTGTTAGGGGGAAAAACATATGACATTATAAAATGTGTGTACAAAAACAACAAGTGTCAATAAACAAACATATTTCTATCCTCAGGGCCTGAGGGTGAGACAGGGATGCTGCTTAAGCCCCACCCTCTTCAACATTTATATCAATAAATTGGCGAGGGCACTAGAACAGTCTGCAGCACCCGGGCCTCACCCTACTGAAATCAAATGTCTACTGTTTGCAGATGATCTGGTGCTTCTGTCCCCAACCAAGGAGGGCTTACAGCAGCACATAGATCTTCTGCACAGATTTTATCAGACCTGGGCCCTGACAGTGAATCTCAGTAAGACAAAAATTATGTGTTCCAAAAAAGCCAAGACAACAAATAAAAATTATATCTAACTTCCACAAGGCTGTGAATAATCTGAGAGACAAGGCAAGAAGGACCCTTCTATGCCATCAAAAGGAACATAAAACTCGAAATCCCAATTAGGATCTGGCTAAAAATACTTCAATCAGTTATGGAACCCATTACCCATTGGTTGTGAGGGCTGGGTTCCACTCACCATCCAAGAATTCACAAAATGGGACACCCAACACCCAATTGAGAGTCGGCATGCAGAATTCTGCGAAAATATACTTTTTGTGCAACGCAATACCCTAAACAATGCAGGCAGAGCAGAGTTAGGACTATACCCGCTAGTTAACAAAATCCAGAAAAGAGCTGTTAAGTTATACAACCACTTAAAAGGAAGCGATGCCTACACATTCCACCTCAAAGCCCTCACCTACATAGAGCTGAACCTAGAGAAGAGTCCCCTCAGCCAGCTGGCTCTGGGGCTCTGTTCACAAACACAAACAGACCCTACAGAGCCCCAGGACATCGACACAATTAGACTCAATCAAATTATGAGAAAGCCAAAAGATAACTATTTGACATACTGGAAATAATTAACAACAAAAAAAATGTGCACATTTCAATTCTATCTGGCTCTCCTAAACAGAGAGGTCGCCATAGGCAGACCTGGCGCTAGAGAGAAGAGGGAGCACAGGAGAGGGAGCACCCCCCTATCCACATCGAGGGGACAGTAGTGGAGAAGGTGGAAAGTTTTAAGTTCCTCGGCGTACACATCACGGACAAACTGAATTGGTCCACCCACACAGACAGCGTGGTAAAGAAGGCGCAACAGCGCCTCTTCAACCTCAGGAGGCTGAAGAAATTTGGCTTGTCACCAAAATCACTCACAAACTTTTACAGATGCACAATCGAGAGCATCCTGTCGGGCTGTATCACCGCCTGGTACGGCAACTGCTCCGCCCACAACCGTAAGGCTCTCCAGAGGGTAGTGAGGACTGCACAACGCATCACCGGGTTAAACTACCTGCCCTCCAGGACACCTACACCACCCGATGTCACAGAAAGGCCAAAAGATCATCAAGGACAACAACCACCCGAGCCACTGCCTGTTCACCCCGCTATCATCCAGAAGGCGAGGTCAGTACAGGTGCATCAAAGCTGGGACCGAGAGACTGAAAAACAGCTTCTACCTCAAGGCCATCAGACTGTTAAACAGCCATCACTAACATTGAGTGGCTGCTGCCAACATACTGACTTAAATCTCTAGCCACTTTATACATAGGAATTGGATGTAACAAATGTATCACTAGCCACTTTAAACAATTTTGTATATAATGTTTACGTATCCGACATACTCATATCAAATGTATACACTGTACTCTAAACCATCTACTGTATCTTGCCTATGCCGTTAGGTCATCGACCCAAATCTCTAGCCACTTTAATAATTATAATTGGATGAAATAATGTATCACTAGCCACTTTAAACAATGCCATTTATATAATGTTTACATATCCTACATTACTCATCTCATATATATGTGTATATACTGTACTCCATACCATCTACTGCATCTTGCCTATGCCGGTCAGCCATCGCTCATCCATA